>CM041782.1:99183796-99779197 GCA_023374045.1 Limonium bicolor
TCATGGCCCCCTTGATGTCAGCAATTATTCGAGAGGGGTCTGGTTTGGTTGGCCATGGCCCGTTTGCATCTTTCGATCCATAGATAATAGACAACATTGGCGACAGTCGCTCGCTTCACTAGATCCGTTGGGCGCCGTCTCCTGTAATATCGATTGATCCAATCTGAGCAGCTATGGAGGCTACTCCTATTCGTGGGGATACCCAGCCAGTCACAAGTGCTCCACCAAACTCTGCTCTTCTGCCCACTCTACTATTTTCTCGTATTTTTTATACTTATTATAGACACACAACCATGATCAAGGCATGCAATAGCTTGCTATCAGGACCAGTTTGAGGTTTAACAAAAAGTGTTGATACATATCACTTATATATATAGATCCAGTTACCGATGTATGTAATTAGTATCAAGGAACTTTTTAAATGAAATAATCGTACATTACTCTTTTACTAAAATAATCTTATATTTTACTAAATCAATCTTATGTAGGTCGCGCGGTTTCCACTACATATATTTTTTCTTAAGAAAAGATTCAATTTCCTCTTACCACTTTTTAATTAAGTAGGCCACCAAAATTATGTATTTCTTATAGTTTTCTCATCATTACTTAAAAAAATAAATGTGCAGCTCCTATATTTACTATCTAGATCTACCGGGGAAACTTAACTAACTGATTTAATTAAGCACCATGAATTAATGGAACGTCACTTGCACTGCTATTTACAGCACAATAATACCGATACAGTACAGTGGTTATAATGAGCGATAATTTCGTCCTTTCTTTGCCTCCACCCTCGCTTTAAGCTTTTTCTTGGTTATACATTAAGTCTATAAACTATATGTACATTTGACATTTAAAAATTATACGAAATACATAAGATATACATTGAATTCTGATATTACTTAAATGAGTCTGAATATATTTATTGATCACTTAAACTATACAATTAGTGTATAAAAAATGTACATCCATAAACATAACTAAAAATAGTTACATATAATGTAGCTAAGACTGATTACTTACTTTAATAAATTTTCTTTGTTTACAAAATATATACACACATTTCTACTCCCTTCTTGATCGTCCTACTTGATTATATCGTTTGACTTTAATATTTAACATATAAAATAATATAATTTCATAAATCTAACTAAATTATATAATTATTCTTCATGTGATAATGCAAAATTTAATTTCATAAATTAATTTTATACGAGATAGTACAAAACAACCGAAAAAAAAACGCAACCCAGCTAACTTCGGCTATAACCTCATTACATTCAAAATCCCACCGACGTACACTGGTACAGATCCAGTCTGCTTATCAAGATCAGTATGATCTAATCACACCTCCTAACTCCTTGCAATAAACACTGGTACCCATCAAGTCTTCACTCTAAAGAGAAATTCCCTTTACACTATCGCCCTCTCCCATCCCTCACCCCAGTCATGCCTCCGCCTCCATCACTGAAACGAATGCACACCCACCACCTAACTCACTCATCACCACCGTTCAGCCCTCACAAACTTCCCTCAATCACCTCCACCTTATAAACGTCCACACCATCACAAACGAACTCATCAGCATCACGCTCCACCCAGAAGTGAAGTCACTCCCTCACCTCTCGTTCGACATGGCAGATACAAAGTCCACCCCAGGAGCGACGGTGTTTATCGACAACCTCAACCAAACTTCTAGAATTGGAACCATCTAGAGAATTTTCGACAAGTATGGTCAGATAGTAGGCCTCCGACTCCCTAAAGCTCCTAGGATTCGTACAAAGACTCGATATGGCTTTGTTGAATACAAGTCCAAGCATGAAGCTGACCAAGCCATCCTGGAGACGGGCGGCATGCTAGTTGATGGGAACAGAATTCAAACGCAAACGGCTTTCAATAGAAGTTACAACACAGCCCCTCTACCACATAACGTTAGATGGTGTCCAAAGCCCACGAGCCAGGGGGAACAAAACTAAACGCAGGAGCTAGCTCCTCCGTTGCGCACAGCAGCACCCAGCTACACAAATGCTCGAACAGAAGGCCATCTCAGTCTTGAATTTTTCCATCGCCAAGGGCTATTGTGATCTCCACACCCTCACAAACTGACTGTAAGAGAATAAAAAATAAACTGCTAGAGTGGCAGGAAGAGGTAGAAGAGATCATTTGTCTGTCAAGATCTAAGTTTTGTGTCACCTTCAAAACTCAAGATACGGCAGAAAGATTTAGATCCGCAGACTTCGGTGAGGACCTAGGCTGGGAAAAGAAGAACTGGGAACCTACTGATCAGATATCACAATGGTCTACTACCATAGCGATTCGAGGAATTCCTCTTCTCGCATGGTCTGAGAACACAATTTACTCCATCACCAGCCACCTGGGTCGGGTGCTTTCGATAGAAACGGACATGCAAAACTGCCCAAACATCCAGAAGCTCATGCTCATTTGAGAGACACACAATGGCTATCATCAACGAAGAAATCACAGTCGAGATTGAGGGCATAATCTGCACTGTCGGAATAATCGAATACTGGACGGAAGAAATTGGTCAACATGCACATGAAGAAGATCCAGAACCACCACATCCACCAGTAGCCTAGGCTGCAGCAGCAGCAAGAAATTCAAATGAGAAACGCAATACATACACGAAACGTCGGACATGCATGAACCGTCAAAACTGGAGCCTCTTCGTTACGACGTCGTTGGCGCATGAAACATCAAACTTGGAGCTCCAATTACTTTCGACTCTATCCCCGTGCATTTTGTCGTCTTCTATAAAGCATTATATATTCGCATGAACCGCCAGCCTCAGTAATATTCCCGGACTCTTTTACACTCTTACTATATTAAATTAACCCTTCCCACTCACGGCCCCTTCAGATAAACCTCTCTCTCACCTCAAAAAACCAATTTTCCATCTCCCGTCCCTTTATTCCATTTAGTGGGGAACACAATGATACTTTCTCCCAGTCTTCTCTCTCTCATAGCCCGACACATCCCCTTGACAATATCCCACTTTATCCTACCCCTCCCCCTCCAAAACCTCTCTCGTCCACTCACAAACCCCCCCACATTCCATCCCAGTCCCCATGCACTCCCCCTCTCACCCCCAGACAGTTGTCCCTCTAACCTCAGAAGCCCACCAACCAAAGTCTTCCCCTGGCCACCTATCACCCTCCCACAATTCCCTCTCTCCCCTCTCGCCCGCAATTCCCTTGTCTCTCTCCAGTCCAGAAATTAGTCTTGAAGTTGATCTCACACAACCAAAGCCCAAAGTCTTCTGCCACGGTAATTCCTGTGGCTCAAGCCATCAGCCCAACCCTCATTGCGGCCCAAAGATGTCTGGATTTTGGGAGATCCCTCAATTGTCACTACCCAAATCCTGAGGCTCGTTACATAATTTTACACAGATTTTAAGAAGAAGCAAGAGGGTTGAAGAAAAGCATAATGTACGGCAACATGGCAAGCCAAATATGCTTCCACAACATCAGGGGCATACACCAAAGAAAAAAATGGGCCATGTTAAAGCTGGAAATACAGGAAGCCGGCACTCACATAAGCTCCAGATGGATAATGTCGGCGGGACTTGAGAAGTCATTAGAGGAAAGCGACAGAAAAGTGCTCGAATGGGACTCGTAGAGAATATAAAAATTGGGATGCAAGCCGATTGGCCAACAAACTGAAAGAAAACAAGCAACCCCTTCAACGGTGGAGCAAAGGCATTTATGTGCATACAACAAAAGACTGGTGATCTGAACAAAGTCCACTATCTCAGTAAATCCATAAAGACTCAACTAGAAAAGAAGCAAAGATTCCATGAGAATAGTGGAATGGAAAACCTTGGTGAATTGACAAGATAACAGGAGACTAGCATGTCGGAAGGCTTCCTCACTCTCAAAAACCCGGAGAACGGTACTTTTAAGTTTAGGCATTATGTACTCAGCGTAACAAGATGGGCTCAAAGGAACTTCTCAGCAGACACATTTTTGCTAGAAAATTGTCACAGTTTATACCTTAAGTAGTTATTTTATGCTATTTTTATTGGCGAGAAAGGCACTATGCCATAGTATTGCCATTGTAACTGGATTTTCCAGTAATTATCAAAAAAAAGTATGATCTAATCACACACACTATTACTTACTGAAACCCTTCCTTACCACTAGCAGCACCTATGTACATATATTCAAAGGGAATGGAGACCATGGAGCTTGCTCCACCTTGTAATATGGCTTCATGCCACATGTCAATGTATTATTGGCTCAATTAAAAGTAAGAGAAGAAAATAAGAAAAAATCAAAAAGAAAAAGAAACACACGTACAAAGGAGGAGGAGGAGAGAGAAAAAAAAATTTTTTTTCAAAATATTATAACTTACAAAATAAAAGTGCAAACATAAAAAAAAATTATACCGTTGTTCATCATTTTTCGCTGCTCTTCAAAACAAGATGCATCATGGATATGTTTTGGTCAACTTAAAATTTTATGTTTTTAGAATGAGTATATATTACGTATTTTTAAAGTGAATCTTACTCATTAGTAAAATGAATCTTCTTTAATAATAAAATGAACCATATTCATTAGCAAAATGAATCTTACCACAAACACCCTAAAAACCACCCTAGGATAGCTAAAAACGTCGAAGGCATTTTAGGGTTTGTAGTACAGGGACCTTAAACCCTAAACCACAAACCCTAAAAAACTGTCGAGTAGTGACGACAATATAAAGCGTAGTAGAAATAATGCCAAAAAGATTACCCTACCGCCCAAACACCCAAAAAAACCACCCTAGGATAGCTAAAACGTCGAAGGCATTTTTAGGGTTTGTAGTACAGGGTTTAGGGTAGACCCTAAACCTGTACCACAAACCTAAAAAACTGTCGAGTCAGTGACGACAATATAAAGCGTAGAACTAATGCCAAAAAGATTACCCTACCCCCCCACCCCCCCCCACACCCAAAAAAACCACCCTAGGATAGCTAAAAACGTCGAAGGCATTTTAGGTTTGTAGTACAGGGTTAGGGTAACGACCCTAACCCTTAAACCACAAACCCTAAAAAACTGCCGAGTCAGTGACGACAATATAAAGCGTAAACTAATTCCAAAAAACTACCCTACCCCACCCCCACCAAATCCACCCTAGGATAACTAAAACGTCGAAGGCATTTTTAGGGTTTGTAGTACAGGGTTTAGGGTCAGACCCTAAACCCTAAACCACAAACCCTAAAAAAAACTATCGAGTCAGTGACGACAATATAAAGCGTAGAACTAATGCCAAAAACATTACCCTACCCCAAACACCGTAAAAACCACCCTAGGAATGCTAAAAACATCGAAGACATTTTATGGTTTGTAGTGCAGGGGTTAGACCTCTGATTCACTTTTTAACAATCTTTGATTCACTTTTCTTAAAGTTAAGATTCACAATGAACATATGTATATATAAATAAATATAAAATTTTAAATTTATCAAAACATGTTCATGTAGGGTCTTATTTTGAAGAACTAGAATTATGATAAATGATGATATAAAATTTATGTTATTTTGACTTATAACTAATAAACTGCAACATTTTAAAAATTCATAAAAAGACAAAATTAAAAAAGGGTGCCACTTGGTCATCAAACTCGATCATCAAAATACCACTAAAACAGAGTTGACAAAATCAATCTAGTACTACCACTTAGTCATCAAACTCGATCATCAAAATCACTAGAAGGAATATATTTCGCGTTACCTATGTAGGCAATGTCGGGTTACAAGCTTAACTGCGCCAGTTATCAAAAAATATAGAACGAGTATATTCGTTTTGTTGGGGCGCCGGAGCTCTGTTTGTTTGATTCTTGCTTAAAGTTATTTCTTTTTTATGATATAAGATTCATAAATTTTAACCACAAGTTTTGAATCCCTGTCAACGAGTTGAGAGTACTCATCCGTCTTGGTGAATTCATTCATGTTATCGGCGATGAATGACAGGCAGCACTGAAGCAAACGATCAGCATTGTGTTGATGAGCAAAACATAACATGGACACCCGAATTATCCCGCCCCACCTTGGACATCAAAAAAGTTCTCGCAATGGGATTTGAGATGTTTGACTTCATATTTCTCCGCTTGGACTATGAGATCACGTGCCAATTGCTCGTCGAGAGTGGTGGTTTCAGCTGTGTAGAGGTAATTGATGAAAGCCTTAAGCGTGTTGTGTGAGACGTCACTGATTTTGATTATGCTAGTTAGACTTTCCTCCATTTTGTGATCAGTATTCAGCATGGCTTTGAAAACAGGCGATCTAGCAACCAGAATGGCCTTGTGAGATGGGATGGAAAGGTCGTCGGGGTTGTCATCAGAGGGTATGAGAACCACGTCGGAGAAGCCCGGAGAGCGAGGGTCTAAAGGCGAGAAGATTCTGAGGAATGCTTTGAGCTCTTCGATCTCGGCTGCGGGTCGGGTGCTGCAAGCAGCAGATGCAGCACTGCTGCAAGAGGGACAGAGACGCGTGACTTAGGCAGCGTTCGACTGTAGCGAGTGAACGCAGCATATGTTGCGTTTGTTTTAATGTCTCTGTAGTTAACTAATACCACTCTGCCAAGTATCTATATAGGTTAGTTTACTCCAATCACAGGTTAACACTTGTCACCTTTATTTTCAGAAAAAGTAAATCGTAGTGAACGAACGGGCTCTTAATCATGCTTGGAGAAATTGGACATGCAGACCCTGTAAGCAAATTGAAATAGATTTCTTGTACATCGTTATTGTAATTCTTTAATCTATGCTTTATTCTACAATAATAAAATTAATATTATTATTTATGTATAAAATTAACTAATCGCAAACATAATTTAAATACTTTTCTATTAATCTAGACATGTAAAATATTTTAAAACGTTATAGTAACTCTAATATCTTTCATCTCAATTTATACTGATTTTTTAAATAAAGTTATTTAAGTACATAAAATTTTGAGTTTCAAAAAGAAAAGTACTTACAATTATAAATACAAAACTTCCAATTCAAATAGATGAACTCCTTATTACTTTGAACTCTTTTGATATATGGTAACGACACCTTTTAAACTAAGTTTTAAGGGAAAATATATGAAATGTCAGTATATTTTTTTGCTAATCATTAAATGTCATTGAAAAATATAAAGTTATGAAATATCTCAAAATTTTATCCGATATTCATGAAATGTTACTCTAACCATTGATCAAACAAGAAAAAAGATAGAAATACCTAATGCTATTCAGTCAGGACAATATGTCATTGGGTGTTAATAATTCAAAAATTTGAAAATAAATCAAAATACTGTAAAAAATGATAATAATTTTAAAAATATTTAAGGATTGAGAAAATAAATATATTAAAAATCTTTTCATTAATGTGCATATGAACATTTTGCGCAACAAAAAAAACTAGAACATTTTCACGTCTAAACAAATGTGTATCAAACACTACAAATAGAGTATATTGTCAAGTTTAAATTATATCTTATTTAAACTTATAAAGAATTTTTAAGTTAAGGTCATTTTGTAAAACTGAAATTCTTTTTGTAGTCACCAAATTACTTCATACAGTCACTTTTTCATAAAGATGAATAGCCCAAAGCAGGTTGGGACAGGGATAGCCGCTCAATGACTGGAGGCAATATAGCCACCCGATGGTTGTAGCCCTTGTAACCGTCTAGCGGTTGCAGGTGTTGTAGTTTGTTGGCGCTGCAGGTGTTATAGTCTACTGCAACTGTAGGCGTTGTAGCCTGATGTCTGCTACCTTGAAATACATTATTCAATGTTTAACTGTCCTATGGTGTCTGTGTGTGTAGTATTTTGTTTAACTCGTTCTATACTTTATAATGTTGCCCTCAGACTAGACAGATTTTTAGGATTTGTGGTTACTCTCCACTACAAACCTTGAAATAAGCCTTTGACTTTTAAACTTTTCCAGGGGGGTCTTTAGGGTTTTAGGTGTATGGTAATCTTTTTTTAACTCGTTTTATACTTCATAATGTTGTCAATGACTCTGTAGATTTTTAGGGTTTGTGTTTTAGGGTTTAGAGTCAGAGGCGGATCCAAAGGGGGGCCGGGGGGCACGGCCGCCCCCCCCCCCCTCGAAACTTTTGAAAATTTATCAAATTCTCTTATAATTTTTGAAAAAGTACAAAATGACATAATATTTTAAAGAGTGATAGTGTCAAAAAAATTTTGTCCCCCTGAGACAAAGCTTCTGGATCCGCTACTGTTTAGAGTCATTAGACCCTAAACCCTCCACCACAAATCCTAAAATAAGTCTTCGACGTTTTTAATTTTCATAGGTGGTTACGTTTTTAAGGTGTGTGGTGTAGGGTAATCTTTTTTACATCGTTCTATATTTTATGATGTTGTCATAGTTGAGAAAGGTTAACGAAACATGAATGCAATAAAAGTCAAGCGCACCGGAATAACCACAAATTCAAAATAATAGGTTAACGACATACAGGTGACATGTTAACAAAATACAAGTTACAGGTTAACGGAACACAAACGACAGGTTAACGAAATACAAGTGACAGGTTAACGAAATACAAGTTACAGGTTAACGAAACACAAACGACAAGTTAACGAAATACAAGTGACAGGTTAACGAAACATGAATGACAGGTTAACGAAATACAAGTGTTAGGTTAACAGAATACAAGTGTCAGGTTAACAGAATACAAGTGTCAGGTTAACAGAATACAAGTGTCAGGTTAACAAAGTACAAGTGATAGGTTAAAGAAATACAAGTGACAGGTTAACAAAGTACAAGTGATAGGTTAACGAAATACAAGTGACAGGTTAAGGAACATACAAGTGACAGGTTAACAAAATACAAGTTACAGGTTAACAAAATACAAGTTACAGGTTAAAAAATACAAGTGAGAAGCTAACAAAATACAAGTGACTGTGTAACGATATGCAAGCCAAAAAAACATTAAGTTTTTTGAAATCTTTAATGTGCAATGATTTTATCTGTTTTTTAGTCAATATGCGGGCAATTTTCTCCAAGTAATAATCATGGTTTAATGAAAACATCAATAAAAGAATCAGAATAACACAGTTGCATATAGTTACACAATAGTTATCCGTTTTTTTTAATAAAAGTTGCTGAAGTTTAATTTGTTCTTCACCTAGAATTATGTCAGGTACAAGTTGTTTAACTATCAAAAGTCATGCATTCGAATCATTCATAATCAATACCTCCATAGTTTTAGCATCACATTACATGTGCCCTATTACTAACTATTAGAAGATCTAAATATCTAAGCATCTTTAAGACAAAGTTTCATTATTGCTCTTGTAATTAGATCTTCCCTTGTTTTTTTTTTTTTTGTCATGTCTTTTTTATTCTACCAATTTAATTTATTCATTTTTCTATTTTTTAAGTGTAACTAATATCTTTTTGTTAGTTTTTATGCAAAGTCAATAAGACCATAATCTTGATACAACAAGCGTGCAACAATACGCTTTATGTAGAACTCCCTAAACTGCTAGCTCATAAGATTCTCAGTCAATTTATCACTTATGGCCAACAATCCATCAACACACAATAATGATGATTTAAAGAATAATTTCTAGACAAAGTTGACATTGAAGTTGATGACAAAAGAATATGCTGTCAAAATCTGAAATATGATGAAAGTATATAGAATAACTAGGTTGAGTGAGCTAGACCTAGAGGGATAAATGTGTATAGTGAACGTTATAGATTTACTTTTACCTTTTTCCTATAGAAATAAAGATGTAATCTTATGTTCGGTCGTCGATACAATACTACTCTTTTTATTGTTCTGTATTTCAATTTCAACAATCGATTTAGTTTATTTATAACAGTAAATAGAAATGTTTGAAAATCAATATTATATTAAGTGTTAAATTTCATGATATTGTAATAAAAGTTTTTTAGAAATTAGTAATAATTAGAATTTGATTTAGTCATAGTTATAATTATAAATATAAAATATCAAAATTATTGTGAAATTTAAACTATTATATTTCAAAAAAATCAAGACATATACATCAAGAGGTTTCAAATTTATTATCTTTTAATATAAAAATAACACATAAACATATATAATATAATATGCAAACAAATAAAATGATATTTAACTTATAATTATATGACAAATTAAAAAAGATATTAGAATTAGTCTAATCATATAACGGTAAAAATGAGAGTTGTTTTTACACATAATAGTTCTATATATGCAACTCACATAATTGAAGTGCGTTATAGTATTAAAGTAGTTTCTCCCGACTTATCGGCGATCTACAGTGACATTCAAGAGAAAATTTTGTTTGATTTATTATTTTTGTCATTTAGTGATGCAGCACTCCTGTCTATTGGCGCATGCAGCAGATGAGCTGCCCTCTTCGATCTCTTTGCTATAGCATTTATTGCAGCAGTTCCTGTCGTAATGGACGTACCACAACTTGCACGATACGCAATATTTGTATTGACTATTGCTCATTTCTTTGATCTCGCTTTGTCCCACAATAATGGCAGGGTGGTTTCTTAGGGCATCCACAATGGTGTGGAATCCACTCTAAATTAATAAAACAAAAAGATAAAATATGACATGGAGGAGAGAAGTTGTGTGAGGGTTTCTTAATTAAGAACCCCAAAAAGTGGGTGTCTTAGCAAAAGAAGAGAGAGATTGTGAGGAGAAGAATAAAATATTATTATTTGGAGAGTGGAGGAAAAGTTCACTCTCCGATTACCCAGCCTGGTGGAGGAATGGAGTGGCGCCGATTACCCAACCTGGTGGAGGAATGGAGTGGGTGAAGGAGGGGTGGTGGGGGAAAGGAGTTTACTCTCCAATTACCCAGTCTGGTGGAGGAATGGAGTGGCGTGTAGGACAGTCCCAAGGCGAGTATGTCTGTCATATCGTCAAAAGATGCAAGGGAAAGGTTGTAAGATGTTTCCGATGGATGCTCGAGGGTCACCTCCAGAGGAGAGGTCAAGGAAGGTTCCTAGCCTCCTAGGACAAGATCTTTAGGCTTTAGTAACAACATTAATTATAAGCTACAAGTATAACAACATACGAAGGCATATATCCAAAACTTTAAACAAATCTTACCTTGTCTAATGATTTCTCTAGTAAAAATGTCGTCGCGCCTAGTATCCACATTCAGAACCTCCGGGCTGCACTGGACACTGTACATATATACATACATGTTCAACATCATTCTTTCAAGTATTTACAAGTATTCCTACACTACACCAATTAACACAATTATATACCTTGACAAGGATCCATGGGATGTTGTTATTCTTTGGTGGTCTTCCCAATGTCATTAATGAAGCTTTAAATGCGCTAAATTAAACCAAACATATAGGATACACTAGTAGAAAAACAGCTTACTTCTGCGGTTGTTTAGGGCCTATTTCGGCGGTTCTGAACCGCAGAAATGAAATGGAGGCCGCCGAAATAGGTGTGCGATCCTATTTCGGCGGTTGAACAACCGCAGAAATAGGTACCTATTTTAGCGGTTGTTAGCTAGGAACCGCCGAAATAGGTGCATTTTCAGAACAAAAAAAAACACACCTATTTCGGCGGTTCCTATCTAACAACGCCGAAATAGGTGTAATTTAAAAAAAAATTACTGTAGCCCCATCTTCAACCTCGCTCACGAGAGAAAAATAGAGGCGTAGAGAAGGAATAGAGGCGCAGAGCATGTCGATTCCTTGTTCGCCAGTTACGGTTGCAAAATTGACGTGAGGTAGAGCATGTTTTCGCTCGCCATTTAGTGTTGAAAAATTACCGTGAGGGAGTAGAGAATGAATAGAGGCGCAGAGCATGTCGATTCCTTGTTCGCCAGTTAGGGATGCAAAAATTGATGTGAGGCGCAGAGCATGTTGTTGCTCGCCTGTTAGAGTTACAAAAATATACCGTGAGAGGCGCAGAGAATGAATAGAGGCAGAGAAAAATATAAGTTCGAGTATATTACCAATTTTGGAATGAAAAGCTTCAACCCCGTCTTCAATCTGGTGAGTGAGATGCAGCAGTGGAGCAGACACAAGAAGAGATGAAGGTGGAGGTTGAGGGTTGCAAAATTACCGTGCGTGAAGAATGAGAGAGAGAGAGAAACGAAGGACGGAAAAAGAATGCGGAGGGGCGGGAAGGATTTGAAAATTGGACGAAAAACAACCGGGAAGGCGAAAAAAAGAACTCGCAATTGACCTATTTCGGCGGTTCCTATCTAATAACCGCCGAAATAGGTCCTCATATTATTAAAAAAATAAAAAAGACCTATTTCGGCGGTTCCTAACGAAAAAACCGCCGAACTAGATGATAAATTAAAAAAAAAGGAAAAATATAAAAACACCTATCTCGGCGGTTCCTTACTAGAAACCGCTGAAATAGGTCCTTTTTATTTTTTTTATTATTTATGAGGACCTATTTCGGCGGTTTCTAGTAAGGAACCGCCAAAATAGGTTCCCGACCTTTTCAAAAACCACCCTATTTCGGCGGTTTTTACAAAACCGCCGAAATAGGGCGCCGAAAACAGGCCATTTTTGTACTAGTGATAGTAGACACATTAAGTTACAAGTTTCCAGTAAAAAGATTAAGTAATAAACATCGGTCTACAAGATAAACAACTCACTTTACAAGCACAGCCGCTATCATTGGTCTGTTGTCGTATACCCATGGCTTGCATGTCTTTCCTTACTTTTAACCCGACTTTTGTTTTACCCGGTATATTGAGCAAAGTCCCACTCACTGCCTCACCGACGTTTTTCACGATATGCATGATATCCAGACAGTGTCTGACAGGCAAATGACGCCAATACGGTAACTCCCAAAAGATGGAACACTTTTTCCAAATGTTTTTTGGTGGTTTTGTTGTGTTTCCAAAAACATTTACGATGTCCTTAACTTTGAATAAACCTTCTCGGAGGTTAATGGTAGACGGGCTGCACGAGTCTCAGCTTTGTCGTTAAACAGTTTTTTTTCTTTCGAAAAGGATGATCTTCAGGTAGAAACCTTCGATGGCACATGTAAACATTTTTACCACAGTTTTTTAAACGTTCTGAACATGTGTCATCCTCGCAAACAGGACATACAAATGTGCCTTTGACTGTGTATCCAGACAAGTTACCACACGCAGGGAAGTCATTGACTGTACAGAACAACAACGCCTTAAGCGTGAAATTTTCTCTTGCATAGGCATCATACACCACGGTACCCTCATTCCACAATAACTTCAAATCATCAATCAGTGGGGCGAGATATACGTCAATGTTATGACCTGGCTGCTTGGGACCAGATATCATGAGTGATAACATTATGTACTTTCGTTTCATACATAGCCATGAGGGCAAATTGTATATCACTAGCAAAACAGGCCAAGTGCTATGTTGAGTGCTCAACGTACCATACGGGTTCATCCCATCAGTGCATAATCCAAGCCTCAGATTCCTGTTTTCATCACCGAAATCTTTGAACCGTCTGTTGATGTTTCTCCATTGAGGTCCATCTGCTGGATGTCTTAACTTCTCATCACTTTCTACCCTCTGCGTGCCATCGTAAGTTTTTTGCATCTATCGGATTGGCAAACAACCGTTTGAATCTAGGTATGATCGGCAAATACCACAACAGTTTAGCTGGAGGACTTTTTTTATGAACGGGGGAGTCACCATCCTTATGCTTGTCTCGTGACAACGAACATTTTGGACACTTGTCTAATTGTTCGTAATCTCCCCTATACAACACACAGTTGTTTGGGCATGCATGAATCTTTTTGTACTCAATTCCCATTGGACACATCCATTTCTTTGCTTCGTAGGTGGTGGTAGGCAGACCGTTACCATCGGGAAACATATCAAGAAGCAACTCAAGAAGTGTCGTGAAGCTCTTGTCACTTCACCCATGTGTCCCTTTCAGATTGAACAAATTCAATACACCGTTCAATTTGCTATACTTAATGCACATGGGGCCGGCCGGGTACAAGGCTGTTTTGGATGCGTCCAGTAATCTTTGATACTCATCCGGCCTATCAGCAAAATTATCCTCGATATTGTCAAACATCTCGTCTATTTGCTCATCATGGTAAACCATCTAATCACTTTCATTGACACCTAAATTATCTGGGAGTTCTGACTCATTGACAGTATCAAAGATGTGGTCAGTTCTCATCCCCTTCTGATCTTGACTGCATGAGGAGACGTCGTTATCATCAACATACTCACCATGGAACGTCCATCTTCTATAATGTGCCATGAATCCACGGGTCTTCAAATGAAATTCAATTTCCTCGATGGTTGAATATTGTCTTAACACACCGAAGTCAACACAAGGACATGGAATTTTCACCGCCTTTGTCATGTTCTTATGTTGCACTACTGCTTTGCAGAACTCTTTCAACATCATGTCAAAGTGATCTCCTCGATCACCATACATCCAGTCACGCTCCATGCTATATGTCAAACACACAACTGGTATGAGAATCATTTTAATTTGTTTGCACGTGTTTATATCCTAGTGGAGCGTGACTGGTTCAAACCCAAATAGACTAGCAGTTTTGTCTCAAACATCTAGCCTAACTAATTTTAAACCCAAACAAACTAGCATTTTAATTTCAAAATTCAAGCCTAACTCTAAGGTTCAAACCCAAATAAAGTAGCATTTTAATTTCAATAAATAATTGCATTTTTTAAACCAAAACATAAGTTAAACTACTTACTTGTTTGTAGTTTATACGATGTATAGAGGGAGAAGGAGGATGGTTGGTACACAGAGAGCGACAAGAGTGGTTTGACTTTGCTGGAAGTCGTAGGCTAATATATAGTGAGACCTGATAATAAAAAAATTGTTATATTAAGACAAAATACAACATTACGAAGAGATTTTTTTAAAAAAAACGGCATGACCTTTGCATAATTTTACCTATCCCATGCTTATTAGTAAGCATTCACCAATCATTCACAACACAAATTTCCATCACAAATCAAACTAATACCAAATTTATTCATCAAACCAAATTTCAATAATTTGTGGAAATCAAATACAAAGTATAAAAGAGAAAAAGATAAGTTAGATTATATTACCGGTTCTTCCACTCCGCTTTCAATCTACTGTGCAATGACTGAGGAGTTTCTTAACCACTTCTCTGTAGATAGAATAGAAACTCATCAGTTTACGTATGTTAATTGTTTGTAATTAGGATTGCAAAATTATATATAATGAGCTAAAAAGATGAAGATGTAGGTTGAGTATATTACGGGTTCACAAGTGAAATGTATTCAGCCCCGTACCACTTCAATCCGGTGAACCTATTTAGTGGTTTCCCTCTACAAAGACACGACCATGCTTATTATTAAGCATTCACCAATCATTCAACAACACAAATTTCCATCATAAACCAAACTAATATATACCAAATTTATTCCTTATTTGTAGTTAGGTTGTAAATTTACAGTGAGTGAAGAGAATGAAGAGATAAGTTAAAGTATATTACCGGTTCCTAAAGGAATTTTTTCAGCCCTCTTCTCAATTGGGCGTGCGAGACGTGTAACAGTACCAATCTCTACAGAGGCAACGCATACGCAAAATAAGTATCAATTGACGGCGCAAATAATGCTCAAACATTGTTCCAACCCATATATAAGCATAATAAATCTAGCCCAAATAAGCTAACCTAACTATACGTAAAAGAAGGGCAAAAAAACAGCAAAATATTCACTCAAAACATTCATCGAACACCTTGTGTTCATACATAATTTGATTAGTTTAACAACCAAATCTTTCAAAGATTTAACACACACAATAAATATCAGCATCCACTATCACAATGTGACACAAATCTATCAATTTTAACAACACATTTACAATTATTAGTCAAAACCGAAACTAACAAATTGGGGTATTTTTTACCTTGTATTCGCCTCTGTTGTTGCTGCAGCGGCGAAGGCTCGATGACCAGCGACGGCGGCGACGACCGGCGAAGGCGGGAGGAAGCGGGAGGAGGCGGGAGGAAGCGGGAGGAGGCGGGAGGAGGACGGTGGCGGTGGTGGTCGATCGCAGTTGAATCGCCGGTACAGAGAAGAGGGGGCCGCAGGTTAGGGATTGTGACGGTAATTGCGTCTGGGATGGGTGGGGGTATTTTTAAAAGACCTATTTCGGCGGTTGTTACTAGGAACCGCCGAATAGGTCCTCCGTAGTTTTTTTTTAAAAAAAAAAATCTATTTCGGCGGTTCCTAGTCACAACCGCCGAAATAGACTACCAAATATATCTATTTCGGCGGTTGTGACTAGGAACCGCCGAAATAGATGTTATTTTTTTAGTTAAAAAAATACAGAGCACCTATCTCGGCGGTTTTCTAGTAACAACCGCCGAGATAGGGGCGCTGAGATAGGTCATTTTGTACTAGTGGTACTAATATAGAAACTGTGTGGTTATCTTTCCCGGAACGCATTAATGGTGGCCACGGTTCCGGTTCCGCCGGTTCCGGTTTCACCGGTTTCGGTTCCGAGATATATGTATTCGGGCTCGGAACTGGCCAGGGGTGGTTCCGGGGCGGTTTCGGCTCCGGTTCCGAAGGTAGTATTCGCTCAAAAACCGGTTCCGGCCGGTTCGGAGCGGTTCTGGCCGATTCCGGAGCGGTTCCGGCCGAATCCGGCCAGTTTGGACCAAAACGACGTCGTTTTGCCCATTGACCAATAGCTAATTGACCGGTTCCTAGGCGGTTCCACTTCATGGTCCACGGTTCCGGTTCTGCGATTCCAAATCCAAAGACGGTTCCAGGCGGTTCCGGTTCCGGGCCCGGTTCGGTCTCGAATCTCAAAACGTGTATTCGTATTCGCTTCGCATAGGGGCAGTTCCGGTTTCGAATCAGTTCCGCCCCAGTTCCGGCCGGTTCCGGGTAGAACCGGACCTGGTGGCCACCATTAGAATGCATGAATCGGCGACTCAATTCCATGAAGGAGTTAATCGATATTCTCGGACGCGGGTTTTCTTTTTTACATTGCTAAGAAGTCGATAATAAGGCTATGACAAGATATGGGCTTCTTAGCAACCAAGAAAACAGCCGTTGGATTTTACATATAAGCTAATAATTAGAGTATCGGCTTCTGTGTATTTTTTTCACTTCAAAGATATAATTATTGGCTTACTTGTAATAGTTTTGTATCGTAATGACTAGTTTTGTACTACAACATTATCGGCTTACTTGTAATATTTTTGTATTGTAACGACTAGTTTTGTACTACAATGACTAGTTTTGTACTGCAATGACTAATTTGCTAACCTCATATAAAATCGTGTATGTAGGTTATTTGTTGATTACAATTGCCACTTCTTACCTTCCTCTCTTGCCCAATCTACATTAATACTTTCTACAATCACGATAAACATCTATGATGGAAATCTCATGTACTCTTTCCTAAAAGTAAATACAACTTTTACGTTGTATATTTCATAAATCCTACCGGTCGAAGTTTATAGACATCCATATAACCCAGCTTGCCACATTTCGATCCTTCAAAGATAATGTGAAAAATCTTGTCGACTTAGAGTTAGGGGTAGACTATGTTATCACCGACATGGTTTATCGAAAGCTGGAGAGCAAATATCCATCTACTTCATTTCTTCCACTTCCAATTATTAGTAATTCTCATGTGAGGATGATGAAATCTAACTTCCAACAGAATACAAACATGGTGAATAGTGTGGCAGTGCAAGTTGAATTCGAGCATGCAACTACACTTTCCCCAGAGGAACACAACAAAGCGGTGTGAGATTCTTCCGAGCATGACCAGGTGTGGGTCGAAGGTGAAATTGACGGAAGTTCGGATGTTGATCCTGAGATGGAGTCGGAAGATTTTCCCGATGATGACGACCTTGCAGACGAAGCTGGCCCTTCCACACCATACACTCCTGGAGCAACATTCTCAACGCAGGTGGACGTACAGGCCATAAGCCAAATATTGTTAGACATTGATCGACAAGGTGTACTGTATTGGAGGCCAGGGTAGGAGTTTGTGAAAGGGCGAGCAAGAATTTCTAACAAAAATGTTCTGTGATGGCCATGAAGAGCATCCCTTGCAGAAAAGTGTAGATTTTGTTGTACACGAGAATAACAAAAAAGTTATTCTTTAAGGTGCCGAGAAGGGTGGAATTTCATATTTGGTGCTGCGCTACCGAAGAATGCATTGAATGGCGAATACGGAAATTCAATCTCACTCATGCGCTCTTGTCCTCAACGAGATAATCATCGTTTTTTACAGTATCAGTTCATTGCTGAAGCAAAGAGTAAAAAGAATCCTACACTACAAGCCAAGACTGTCATTCAACTAATCTGTTCGAGGATACAGAAGGAAAATCGGCTACAAAAAAGCTTGGTTAAGCTGTGCCAAAGCCATAAGAAGGGTTTATGGAGATGGGTGCAATCATATGCAGAATTACCCAGGTATATCCTAAGCATCAGACACTTTATACTTAATTTCTATGTGGATCTAGATTCTACTGCTGTGTTCTAGGATGAAACTCAAACCACTTCAGTTAGATAGTTTAAACATGTTTTTGGGCATTTGGGCATGCATTACTGAATAAGTATATGAAACCTCTATTGCAAATAGATGCAACTCACCTATATGGTAAGTACCAAGGTTATTGTTGGTTGTTGTTGCTCAAGATGGTAACAACAAGATAATTCCAATGGCCTTTGGCTTGGTTACTGTGGAGTCAAGAGACGACCATAAATATTTTCTTAACCGTGTTCATAACAAAGTTATTGGAGCTAGGACTGATATCATAGTGATTATGGACCGTGTCAGAGCTATAATGTCAATCATGAGCAAAGATCCGTACTGGCTTCCTCCATACAACCAACATTTCTTGTGTATCTGTCACATTGCTTCAAACTTTTAGACAAGATTTGGAAACAGGGAGTGGAAGAAGTACATAATCAACACATGTAATAGTTAGATTTCAAACTACGTGCCTTCTTTAATATCTCTAAGTATCTTATGTCATGATATTGCTTGAATAGGTTACTTTTTTTGGAGGGATATCGTTCAAGCAAGATTGAATCACTTACTTTCCCTTCACCCCTCCATTGCACCTTTTTTCAATGAGCTTTTCCCTAGAGAAATGGTCTCATGCTTTCGATGACGGTTAAAGACGGAGTACCTCGAGATTAATCTCATTGTGAATTGCCCTGATAAGTGCACATTAATCTATCGATGAAAATTACTAGTTCGGTGGTGACGATTAAGGTTCGGTGGTGAAAATTACCCCACTGCTTTCATGAACACTTTAGCCGATGACCTTTTGCTTGATGCTGGTGGATTGTGCCCTCACTTGTACGAGAAGCTCATGTTTGTGGTGCTACAACGACATCACATGATTCACGTATATACTTTCTTGAGCCGAACGACCACCTGAGTCTGATTCGCTAATTCCTCAACAATTCTTTTATTTGTTTCATTGTTGTTGTTAATTACTTTCTTGTTTGCGTTGATCGTACGGGTCTGCACTGCTTTTGACTGACTGATTTTAATTAGCAAGACATCTAAACCTTTTGACTGCCCCATATCTTCAGCTTGTCTATGAATTAATTTGATGTAATGCTATTTCTTTTCTTCTTTGATGCGGCAACTGTTGTACGTAAAATTAAAATGGTTCGCGATCAGTGATCATAAAAGAACCGCCAAAGTGATGATACTAAGAGATTTTAATTCATCAACAGAGCAATCTGGTGATATGAACGACCTAGAGGTTGAGGGTGGACGGGTTAATGAGAAGACAGATAACACATAGTATCAAAGTTGTTCTAGTTGCATAATGACCGAAATATGTACATTTAACATCCGTTACCAACTGCTCTAGTAGTATGTCTAGATTGATGAACCACGGACGGAAAGCGTTCATACATAACTTCTTCTTTGGTAGCGGAAAAATGTATAGTAAGTAAAAAAGAGCTAGCGCATACATAGTACATACTGCAGAACAAAACAGATATCATTATTATTAAAAAAAAGGCTTGTAGGCTATATACATTTTCGTTTGTTCCTATAACTAGCATTTGAGTTCACATCACACACAATAAACACACACAGTACAAAACCACAATTAATTCGATTTTTTTTTCGAAAACAAAGACAATTAATGAAAATTACGAAACCATAACATTGATCAACAACAAGACTCAACCAACGACGACTCTAACGAAAAAAAAAACATTTTGTTACAGACAACAGAGACAGTGACGAAGAACCTTTAATCGTCCCTGAAAACAAAACCCATCCCTATTTTAAAAACCGTTATCAAGAAGAAATGATCCTTGCATATAGAAACTCATTCCAAGTATCAGGTAAACCAGGTAAACACCAATGAATACAATCCGCAAAATTCATCGGATCATTTTTCTGTTCATCACTAAGTATCTTCCTTGTCGAATCGTAAAAACTGAAGTATGTGCATCTTTTCTATACTCTGATAACGCTGTGATATTAAGTATCTTTACTTCAACTCTCTTCATTGATCCAGTCGCATTCAGAACTTCACCAAATAGACGCCTGTCTGTCCCCACTTTTGGCGGTGAAGTAGCGTTTAGTACTGGAAATATCTCGCGTGCACACTTTATACCGTCTGGGTTGTTCCAGTCCGTGCTCCTGAATTCATACGCGTCGAATAGTACTAAAAACGAGAATTGAATGTGTTGGAGAATTGAAATTGTGTTTAATTTACTTGATGTGAACGGTGACGCTGTACTGAAGTAGACAGATGTACGATTCGTATCAATATTGTTATCAATCCAGTTTGACCAAGTTTGCATCACTCTTCGGTATGCTTCAGGTCTCGCCACTTCATCGTATTTCGTCTCACTTCATCAAACGATGAGCCTTGCCGTCTATTGGTTAAAAAAACAACGAAAAACAATCAGTATCATATAGTAGTAATAAGAAACAGCATCATTAGTAAATTTTGAGTTAGGAGAAATGAACTTACAGGACTTCATATTGATAGTGTTCATCCACCAGATATACGTTGAATACAAGAAAATCAACGTCTTTCCAGTGAATTGCGTGTTTCGTGATTGATTCCGGCTTGATGATACGATTCAGTATACTATGCATGTTTGGATCATCTGAATTTGACTCAACCAAGAACGGTGCCCAGTAGAATTCGACCGTAGTGTTATAATCTTCAAGTTTGAAGATATTGAGGGAGCCAGTTTTGTTTAACTTTTTCTTCCCGTATGGTACGACTGATTGATGAAACAGACCATTGATTCCCATTGGTTTCTGTTTAACGAATCTCCAACGAACATCAATCTCTTGTTCCGTAGCTTCTCTGCCAACACCTTTGGATTGAATCTGTAATCAATTTATTTACAATCAATATCATCATACCATACAGAGTGACAGACCGAAAGGCAATATATATATATACTAGAGATCAATCGCATCGCAAGCTGAATCAATCAATTGAAAAACGAAATCAATACGTACGTACGTACTTTGCAAGTGTTACAGTCTCTAGGTTGCCATCTCCAATTCTGATAAAAAGAATTTTTCTCCCATTCTTCATACACGTCACTTGTTCCGTCAAGAATTCACACTCATCTTCTTTGTATAACGGATGTGTTACATTATCAAACACCCATTCACCTGTGAATAAATCACAATCTTCCGGTACTATTTCCTCATTCATTTTCACTTCTTTATCACTATCGTTGACGTTCTTCTGTATCCAATTTCTCGGCTGACTCGTCGTGTGTCTCTTCTTGATCATTAACTTCTTCCGTCGCTGGAGTATTAAGATTTTCGTAGTCGACACGAATGATTCTTGAATTTCTTGTGTGGATTCTTTAAATGTGGTGGTTGTTGGAGAGAATGGGAATTCTCTCATCGACTTAACGTCTTCGTTGTAGATAAACACGGCAAAGAGCATGACTGAGAATACTATAATGAAAACAGAGAGGTTGTTGTTTCCACTAACTGTAATCTTCTTCCCCATCCCTCCACCGCCTAGTTGCTGATGCTGCTGCTGTTGCTGCTTCATGTCGTCTATAGCTATTTAGGTGGAAGGAAGATGACGAATGAGGAAATTAGGAGAGTCGTACGTCGTGATGATTTGTTGAACTATGAATGAATGGGAGAGAAAGAGTGACCGGGGCGGGGCGGGGCGGGGAGAATTATAAAACAAAAACAAGGAAGAAGATGAATCTTTGCGTGAAGGCGTTCTTTCACAATCGAAGATTTTAAACTACGTGGAGGAAAGATAAACATACAACGAAATGATGATTTAATGGATGGATCTGGGTTTGGTGAATTGAGTGGTTCTTTGGAGGCAGACCAAATGTCTTGATCGATTATTGTTCAACTATTTTTTTACAATCATATACTATACACTCTCTCTGTGTCTGTATCTTCGATTTCTGATTGGTTGCTAACTACTTGAATCTCTTTTATGCAATTCCTACGAATCGAAGAGAATTAAGGTGATAAAGAAAGCAAGCCTCTAGATGGATAAAAGGCAAGTACTGGAGTAAACTAAACAGGAGTAGCTTTGATTTGAGTCTCTTTTCTATGGATTTCGCTGTTACCAGTCATTTTAATTTATGTGGCTTCGGTACTACTAGTACTAGTACTGCAGTGCCATGTCCTCCTGGGGGTCATTTTCGGGATTGGTTTCTCTCCTTAATTCTTCACCAAAGATTTAGATGGATTTGTATTAAAAAAACTAACAATAGAGTAAAACACCCCAAAAGTGGAAATTGAAGTGGGGTAATGTCAAAGTCTTAAGTTTTCCTTTGAATTGATCGATTTGTTTTCTGCTCAAAAAACCTGACTCTCATCTCATGTGAGACCATTTAATCCGTTTAAAACTTAAATTGATTTTTTTCCAATTAATTGGTAATCTTAATTACTACTGCTAAAACACAAAATTTAACGGTTTTCTTGTGATTGTGACTGATCACATAGGTATAACATAAACTCAACATTGTTGACACATCTCAAACCAAAATCCATAAATTGAGGTTGTTCGACTTCGAAGTACAAAAGTACCAAACTAAAAGTAACCCATATATCTTAATAGTATTCTTAGAGATTTGACAACAAATCATCAATAGTGTCAATAATTAGACAGGGTAGTGAATCCAAAACTGGCATGGCTGACTTGGCTCGTCAATGAGTTGAGCTTGAGTTTGGAGGGGTTATTTACATTACATGCACATGCGGGCCGCGGGCGAGGATTAATCTTGTTAATTATAATTGCGTGCCATATCGCTGAAATTTCATCATATCGGCCGAAAAAGTTAGTTTTATTTAATTTTGGTACCCACAGTTCATCATAGCTAGTAGTATCACTGATGACGGAAAGAGACGTCGATCGAGCCATGGAATTGTATACTAGCTCACAAATCTTAAGTTTATCGGTAGTGGGGTAGGAAACGGTCTTTTTTTCGTAATTAGAAGGCAACACTGATCACTGACCATGATTTATACTCTATAGTAATAAAATTAATCACCACTCTCGTGCTAATCAATTTCATATCCTAGTATGCATCATGGTAGTAGTCGAATCATTTATAGACGTACGTATTAATGAAAAAAACAAATTCCATGGAACTGATAATCATTTGTACGACCCATATAATACAGTAGATGTAGAAAAAGGTCATTTATCGTAATTAGGAGACAAACAGTCATTAATAATCTACCTAGCTAACCGATTCTTGAACACGAGAATTGATTATATAAGGTAATATATATTTATATATATATATATATATATATAGCAGTCACTAAAATATAAAATATGGTCAAATTAATTCAATGTTGGTTAAATTGTTGATGCATCGATCATAACCTTTTTCAAACCTATTATAATATAATATATTTGTAAATGTACACTACTTTTCATATGAGCTGCGTTACTTAATGAGGACGTATACATACCTTTTGTGTCTTAGAGAAGTGAAGTCTAAGGGAATGTAATGTATTACTGTCAAAACGTACTCTTCTGCTGTAACATCATGGATACATACATGCGTTCTAGTTTTGTATAGTACATAAATGTACATACAAAAGATATATAGGATATATTATATATTGGATCAACTTTGCTTTGTGTATACTTCACTACTAGCTAGCTAGATATTCTTTCTTCAACTCAAGTAATCGTGTACACATCCTTAATGGTTGAAACAATCGTTATTCATTATATAAGTGCTCTAGCTAGCTTATATACTTTGAATTCCGTAACTGCTTCAATCAAGGTATATATTGATACTTGATAGATTCATTTGATCGACGGATGCTTAATATTATATCGAATTAATCAAGGGTTATACACAGATAAATGATGAAATGCCAATCCAATTCAAAAGATTAAGATTTGACAGATCAGAAGCAAGTTAAAAAAGGCAAAATAAACTGATGTACATTCCATTAACATAAGCATAGATAATAGGAGTGTAGTAGTATGAAACAACCTCAAATTCCACCCAACCTGATCTCTGTGATGTAACATAATTTCACCCATATATGTCAACTCACGAAAGTCAATAGTGCACATTCCAGGAAAAAAAATAAAAGAAAGGGAAGATCAAATCACTACTGGTAATTCGGGCAGTACGTTATATCATCCAGATATAATCAGGTGGTCTTTAATCTTCTGGTGAATGCGATATCTATCAAGTGGGTCTTTATATATGACATAAGCCGCCTCTGATTATCATGGTCTCTCCAACAATAATCCTCGAACGAGAATGACCTAAACACTCTTCCACTTTTCCCACACTCGACGACGTCGTTCTCTCCTCCTCTTCAACAACAGACCTACTACTCATTCTAATTCCCCGTAGATATTACCTCTAAGCGTCGTCGTTGGGTTACATAGGAGTGAAGATACGTGCTTTCTGAAGGAAGAGTGATCAGCAACGTCATTGTTAAGAGGTTCGAATCATCAGTATAATTACT
This sequence comes from Limonium bicolor, assembly GCA_023374045.1. NCBI lineage: Eukaryota > Viridiplantae > Streptophyta > Magnoliopsida > Caryophyllales > Plumbaginaceae > Limonium > Limonium bicolor. The sequence goes on from CM041782.1 coordinate 99,208,736, forward strand.
GTTGATTGCTGGGATTGGTCTTCCTCTCACCTTCTTCGTCTTTCCGTTGGTCCATACCTGTTGTTTCATACACATTCAACTAATTTATAGTAAAATCAAGTGTATTTTGATTCATTCTAACAAATAATGATGCCCGTCTTCATTTTTAATGAACTTACTTTTTCTTTTCTTAAACGTTGTTTCTCAAAAAAAGAAAAAAAAAAGAACTTACTTAATTTTACGGGTTTAGGGCTTACACACGAATGATCATTAAAAGGGCTGGGTCTGAAAGCCCAAATTGTTTTGTTCACTACTACTACAACACTATCAATTTAACACACTGATTAGATAGCCCTACCAGAAAGGAACAGTCCGTAGCTAGTTTGTACGCACAATAAAATTCAAATCAGTGAGGTGTACTCCAACTACAACATCCCATTCCCATCCATCCAGATAAGGAAGCAAGATTCCTCTGTTCTGTCAGTTCCTTAAGAACGCAACGGGTGTACCATGTACCACTCACTCATCATTCTCTCGAAAGTAGTGATCATTCCATGCTTTCTACTGGATACCACTACTACTACACTTTGAATTAAGAATTACTATTAGCCCGCCAAACCCTACAAATTATTCCAAAGAAATTGCGTTTCTCTCTTTAATCACTTCATAACCTTTTTAACCAGAAACTACACTGTATCATATACTGAGTTGCTTAGGGCATCCACAATACAGAGTGGTTTCACTCTCAAAGTAAATAATATTTTATTCTCTCCTCACAATTCTTTCTTCTTTTGCTAATACACCCACTTTTTGGGGTTTCTTAGTTTAGAAACTCTCAACACAACTTCTCTCCTCCATGTCATATTTTTATCTTTTTGTTTTTTAATTTAGAGTGGATTCCACACCATTGTGGATGCCCTTAGGGATTCCACACCATTGTGGATGCCTTAGGGAATCACTACCATTGTGTTGCCCTTAGGGAATCCACAATGGTTATGGGGTTTCTAACAAATTTCTAGGGCATGTCACCATAAAATATTTTTTATTACTTAAACAACTTCATACAATTGTTCAGCCCACAATAACGAGTTGCTTAACCTTCCACTCCTCCACTATTTTTTTCTTTCACCTCTCCTATTTATTTTTACTTTACAATCTAAAACTATTTTTTATTAGAATGTCAGGTAAAACAGAGATGTACCAATCAATTCTTTTTCCGTATGTTCCTTATTTAAGAACGTTCCTTATTTTAAAAAAGAAAGGATGAAAAAGAATTTGGGTGGTTCCACCACTTATAGATGTTTTTTTTTATTCTAACTGACATATGTGGGTGGTTAGTTATTGACATGAATTTCTACAACTGCATTTGTATGGTTTTCCATTAACCATATCCGCTACAGAACGAAAATGGTCAATGAAAAAGACAGATATTCTAATCTTAGTAATAAAAAACAGTACGACACATCAAGATCCAATATGACAAGACGATATTATTATTTATAAAAAGAAATTAATCACTCACCTGAGCAATGTCACCGAGCATAACCAAAACGGAGTCAACTGGTGGAGCAACATAGACCAAACCCATATCAGTTTCCAAACAGTATTTCCGTCCACTACGGACCTGATACTCCAACGCCACAACATAAGGGTACCTTCCAACCTCAACCCGTTCAGATTCACTACCCGCTTCATCATCATATTCCGATACCCACATGAAAGAACACAAATTCCCCACTACCGCCGACCAGCCCTTTCTTTCCTTCCACTTCCTCCCTAATCAGTCCCAAGGCGGAGAATATCTTCCCAATAACCTCCATCCCCACTCTCTCCAGTTCCACAATCATCTCTTCTAAACAAGACAATTTCACTTCATCATCAGGAGCAGCTACTGCTTCTGATGAAATGGAACTTATGGTCATCTTATCCAAGCAAAACGAAGAGACGGGAGCGATTCTCTTCCGATTATTATTATTTTCATCATCTTCGTCTGGAATTTCATCCTCGTGGTACCCCACCGGCCAGTTGCTTACATGAGAGAAGAGTTCACGCTTTCTTTCATTTGGGAGGGAGAACAGGGATATTGAATCAGACTCGGATGATTTAACGAGTTCGGAGGTAATTCCGTGGTCAGTACTTAATAGGAAGAAGCCCTGTTTACAAGCGGATTCGGCAAGGAGTTTGTTGATAATATTGTTGTCGGAGTTCAGAGAGGAGAGGAGAAAGTGGAAGCGTCGGAAGCTGTGTTGGCAGTGGGGGTTGTGTGGTGGTGGTGGAAGAGCGGAAGCGGGAAGGAAGGGATAAGTTGGGAGTGAGCTGGCGTTGAAGGAGCCGGGAAAGGGTATCGGCGGCAGGGGCACCGCCTTGATTAGAAGAGTGTGGGAGGAGGTTATTCGAGTCGTTGGAGTTGAGAGATGACGGGGTTGGGGGTGGAGCGGAGGTAGGACCGTGGGGTTGGGTGAATAACGAAGAGTAGGGGAGATGATGGTGGGGTGAGGCGGCGGAAGATGAAGAAGATGCATGGTTGATGGATTGCTAGCTAGCTGACTCACTTTACTGGTATATAATAACAAGTCAGTTTCTGTTTGCTTGAGGAAGTTGGAGGTGAGACTTGAGAGTGTGATGATAATGGAGACAGAGATGCCGAAGAAAGGAACGGTGAGGGAGGGAGTAGGTTGTTCATATATTAAACTGTATGTATAGTTTATAGAATGTACACCTAATTGTTTATCACTAAAATCTAATCATATCTTCCGTGGCGTCTTAGAATATAGTCTGACGAAAAACTTAGAATTAGGTACTGCAAGGTATTGACTCTTAATTAATTAATTGGTATTAGAAATATCAAGGAATAGTACCATTAAAGGTAACTGTGGCCCTTGCTTAAAAAAAGACACTATATAATAGTAGTAGCTAAAGAGTTGTTTAATCAAAACAATATGGGGTTTTTAAAAGACATCACTCTCGGTAAGGGTTTAAAACCAGAGAAATTAAAAGGGGGCCAAGCCAACTAAGGTTACCACTAACTCCAAAGAGTTTTGTTTCAGCAAATCCCTTAACATGTCGGTTCGGTTCAGCACCAAAAACACTACGGACAATTTGACCCATGCCACTTCCACTCCCTATACAACACAACAAAATACACCAGCAGGCAGCAGGGAACTCAACTCAAGCATTTGATGCCGTCATTAATGCCAGTTGGATTTGTGTGTCGTTGCTTTTTAGCGAAGGCGGGAAACCAAACCCATTGATTCCGCATCCATTTCGATTTTTATTTTTTTATATTCTACTTTGATCAATCTGCGAATAGAGTTGCGAACAAATTCTTAATATAATGGGTGCTATTTTAATCAATTTTTTTTATCAATCTTTCGACGGAGCATAATTAACCTGTGGTACTTTGTTATGTAAACTATTTTGATTTTCAGTTATAATCCCTCCGTTCAACAAAAACTGTCATTTTAGAAATTTGCACACTTATTAAGAAAAGTAGGACAATAACGTATGTGCCCTTACTTTTTACTTTTCCATTTAGATAATAATTACTTTTATATTGAATAGTAGGGGTAAAGTGGAAAGAAGTGTGTCAAAAAGCTAAAATGACAGATATTTTTAAACAAAAAGCACATCCTAAAACGACATATATTAATTAACGGAGGGAGTATAATTTATGTAAATTATTCTTTGTAATTATTTAAACGGGCTTGTTCAATTATCAGCGACAAAGCTTCCAAAAACAAAACCCTAAAGCGCTTTCCTCTGTCGAAGAAATTTTTCGCTTCATCTGATTTCTCAAGATCCCTAAATTTGGGCAATCGCCGTCGACGGCTTTCGCTCAACTCTTCCCCCGCTCACCTCCAGATGTAAAGACGATGGATTTCAGCTTCCAAGCAACTCAATCTCTTGAAGGAGAACGAACCAGAAAAAACAAACGGCCGCTTTCGGATGGAACTTTGAATCAAGACTTGATCCCTGATGTAAACCCAAGTATCGAGTGGAAGAAGATGTCATTCTGCGAGGTAGTAGCAGAACAGAAGAGGCAAGATGATACAGAGTTTTCAGACTGTGAGTCGTCTGATGGAGAAGACTCGACCCAGGAGGAAGACGTGGAGATTGAAGACGAACTGTGTCCCGTCATTACCTTGCCAAAAGAAGTTGATAGGAGTATTTGAAATACCCCAAACCTTAATAAATTGTTTAAACACCTAAATATGGTATATTAAGACTAAAAGAGTCTTAGAAACATTAGTAAACAAATTTAAACAAAAGAAAACATAAAATGTGCTTTAAGGTCAATAAAGGCCAAAATGTGCTCTAAGCTTGGGATAAGCTTGGTTAAGACCTAATGAACTTACCAAGACCTTATTTATATACTAATGAATATATTAAACCAATTAGCAAAGAAAACCAAGCTTGAAAACAAGTTAAAACACAAAATGTGCTTTAAGGAGTCTTAAAGCACATTTTTGAAAAATTGTCTTGTAAATGAGTCTTGAATGGCTAAATGTCCATCATTACTCTTTAATTAACATGTGTACTATATAGTATCACATTTGGAAGTCTATATCAATGGGAAATCAAAAATTTCACTTCTATGTGCCTTGTTTTTATGAATAGTGATTTTAATAAGCTATTTTGTAACATATGTTTGTATAAGTAATTAAATTGACAAATAAAGACTATAATACCCCTAAGTACTATTGGGGGCCGGTTTCTTAAGGGTGGTGACTCACCACTCTCTTGTTAACATATTAAGTAAATAAAGATAACTAATTAAAGTACTTTTTACTTTAAAACTACAAATATCTTCAAAAAGTAAGTTTACCTTCATTTCTCCTTCTTCCTTGTATTCACACGGTTCCATGCTCTCTTCAACCTCTCTTCTTCATTCTCTTCCACGGTGATACCACACCACCACCACATTAAACCTCATCTTTGATCTCTTGATTTTTCTAGCTCACTTAACCAAATAAAAAACAAACACCACCATTCTCTTAGTCTCATCAAGCTCTTCATTCCTATCTTCTCAAAACTTCAAGACCACCATTTCGGTGTCATGGAGTTCCACCATTGAAGGAGCTTGAGCTTGTATTTCTACATATTATTACTCTCCTTTGCTTCTAGGTAAGGAATCTCAAATAAAAACTTCATTTCCTCTGTTTTGTTTGTGACCGAAAATACCCATTGAAGGTGCTCTTTATATGGCTTTGTTTTAGCTTCATTCCAACCTTTCAAGGACTAGGTGGAGTCCTCTCTTGGTATATATTCAAACTCTCTTCAAGTCCTAAGGTAAAACAATTATCTTAATGCTTTTGAAACAATGTACAATCTAGGGTTTACAATGAGATGAAGCTTAAAGCTTGAATACTCATTATGTTGTTTGTTTGTATAAAGTTTAGATTGACAAAATCTAAAGCCTTGCCGATTTTAAACAAGGAAACAAGAAAGAAGTTTGTGAGGAAAAGAGGTAAATATGCTAACCTAATGTGGTTTAAAGTCTAAGGAGAAATGAGCTTGTATTTCTTATGAAAATGATCTAAGGAGCCAATGGGAAGTGACTTAGAAGAATGCTCTCAAGAGCTTAGTAAAAGGGCATATGTGTTGTTGAGTGTATTTGCAGGTCAAAGGCAAATATATTGTGGAAATTCAGTGTTTATGATTTATGCATTTTAAGGGCCTAAGAGCCATGTCATTTAAGGGCCTAAGTGCCATGCAATTTAAATTATGCACTATATTGTGATGTAGTGCTATATGTGTTAAGTTATGTCAACAGTGTAAACCAACAATGTTGTAAGGAGAATGTGTTAATGAATAAAGTGGAGTTATTGAAGTATATCAACCGTGTTGTTACCCAATACTTTTAGTTTGCCAATGAACTAGGTTGTGCACTCGGAACGGGAGGTACACTGAGTGTCTGCAATGAGACAGAAGCCGGCAAGAGCGGCACAATCCTCACCGGTACCTTTCCAGTCAATGGCGTGGACGCTTCGATCTTGTTCGACTCCGGAGCCTCACACACATTTATTTCGCTATCCTTTGCGAAGAGGCTGGGTTAGACGGTGATGAGATGCCAGACTTCCTAGTCACTCTCCCGTCGAAAGAGCGGATCAGGTGTACCCGCTACCACCGAGATGCTGTTGTGCGAATCAGAGGTGAAGAGTTTCCGATCGACTTGATAGAGTTCGACGGACTTGGTTTTGATGTGATTGTCGGGATGAACTGGTTGGAGTGGTACAAGGGCAGAATCCTATGTGTCGAGCATCGACTGCTTCTTCGGAGTCCATCTGGGGTTACTATATCATACCGCCAGAGGCCCAGGGAGCCTTCGACTCAGATCATCACCGCCATGGCTATGTGTCGTGAACTACGACGAGGGAGTGACGTATACCTCTGCTATGTCCAGGACATAGAGAGAGATCCAGAGTTTAGTCTTGATGTGCCGGTAGTGTCGGAGTTTCCTGATGTATTTCCTAAGGAACTGTCGGGCATGCCGCCAGCACGGGAAGTGGAGTTTGAGATTGATTTGGTTCCGGGTACCGGACCAATTGCGAAGGCGCCCTATCGTATGGCTCCAGCAGAGATGACAGAGCTCAAGGAGCAGCTGAGAGACCTACTACTCGACAAGGGGTTCATCCGCCCTAGCGTTTCACCATGGGGAGCGCCGGTCCTCTTCGTGAAGAAGAAGGACGGTAGTCTCCGCCTGTGTATTGACTATCGAGAACTGAATGCAGTTACGGTGAAGAACCATTACCCTTTACCACGCATCGACGATCTATTTGATCAGTTGAGGGGAGCATCAGTATTCTCCAAGATAGACCTACGATCCGGATACCACCAGATTGCCATACGTGACAGTGATATAGAAAAGACAGCATTCAGAACTAGGTATGGGCATTATGAGTTCACGGTTATGCCGTTTGGCTTATCAAATGCACCAGCTAAGTTCATGGACTTAATGAACCGCTTGTTCCAAGATCAGTTGGACAAGTCTGTGGTAGTCTTCATCGATGATATTCTTGTGTACTCGAAATCGAGAGGTGAGCACGAAAGCCACCTGAGAAATGTGTTACATTGAGAAGGAATCAGTTGTATGCTAAGTTTTCGAAATGCGAATTTTGGTTGAACCAAGTATCCTTTCTTGGACATGTGATTTCTGAGGCCGGGATCGCTGTTGATCCAGCAAAGATTGATGCAGTGCGCACCTGGCCTAGGCCGAAGACAGTTACCGATATCAGGAGCTTCCTCGGTCTGGCAGGTTATTATAGAAGGTTTGTAAAGGACTTCTCCAGTGTCTCAAAGCCGATGACTTCCTTAATGAAGAAGGATGCACCATTCGAGTGGACAGTCGACTGTCGACTGTGAGTTCTTTCCAGAGTCTCAAGGATGCTCTGACATCTGCACCAGTCCTGACTATACCAGACGGCGGTCCAGATGGTTTTGAGGTCTATTGCGACGCATCAGGCAGAGGTATGGGTTGTGTGTTGATGCAACACGGGAAGGTCGTAGCTTACGCCTCCCGACAGCTGAAAAAGTATGAGGAGAACTACCCTACCCACGATCTAGAACTGGGTGCCATTGTCTTCGCATTGAAGATATGGCGACATTATTTGTATGGGGTAAGTGTGACAATCTATTCTGACCACAAAAGCTTAAAGTACTTGTTCACTCAGAAGGAGTTGAACATGAGGCAAAGAAGGTGGGTTGAATTTCTGAATGACTACGACATTAATCTGCAATATAAAGAGGGTAAGGCAAATGTGGTAGCTGACGCATTGAGTCGCCGAGCACACTCTCTCCATTCGCTAGTCTCTCATACTGGCTTGGTTGAAGAGGTGCGGAGTGCTCAGATGACGGATCAGTATATATGATGGAGGTCAGGCAGAAGCTTATTGATGGCACATTCGAGGGTCAGAAGTACGACTTCAAACTCCACGATGACGACCTGATTAGGCTTAATGGCCGATTGTGTATACCTAGGAGTAGCGCTAAGTTGAAGGAGCGCATATTGAGTGAATCCCATTGTTCTACTACTTCGATTCACCCCGGAGCTTCAAAGATGTATAAGGGTATGAAAAGATATTTTTGGTGGACTGGAATGAAAAAAGATGTAAGTGATTATGTGTTGAGGTGTCTCACTTGCCAGAAGGTCAAGTTTGAGCACCGACGGCCTAGTGGTATGGTACAGCCAATGCCAGTGCCTGAGTGGAAGTTCCATGATATTTCCATGGACTTCGTAGTAGGGCTTCCGCCCACAAGGGGAGGTCTGAATATGATATGGGTTGTTGTTGACCGACTGACCAAGGTGGCCTGATTCATTCCGATGAAGGACACCTGGAAAGTGGCAAGACTGGCAGAACTCTTTGATAGAGAAATTGTAAGACATCATGGGGTACCGAAAACAATTGTATCTGACAGAGATACCAGATTCTTATCGAGGTATTGGAAGTCTACGCGAGAAGCACTGGGTACCGAACTGAAATTGAGTACAGCGTTTCACCCACAGACAGATGGACAGAGTGAGCGCACCATCCAGACACTTGAGGATATGTTACGTGCATGTGCACTTGACTTTCAGACCAGCTGGATTGATAAGTTACATCTGATCGAGTTTAGTTACAACAACAGTTATCATGCATCGATCAAGATGTCTCCCTTCCAGGCCTTGTACGGTAGACCATGCCGCACGCCATTATGCTGGGATGAGTCGAGTGAGACGGTCATTATAGGACCAGAGTATCTTGAGCAAGTTCAGGCAGAAGTTCGCAAGATCCGAGGTAACATGAAGGCAGCTCAGGATAGACAAAAGTCGTACGCAGATGTGCGCAGACGTGACCTAGAGTTCGCCGTGGGCGATCAGGTATTTTTGAGAGTATCCCCCATGAAGGGAGTATTTCGTTTTGGCCAGAAAGGCAAGTTGAGCCCAAAATATGTCGGGCCTTATGTTGTGACGGAGCGGATCGGCCCGGTAGCTTACAGACTTGATCTACCCGCCGAGCTGGGCAAGGTACATGATGTATTTCATGTGTCCCAGTTGAAGAAGTATATGTCTCATCTGTCTCATGTGCTTCAGCCTGAAAAGCTAACCTTAGAGCCGACCATGCGATCAGTGGAGACTCCGGTATGGATTCTGGATACTAAGACTCGAGACACTCGCCATAAGTCTGTGAGAGTGAGGTGAAAGTTCTTTGGTCTAACCAGGACGTTGAGGAGGCCACTTGGGAGCTGGAAGACAAGATGAAGGCGAAGTACCCGTCATTGTTTACTTCTTAGTGCTTTTGTGTATAGGGTGCGGGGCGTACCCCTTTTAAGGGGGGTAGAGCCGTTTCGGTTATGTAAGTACGACGTGTATTTAAATACATCGTCTATGTTATGTTGTTATGTTACAGACCGTTGTGTCTGAATGATGTGGATGATGTTGTATGGACCTTGTGTCCAATGTTATGTACCCGATGTTATGTTGTATGGACCTTGTGTCCAATGTTATGTAAGTGTGTTGTTAATGATGTATGGAAGTATTGTTTATAAGTATTCCCGTGTTCTAACATTTAGGATATGTGGAAGTGTGAACTTTGGGACAAAGTTCTTTTAAGGGGGGTAGATTGAAATACCCCAAACCTTAATATATTGTTTAAACACCTAAATATGGTATATTAAGACTAAAAAGAGTCTTAGAAACATTAGTAAACAAATTTAAACAAAAGAAAACATAAAATGTGCTTTAAGGTCAATAAAGGCCAAAATGTGCTCTAAGCTTGGGATAAGCTTGGTTAAGACCTAATGAACTTACCAAGACCTTATTTATATACTAATGAATATTAAACCAATTAGCAAAGAAAACCAAGCTTGAAAACAAGTTAAAACACAAAATGTGCTTTAAGGAGTCTTAAAGCACATTTTTGAAAAATCATCTTGTAAATGAGTCTTGAATGGCTAAATGTCCATCATTACTCTTTAATTAACATGTGTAATATATAGTATCACATTTGGAAGTCTATATCAATGGGAAATCAAAAATTTCACTTCTATGTGCCTTGTTTTTATGAATAGTGATTTTAATAAGCTATTTTGTAACATATGTTGTATAAGAAATTAAATTGACAAATAAAGACTATAATACCCCTAAGTACTATTAGGGGCCGGTTTCTTAAGGGTGGTGACTCACCACTCTCTTGTTAACATATTAAGTAAATAAAGATAACTAATTAAAGTACTTTTTACTTTAAAACTACAAATATCTTCAAAAAGTAAGTTACCTTCATTTCTCCTTCTTCCTTGTATTCACACGGTTCCATGCTCTCTTCAACCCTCTTCTTCATTCTCTTCCACGGTGATACCACACCACCACCACCATTAAACCTCATCTTTGATCTCTTGATTTTTCTAGCTCACTTAACCAAATCAAAAACAAACGCCACCATTCTCTTAGTCTCATCAAGCTCTTCATTCCTATCTTCTCAAAACTTCAAGACCACCATTTCGGTGTCATGGAGTTCCACCATTGAAGGAGCTTGAGCTTGTATTTCTACATATTATTACTCTCCTTTGCTTCTAGGTAAGGAATCTCAATAAAAACTTCATTTCCTCCATGTTTTTGTTGTTGACCGAAAATACCCATTGAAGGTGCTCTTTATATGGCTTTGTTTTAGCTTCATTCCAACCTTTCAAGGACTAGGTGGTGTCCTCTCTTGGTATATATTCAAACTCTCTTCAAGTCCTAAGGTAAAACAATTATCTTAATGCTTTTGAAACAATGTACAATCTAGGGTTTACAATGAGATGAAGCTTAAAGCTTGAATACTCATTATGTTGTTTGTATAATGTTTAGAAGTTGACAAACAATCTAAAGCCTTGCCGATTTTAAACAAGGAAACAAGAAAGAAGTTTGTGAGGAAAAGAGGTAAATATGCTAACCTAATGTGGTTTAAAGTCTAAGGAGAAATGAGCTTGTATTTCTTATGAAAATGATCTAAGGAGCCAATGGGAAGTGACTTAGAAGAATGCTCTCAAGAGCTTAGTAAAAGGGTATATGTGTTGTTGAGTGTATTTGCAGGTCAAAGGCAAATATATTGTGGAAATTCAGTGTTTATGATTTATGCATTTTAAGGGCCTAAGAGCCATGTCATTTAAGGGCCTAAGTGCCATGCAATTTAAATTATGCACTATATTGTGATGTAGTGCTATATGTGTGAAGTTTGTGTGTAAGATGTGTTTGATGGATTTTGGTGTTCATGGTTGTTGTTGGTGAAAACAATATGTTTTGGTTTAGTAATGTTCTAGGAGAACCTATGTCAAGATTTAGGTAACAAACAAGAAGTCCTAAGGTTTAAAAATAAGTTTGATGAGTTAAGAAATGTTTAGAATGGTTAAGTGCTTTCCTGGGGAAAGAAACATGCATTAAGGTGTTTTAAGATGTGAGAAGGGCTTAGGAAATGTTCTAGAGGATTTTATAATGCAAGGAATGTTTTGGGATACACTGGAGTCATTTGGACTTGTGTTAGGATTTGGGCAACTTTGTTGAACAAGGAGAAAGTGTGAACTTGAAAAAGGATTTCAAGAATGACATAAGGAGTTGATGGTAAGAAATGATGCTTGGGAGATGATGTTAAAATGAGGAGAAAGCATTTTGGGATAGTAGTTATTATAGGTATGAAACACCATTTGGAAAACTAAGGAGGAATAACATAAGTGTTAGGAATTTCGGTATGAAATAAGTAAGTGTTTAAGGTCATAGATAATGAGTTTCATGGATGTTGTATGTGGATATAAGTGTACCAAATGTTGTTAGGAAACATTAAGAGGCTTAAGGAGAAGTTTGGTGAAGATTTGACAAAGTTTGGGCAGGTTTAGATGGCGTCCGACCCAGGGGTCCGACCCAAGTTTGGGTCGGACAGCCTCTGTTAGACGTCAGGAAATTGTTCTGGAACGGTCCGACCCAGAGGACTTGGGTCGGACATGGGTCGGACGGTCATGTTTTGAAGGACGAAAAATGTTCTGGAATGGTCCGACCCAGTCGAGTGAGTCGGACATGGGTCGGACATGGTTGTTCTGTAAGTTGGTAAATGTTCTGTAATGGTCCGACCCAGTCGAGTGAGTCGGACATGGGTCAGACGTGTATGTATAAAGGGCGATGAAGTCTCTGGAATGGTCCGACCCAGATGGTGGGTCGGACAGTGGGTCGGACAGACCAAAATTTATAAAAAAAAAAAAACAAAAACAGAAAGAATGTGACTTATGTAATTAACCCTAGGGGGTATAATGAAGGTAACCTAGGGTAAGTTAGACATTAAAAACATGTCATACAATCATGTTAAACATTTAGTAAGTTTGAAGTTAAATAAATAATTAACCGACGTTATTAATCATGTATAGGAGTGACCTACGGAGGAAATCAATCGAGGCAAGGACCAAGGTATGGTTTTCTTGCAGTCTGTTGCCTACCGGTTTACACCGGCTTGTGTGTTGTATGTTTTCCTGTGTGTTATGACGTTATAAGATTTAAACATGTAATGAGTTTACAGTTATTCATATTATTGAGACGTTATGATGTGACTCATTTTCCTAGTGTATCTAACGTGACCTACCACCTGTTGTGTATTGGTTGTTAAGTTCCACCATGAACTTCTAACAAGTGTTAACTGGGAATTGAGGAATCCGGTTGTCCGGTCATGCATGTAAGTTAAGAGTAGATATCTGAATCAGATTCGACTCTTATGTTGTTAAGATTGTTCTCCTTAATTTGGCGTTCGATCTCCCGCTAGCTTCCTCCAAAGCTTACCTATTCTGACTTATGATCGGTTTAGTGGGAACATGTGTTTGTGTGGTGTGTTCGGGTCACTACATCCGAACCATCTGTGACTTAAGTTACTCGTTCGAATAATAGAACGGTAATGATGTGTGTGTAACGAGCTTAACATGAGGGTGAATCATTCTCTAGGCTCTTATGTTGTTTAACCTTCTTGGTTGTTATTGTGGAAAGAAGATCCACTGTGTATGTGATGTTGTGCTATGCACTATTGATGCTATGCCACATATTATGTTATGTTATGTTATGTTAAAATGAATGCCATGTTATCATGACAATTAGTTGTGCGTATCCCGGTAGCCGATGGGCTGCGCGTTAACCATACCAGCCAAGGGTTGCTGACCCCCTCGGGGGCTCCATATTTTTACTGCAGGATGAGGATCGAGGAAGCAGAGTGGTTGTAGGATCTAGGCTGCAGTTGTATTTGGGTTTATTTTGGATGTTGAGCCCGGGATGCGCCTGTGCTCCCGTGGCATTATATTTTGATTCCGTTAAAATTACTATGGCGGTATATTGACAGTTTACAGTGAAGGAATGTAAGTAAATACTCGGTATTGTATATGATGTATTTATGGTTTAGTTTATGCTCAGGAGTCTGATCATCAGACCGGTACACTTGTATTTATTCTGCCTTGTCAACCACGTGGGTGGTTGACGGCGTTGTAGCACCGAAGCGTTTAGTTACTGTTTAGTTATTTATTCCGCTGCGATTTCATTAGTTGAGAAGTTCGATGTAGGGGTGTTACAGTATTAGAAGGGAATGGAGGAAAGCAGTGATCGTGAAACTCATAGGTAAATCCTTCCCTGCTCAAATTCTCTACGAAAGGTTGGTTCAAAGGTGGAAATTATCGGGCAAGTTCGATTTTGCTCCTTTGGGAAATGGGTATTACACGGTGAAATTTGATGGGAAAAAAGACCGAGACTATGTCCTTTCAGAAGGTCCCTGGATTATCTCAGACCACTACCTTTCAGTCAGGAGGTGGAAACAAGGCTTTGATACCAAAACGGAAGCTTTAACCTGTATGGATGTTTGGATCAAGTTCCCCGAGCTGGGACAAGAATTTCAGAACGAAACGGTACTATCGATTATTGGAGCTAGGGTTGGAACAGTTAGGAAAGTTTCAATTACTAAATCCAATATTGGGATTCTCAATGGAAGAGTTTGTGTCTCCGTGGATCTTACCAAGCCACTGTTAGGGAAATTCAGATTCAAGAACCGAACTCAGATTATTCTGTATGAAGGGGTCCACTTGGTCTGCTATAAGTGTGGATGCTTTGGGCATCACTATTCAAAATGCCCGAAGAATGTAGATGAAAAGCATTGGCAAATGAAGGGGGATTCAAGGTCGTCTCAAAAAGCTAGTGAGGAAACCCCCCCTCCCAAGAAAATGCGAATTTTGGGCCTTGGATGACTGTTAACAGAAGGAAAGACCTCCAGGAAAAAAGATAACAATAAGGGTGCGGGTAAACAAAGCAAGGCCAAGGAACCAATTAGCCAACTCTTGTTAACCCTTTCAAAGCGTTGGAAAGCAAAGACAAGGAGGACATAAATTCTAACATTCACGCTTCTTCAGAGAAGAACAACAGATTGAAGGAGCTCAATTCAGAAACCCCTGGGGAAGCAGTTTATCAGAAGGGAAGCAGTTCAACCTGCTTTGGACAATCATTGTATAAGCAGCAGCTCTCAGAGGAAAATGACAGTACTGATGGATCTGAATGATGACAAGCTGGATGATGGTACACAGCAGATGAGGGAGATCCTTAGACCACCTATCCGCTGGCTCTAATCAGGTTATACCTTTCCTTACCACTTCTTTTACTTAATGACTATGGAATATTTGGTTATATGGTAGCTTGGAATGTTAGGGGGTGCTGCTAAGAGATCCTTTCTCCCTTGTATCAAGAATCTGATTTCTATACATAAACCTCACGTTATCTTTCTTTGCGAGCCTAGGATTAGTGGGGCTCATGCGGATGAGATTATTAGGAAATAGGCTTTCCTAATAATTTCTGTGTTGATGCATATGGCTTTAGTGGTGGCCTATGGCTCTTGTGGGATAACTCGGTAAATATTGATGTGATTACCTCTGATAGTCAATTTATCCATGCTCGTATGACGGTTTATAGTTTTCTAATTTTGCTACCTTTGTTTACGCTAAACTTGATGAAGTGGCCAAAATCTCTATGGAATTCTTTGTCATGCTTGCCTAAAAATGATCTTCTTTGGATTCTTACTGGGGATTTTAACTCTATTTTATCCTTAGCTGATAAAAAAGGGGGGGGGGGGTTAGAACTATGAATAGGGGGTAGAGCTTTTTTGGATTGTTTTCATGCTAACGGCCTCATGGAGGTCCCCTCGGAGGGTTGTAATTATACTTGGTCGAATGGGTCTGTTTTGTTAAATTAGATAGATCCCTTGTTTCCTGCAATTGGTTTGAACAATTCCCTATGACTAGATGTGTAGTCTTGCCTAGAGTAGGTTCAGATCACTCTCCTATTTTGACCTATTTTCATAACAGAGACCCTAGACCCAAGGCCCCTAAACCCTTTAGATTTATGATCACTTGGTCTTCTCATGATGAGTATAACCAGCTGATCCATGACTCCTGGATTCCGGGTCAAAGCGTTCCTCTTAACCTTTCGGGCTTGGCTGATATCCTAGATACTTGGAATAGAGTGTTTGGAAATATCTTCTGGAAAAAGAAGAGACTTCTAGCTAGAATTGCTGGTGTTCAGAAGGCTTTGGAGAAAAGCCAAAACCTCTCCCTTAGGAATTTGGAGAAAAGGTTAAGTGCGGAGCTAGAAAAAACCTTGCTTGCTGAGGAATCCCTTTGGTTCCAAAAATCTAGGGAGAAATGGTTATGTTATGGGGATAAGAATACTAGCTTTTCCATAGGAAAACCTTAGTCAGAAGAGCTAGGTCTAGAGTGCTCAGTTTGGAGGATAGTGTTGGGAATAAGATTGAGGGTGATGAGGATCTTATGAACCTAGCTGTTTCTTTTTTCAAAAACTTGTACACTAGGGAACCCACTGAAAGGGTTACCACTCTAGGTCACGACTTCCCCATAGTTCATGATGACCAATTAGAATCCTTATCAGTCACCCCTTCCATTCAAGAGGTAGAGGGCGTCATTAAAGCCATGGGAAGTCTGAAAGCCCCTGGCCCAGATGACTTCCATGCTTGGTTTTATAAGAATCATTGGAGATTATTAAGTTGGAGGTCTACGATTTCGTGCACAAAGCGTTTACTTCTGGGGAATTTGATAAGAGGATTAATGACACTTTGCTTTGTCTTATTCCAAAAATCTCTAGTCCCATCTCTATAAAGCAGTTTAGACCTATTGCTCTCTGCAATGTCTCTTACAAAATTATCTCCAAAATTCTAGCTAATAGAATCAAGGGTCTCCTCCCGGATATAGTCTCCCCTTTCCAAAATAGTTTTGTCCCCAACCGTCATATTCAAGACAACCACATCATTATGCAAGAGGTTCTCCACTCGATGAGGAAAACCAAATCTAAGGATGGGTGGGTGATTGTCAAAGTGGACCTTGAAAAAGCTTATGATAGACTCTCTTGGACCTTCATAAGAGACACTCTACAATGTCTTAATCTTCCTAGATCAATGGTGGATTTAATCATGTTTTGTGTTGAGTCGGTAAGCATGAGGATCCTATGGAAGGGGTGCCAATCTGATCCCTTCACCCCTTCTAGAGGCATTAGGCAAGGGGACCCGCTTTCACATATCTTTTTGTCTTATGTATGGAGAGACTGTCCCACATTATAGGCTGGCATGTTGCTAATAAGAGTTGGAAACCAATCAAACTCTGTCACAAGGGCCCTGCTATTCCCATTTATTTTTTGCTGATGACTTAGTGCTCTTAGGAACTGCAACTGAGGAAAATGTCCTGACCATGAAATCTGTTATGGATATATTTTGTGCTATTTCAGGTGAAAAAATTAGCTTCGAAAAATCTAGATTGATTTTCTCTAAAAACGTCTTGCCTTGAAAGAAAATCAGATTGAGCCAAACTGTTGGTATCCCTGTGTCCGACAATTTTGGTAAATATCTTGGTGTCAACCTAGCTCAAGGCAGATCTAACTCTCGAATCTCTTCTCTGATTTGGTGGAAAAATTTAGATTGAGAGTTGCAGGATGGAAAGCTAACTCATTATCCTTTGCTGGCCGCTTGGTCTTAGCGAAATCAGTTATTGAGTCTACTCCCACCTTCCACATGATGTCCCAGAAACTGCCTAGTAATACCTGTGCTCAAATTGATAAGATCTGTAGATGCTTCCTATGGGGTCATAAAGAGAATACCAGAAAACTGCACACAGTTGCTTGGCCTACCATCTGTAGACCTAAATCCGAGGGAGGTCTAGGTCTAAGAAATATTGGCATTATGAACAAAGCTTGTCTTGCTAAATTAAGTTGGAGATTTCTCCAAAATCAGGATAGTTTCTGGGTGAAAGTCCTTAGGAATAAGTATAGGAACCCCCAGACTAGATCAGCCTCCGGTGTCTGGAAAAATATGTGGGATAGTAGAGATTTTATAGCATCTGGTTCTAGGTGGAAACTAGGTGATGGGAAGTCCATTTCTTTTTGGCTGGATAAATGGCTTTATGATAAACCTTTGCATTCCTTTATGCAGAATAATCAGAATGTTGACTTAAATGCTAGTGTTGCCCAGCTCTGGATCCCTAATACTGGTTGGAAATTTGACCAGTTGTCATTTGCGTTACCTCCAAGAATTCTGACCACCCTATCTAGCAAGTTTATTCCCGAGGTAACCGGAGCTGATTGCCTGATATGGTCTGACAGTAGAGATGGCCAGCTTACTGTGGCTAATGCGTACGCCAGATTGGATCATGCTAATACTAAACAAGAAATTTGGGAAGTGATATGGAAGCTTAAAATTCCTGAAAAGATTAAATGCTTTCTTTGGCTCACTGCTCATAATGCCCTGAAAACTAAGGCCTTACTTTACAGATTTGGTCTTATTGCTAACCAAAATTGTAGTTCTTGTGGAGACAGGGAAGATGCAGAACATATCCTCAGACATTGCAGTGTTGCAGAAAGTGTTTGGAAATCGATTGTGGATGATGCGGATATATCTTGTGATTCACCGAATTCACATTTTGATGACTGGTGGCTGCTATCTAACCTGAATAGCAAGGCTGTCATTGCTCGTTTCGGTGACATGAAATGGGCTCAACTATTTGCAGTTACATGTCATACACTTTGGCATTGGAGAAATGTCAAATTCCATAATAATATTGCTGATCCATACCTGCCACTAAATGTTTTGTTTTCAAAGCTGCAAAGATGTATGATATGTATTCCTCATCTGCCCATTACAGGGACTGAAGTAAGAGAACGAGAACAGAACAGGAGATGGGTACCTCCTCCTGCAGGATTCCTGAAATTCAACACAGATGCATCAAGGAGAAGATCGGGAGAGGCAGCAGCCGCAGGTGTTGGCAGAGATAATCAGGGTGGCTGGATCTGCGGGTTTCTAAGGAACCTAGGAGACACAAGTATCCTAGAAGCCGAGCTATGGGGCGTTTTTGATGCACTAAATATGGCACAAAACTTCAGTTTTCAGGGAAACAGATTCGCATGATGCTGTTACTCTGCTGTCTAGAGGAGTCCAGGCAAACCATCCCTTAGAGAATATTGTCACCAGTTGCAGGAGTATTATAACTCTCTAAATCAGTGTTGTATCAGGTTTATTTACCGGGAACAAACTGCTTGGCTGACTACCTAGCTAGTATGGCCCATAACGCCAATAGGGGGTGTATTATGCTTGCGTTTCCACCGGCAAACATTCTGCCGGTACTAACCCGTGAGAAACCTCCATTGTTTGAGGTTAATTTCAGCTAAATAATAATATATTAGTCCATTCTGATCAAAAAAAATCACTACGGACAATTTGACCCATGCCACTTCCACTCCCTATACAACAACAACAAAATACACCAGCAGGCAGCAGGGAACTCAACTCAAGCATTTGATGCCGTCATTAATGCCAGTTGGATTTGTGTGTCGTTGCTTTTTAGCGAAGGCGGGAAACCAAACCCATTGATTCCGCATCCATTTCGATTTTTATTTTTGGAAAATTCACGGGATACCCCTGTTTTCTTTCGTAATTCACAATATACCTCTGTGATTTTAGTAATTTAAGTTTAAACATGCTTAAATGTTGTCCAAAATTGATGAAACTTTACATGAACGATGCTAAAGTGTTATATTTTGGTCCAATATCAAATTTGAAGTTTTTTAAGCTCACATGTGACCTGTGGGACCCAATGAACAGTCACATATTCACTGGGTCCCACAGGTCACATGTGAGCTTAAAAAGCTTCAAATTTGATGTTGGACCAAATATAACACTTTAGCATCGTCCATGTAAAGTTTCATCAATTTTGGACAACATTTAAGCATATTTAAAGTTGAATTATAAAAATCACAGGGTATATTGTGAATTACGAAAGAAAACAGGGGTATCTCGTGAATTTTCCCTTTATTTTTTTATATTCTACTTTGATCAATCTGCGAATAGAGTTGCGAACAAATTCTTAATATAATGGGTGCTATTTTTAATCAATTTTTTTATCAATCTTTCGACGGAACATAATTAACGTGTGGTACTTTGTTATGTAAACTATTTTGATTTTCAGTTATATAATTTATGTAAATTATTCTTTGTAATTATTTAAACGGGCTTGTTCAATTATATATGTATGTTACTTGACTTGTTGTATCGAGTGTTATGTAAAACCCGACTACATCGATCGATCCTTAACACGATATCATTATCATTTGACATTTAATTCCGATAAAAATGTGATCATTATTACTAATGACCAACAAATTCTGAGCTGGTCATAAGTTATAACTCAGGCTAGTTACACTTACCCGGACTTGACTTGACAAAAACAAAGAATATGCATATATGAAAACTAAGATATTGTTTTTGGATAGCTCATCCATAAAATCATTAAATTACACCGTCCATCTATAAATTTTTAAAATTATACTGTCCACCATTCATATATAAAATCAACGGTCTAAATAAATATTATAATAATAGGTCATTTTGTCAATACAAAACAATAAAAAACCCCAATTTTATATTATAAGAGATTATAGTAAGGAATAAAAAAATGAATCACTCAAAATTTAATGAAGAATTACATAGAAGGTATAATCACTTCATCAGCGGTTTTGCCTCTTTGTATGATGACTACGAAACTTTTCTCAACTAAATCTTAAATAACATTCAACAGTCAAAACTTTAGCATACAGTTATACACAAACAAAGCTATTTCTGTGTTTTATTTTTTTACACACCGTGAGCAAACACCACCTAAATAAAAATTACGTATAACAAATTGAAATTATAGTTAAATGTGACCAGTGAAATGTAAATTCAAAACTTGACTTGAATTAAATATGAATTAGTTCCAGATAACCTGCGATTGAAATGACTCGACTATAATAATTAACAGGTCATCTTAACCTAGAAATTGACTTGCATCGAACCTATGAAGATAAAAGGACATGGCATAATCGGAACTTGACTCGATCTAACCTAAAGCAGACTTGGCATGGGAAAGTAAACTGACTAGTTTATTACATGATTAACTAGATCTCACCCAAACCAAACCCAAACCCAAACCAAACCCAAATCGGCCGAGCATGAGATGATCTGATCTAAATCCAACCCGCCTGATTTAATAGCTCTACCTATAAGGTCAGCTCATTCTTTTTGCCGGTGATTGAGCTTTGAAAGGTTTATGAACCCCATTTCCACTTGTCAGCTTGGAACCACGCTTCTTAATTCAACAAAGTTTATCTTGAAGGCGAACGATGATCTATTTTTCTATGAGAAAGTGATATGGTGTTCATGTACCATATCTTAATCTAGATGGGTTTTGATTTATAAATATACATGTAAGTTCGTATCTCAGTTACCCACAGATCTGAGCGTTGAACTTATATAGGATGAACGTAACAGAAATGTAAAAGAAAACCCAGTCACTAAACTTTATTAATAGCATGAAAAACTTCTCATCTGATATGTTCAACACTTTGAACAATCACACATCAATCTAACACTCTTAGATTGATCGTCATTAACCTATAAACAATGAACAACTAAACTCACTAATAACTCTCAAAAGGGTGAATCGTCATGTGAAGTATAACTGTTTTTAATACCCCAAAAGCACACCCGAATACTAGATCTATACAACGCTTATATACACATGATAATTAGTATTTCCCAAATACTAGAATCAATTGCCTATAAAAGATATAAACATAACCATAACTGCCATTAAAATAGAGATATATTAGAGCCATATCTTAACAACCTAACAACGCACAAATACTGCAAGCGCAAATTATGTTTTGTTACTGTCGAAGCGAATTCCACAGAAGTAGACTTTGCTGAGTATGAGGCTGACTTAGTATTTAGTTTGTCACGCATCAAAAATCGCAAGTATGTATAAAATACATATATTTACAATACATAACTATAATGATGAATAATATTCATCCGTAATACTACAAGTTAAGAGTATGGTGGGTTAAAATCTATGGCACCATATTCTCGAGTTATAAACATCCCATCTGATGAAGAGAAAAGTTTAAGGCTATTAAGTAGATAATACTACTCATATAACAGACAACTATATCTGTATAAATAAGAGCGAGGAATAAAGTAATTGTATAAAGAGAGGGAGCAATTAATATTAGAAATACCATAACTTTTTTATTTTAGTGACTTTTCTACAAAAATTTTGACCAGATAATCGATTACAAAGGAGAAATATTGTATATGTAATAAGGTTACCACAGTAGATCTTTACTGATGAGGAAGAGTTATAATAAGAATAGTGTTAAAACTTTTGGTTTTAGTCGATGATGACTCAATCAACATGTGAATGGAATTAATGAAGAAATGTTGCACTGCAAGTTTTACTATAGATGGAGTTCATCAGTACAGACATAATGCATTAATGAATGCATTCGATCAATTGAGTTGATAGGTCGAACAACGTCAGTAGTGTACCAATTCAAACACAATCTCGGGTAATAGAGTCCGCTGTTTGAAGAAATAAGTATCGTTCAAAGAAGTAGTTCATCATTAAAAAAAGGGGTCTGTTGTCTAAAGAAGGAGTTTGTTTATCCAATGAAGCAGTCCATCGTTCAGGTTGTTATAACCACCAGTAAAATAAAGGATCAAAACATGGCTAGTTGTTCCTAATGTTCTATCATCATCGGTCAACTTCCTTGAGCCTTAATAATCGAATTTACAATCTCAATTATCCGAGAATTGAGTTAAGTCTGAAATTTGTGCTAGAAAACAGTCTGATCCCTAAAATATCGGAAACGGACTCGTTCAACTGCTCCAAAGACTTTGCAATATTCTCTAACTTATATTTTCTCTCTATTTTTTCAGCCTTAAGGTGACAACTAACATTAGCTATCAGGTTCAAGTTTGTAAAAGAATTGAATCCATGTTTCAAATCACAATAGGCTACATTTTTTATTCAGAGCAATTTTATAAAGTTTTTTTTTAAAAAAATTAAAATTTATCAAAATATAAAAAAAAAATTACAAAAAATATTTAAAGTAATACTAAAACAAAAAATTACCTAAATAGATAAAGCTAAAATAAAATTAATAATTTTTAAATATTAAACATATACAAAACTTCAAATAAATTAATTTAATTGTTTTCTTTTTTTTTTACCTTTTTTAGTAATTATCATTTTTTTGTTTTTCATTAAAGTATTTACATTTATAACTAGATAATGATTAAAGATTATAAATAAGAATATATATATATATGTGAAGTGGATTAGTTTTCTTTATACATAGATATATATTCTTATTTATAATATTTTATTATTATCTAACAGAATTGTAAATATTTTAATGAAATAGAAAAATGATAATTAATTAAAAAGTATAAAAAGAAGGAAAAATGAATTTCTATGAATTTTTGTGTATGTTAATATTTAGGAATTATTTATTTTATTTTAGCTTTATATCTATTTAGGAATAAAAAATGTGACATATTATCAAGTTAAAACATGATTTGTAATGTAATAAGTAAATAATTATTATTTAATGTTAAAAATACATCACAAATTATGATTTTTTCATGGTATATAAAAAATGAGTTTGGAATAAGGCTACCAATTGTGAAACTTTTTAAGCAGATTGTGAATTTTCATTCAAACACATCATACGCCTGACACAATTTTCTACAAGGACGCCCAATCGGTAATCCGTTTGTTTGTTTTGTTATTTCAATCTTTTAGCATATCAGCTTGTTTATGCTAATTTCAGTTTCGGTGACTATTGAACGTATATATTAAGTTATTTGAAAAGCAAAGTATATATATTAAGTTATTTATATACTATATATGTTGGGCTTTAATTTGATATTCAACATGGTATCTATTTAAATGATTTTGTTTGGGTAATTTTTTGTTATACTTTTTTTTTTATTTGGTTCAGTTTCGATTACTTAAGAATCTTGGATTGTCTCAACTATCATGTCGAACCATACGAAGTGTGATGACTTTGCGAATTCTCTCCTTGGGGCTTCTTTTCTTTGACCTGCGCCTTCTCTTTTATTTGCGACGTCTGTCTGTCTTCTGGTTGAGAATGACCTAGTTTTTCTCTACGATTCCAACGCCGTCACTGCACGAGGAGGGTAATGATTGTACTCATTACCTATGTTTGCACAATCAGAGAAAATCTCTCTGATGGACACTGACGTATTAGGATCCCCGCCTCTATGCCTCCCTTTGTGTTCCTGTGGCATGCGAGAAACAGAATTTGCAGTGTGTCGGCTCCCTCACCCTTATCATTCTTCGCCTCGGTTGCCCATCTATATATTGTGCCAGTCCTGAGTGTGAAGGTTTTGCGTACATCACTTCTATTCCAACCTTCTAATCCTTGTTCCTCATTCCCAATCAACCTCATCTCCTACTTCTTTGAATCTCTCTCCGTGCTCTCATCTCACCCACAAAATGGAACCTTTGGTAATGGCATCGCGTTGGCATTTGAACAATGTCTTCTGGCCCATCTTCTCTCGATATGTGCTACTTCTCTCGCGCATATCTTTTGGGATTGCTGGACACAGTTTGGTGGGTTTCATTTCACAAAGGTTGGGCAGAATTTGTTTGCTTTTGTTGAATCTCTGGAGGCAATGGAAGCGGTTAAGATAAGGGCCCTTAGACTATAAACAACAATCTCTTCGCGATCGAGGTGTTAGATGTGATAAAACCCTTACTACAGTAGGAGTTCACTTGGATTTCTTTTTGGGTTCGAGTTACGGCGTTCCGCGCCTTCATCACACTCTGGCATTCATGAGAAAAGCTGCGCAAAAACTGGGTCAGTACTATGGTGTGATTGAGGATGGTGAGTCATCGAGTTTCAGTTATTTGCACTTTGAGGTGCTACTCAATGTCCAAGTTTCAGTTTTACGCACCCTTTCTATGCTGGTGGATGGACGTTTCAGTACCTATCCTATGACTTATGACAACATGCCAGTGATTTGTTCGATTTGTAGGATTTTTGCTCACAGTACTATTGCAATGTTAGACTCTCTAACCGACGGATGAGGCCCGTGCCTTATACGGGATGTAGCTCTTGATTGAAAACTTTCAAGCTCGAACGCTTTCACGGGAGAATAGACAGGTGGACCCTTGGAGCCTACCTCAGAGAGTAGAGCATCATCAATCCTGGGGGCCGTCCTCCCCTTGTCTGTCTGCTTGGGCATCGCTCATGCCCGATGACCACATTTCCCAACCAGGAAGTTGATCTACCTGACTCTTCGAGCTGCACCCATAAGAGGAAGTTCAATGAGGTTCTCAAGGATGCTTCAAGGTCGGAATGTTGGGATCTTCAGCTGGCAAAAAGAAAGAGGAAAGGGTAAACTGTTTGCTAGTACTACACCGGTTACTCGGATTGTGGAACTTGATAAGAATAAGGACAAGTTGGTTTAGGGTACACCTCAAAATCAGTATAGGGGAGATCGGTGGTTTAGTAGGTACTTGGATGAGGATGCATCATGTCATAAGTATTTTTCCAAAATAAAATTTTTCGCTTGGAAGCCAGGTCCAGCGGCATGCATAACACGCATTTAACACGCAAGCACACTCATCAATCGACAAGGGACAACATTTAGGCAACCAAACAAGCAACACTCATGATCAGCGTCGGGCCAAGGCCCGACCAGCCTAACCGAACCAACCCTTGTGCCACAAGCATGACTAAGGGTGGTCTTGAACCGCCCCACGGTGATTTCCCTCATCCTCACACCCCTTTGCCCAAAGGCATGGATGTGCGGGGCACTCCACTGAATGAACACCTTCCCTAGTGGAGCAGCCCCAGTGCCAAACACCTTCAGTAGGGACGCACCAGCGCGGGCAACGCTGTGCACTCACACCACCCGGACCATCTCGGCCATGCCGGAAACAAGTCCCAACTTAGTGCGTCGCCCCTCGCACTCCCGCACTTGCCCATATGCGGAACCAGCCATACGACAAGCGCACGCTGGCACAACTCAACATTAGGGACACCGGCGGGTGGGGCAGGCCCCACAGCCGTTGGAGCCCACTACCCGAGCTAGAGGTAGTGGGACATGCCAATAGGCATGTTCTAGGCACTCACGTGTCTAGCCGGGTGCTCTCCAGGCAGCCCGGGGTGACCCACGACTAGTTCACCTAGCCGCCGGTGTGGCCCCATGGGCCCAACACTGCCAAGGGGGTCCAAGTGTCCCGACATCCCCATTCATGGGTAAAATATAGCCTTTGAGGCCCTCGGGCACTTAGGTGCCCAGCCGGGACACAGCCGTGTAGGCTGCCTGGGGGCAGGCCAGGCAGAGACTAACCAGCCCCCTAAAGAGTTAATGTACCTTTCAGGCCATACTGGACGCAGACATGCCCCTTTGCAGCCAAATCCCGACATAGTCATGGGACACTTCAAAAATTCACTAAAATCAGATGCAAGCTCCAATTGCCACGAAACTTTGCCAACATCTCTTATTAGTCAAGGGTAACATTTAGCCTTCTTAGGTGCTCAGCAAAGTTGTCAAGATCCAACACGTGTTGAGCCAACTTCATATCGGCTGCATCACGGTGCCTGCGGCAGTGCGCAGGTGGTCACTGGGTGCCTGCGGCAGCGCCCAGCACCAGGTTTCTGCTGCATCAGGGCACTGGGCGCCCCAGACAAGGTCTGGGCGCCAAAGATAGTGCCTACATGCCCCAGGGTGCACACGACGAGGCTCGTGGGCCCTCGACATTGCACCTTGTGCCTACGGACAGTGGTGTCCAGATGGGCACTGGGTGCCTGCGGCACCACACCATTGCCCCCACAAGGCACACAACAAGGCTCGCGCGGCAACGGCTGCGCACAACAAGGGTCGTGTGTCCTCGACAACACGCCCCTAGGCCTGACCCTCGGCCCACCCCCAAAGGGTTGGGCCATGTCCATGGCACTTGCACAAGGCCTACCAATTTAATTTTCCATCACATGCATCTAGACAAGGCTAGCGACAAGGCATGCCACAGCTGTCAAGCTGCCTGCCCAAATATATTCGTGACACATCCCATGTATCCAATGTTCATAGTTTAGTGACTTTTGTTTTTCTACTTAGACCTGGTAATTTCCTAGTTTTTATCTATTGGCTTAAGCTTGCTTTGGCTTTTTTAGTTTTAGGTGGTTTAGTTTGGATGCTTTTGTGTGGATCGTGGTTTTGGTCTGTGGTCTTTTGAGTCACTCGTCGAACCGGGACTATGGTGGGTGGTAGATGTGTTTCGAGATTGATCATGCGGAGGCTTGATCTTGTCGTTTGTCTTATGGACTCACAGACTCTTCGATGAGTTCCCCTGCATATGGAGGAGGTGTTTTTTTTGATGGGTTGCTTCCAGAAATGACAGGTTATTCTAGGGTGGTGATTGTTGACGATTGGTCGGTAGTGGTTGAGGGTTGTTTTTGGCTTTTGTGATCTTTACCCTTGTATTACTAGTGCTAATCATGGTAGTTGTATCTTAAGCTTGTACTTATCTACTTAATCAAATATGACTAATTTTACTAAGAAAAACAATGAATTATCTCAATTATTAAATTATTGGATTAAATTTCTTGTTCAGATTGGTTCGTTTCAATTTGGATTTAAATCCCGTTTGTCAATTATAGACCTATTGTATAAGGAGGAGACCCCATTCCACCAGTGGCGGACCCAGAATAAAAAAACCTGTGGGGCACTGTTGATCTAATAAGCCTTTATCAAAACCTGTGGGGGCATATGCCCTAAAATTATCTAAATTTTTTATCTATTTTTTTCACATATAGACATATATTTTTTATTTTTGCCAAAAACATATGGGGCACGTGCCCCCACAGACTTATAAACTAGCTTGTTACATTGATGAACAACAATGTTATTTCGTCGACTTTATATCGTTTTGTACGATATGATAAACTAAGTTATAATGTTGATGAGCTGACATATTTGTTTTCAACTTCATTTTAACCTTCTATTTAACAACTTATATGAACGTTGATAAAAAAGCAACTTATATTAAATCTGGCACTTCTGACAAAATTGAAGTCTATTACTAGAACAAATACATAAATATTATTTCATGTACAGTCCACAATTTAATTTTGACACGGCCAAAGTGCAAATGCTTATCTCAATGTATACTACTATCATGCTTCAATAAAATAACCTTATTGAATAGCTAGCTACTTAAAAAAGATTTTTAACAAATCCGTAGCATAAAGTGTTTATCTTCCAAACTTGTATTAGGAATTTAGGATAGCCGTACCGTAGCGAATAGCTACTTTTTTTAGATACACAGACTTTGAAATCTACAGATCATGGCGCTCCTAATACACGTTAGGTGGACCCCACCCCAACTTAACCGAACCATGATGTTTTAGAAAAATGACTAATGTAACTAACAACCAAACCCACCCCATTAATCCTTAAAATGAAAGTTAAACTTCCAGTTCAAAATTAGATTAAAGAGAAAGAAAACAAGAGAAGAGAATTTCGAGCTATTGATCACAGCATCCGGAACGTGTTCTGATAAAATTAAGAATCGGAGTGGGTAAACTAGTCCGATCCTTTGTCATTGTGTGATTCTTCATCGACGTATTCGCGCCCAATTATGAACGTCGCCATGGGCGGAAGCAGCGCCTGCTAACTTGACATCCTTCCACCATTTCCATCTACAAACGTCGCCTATGTGAAACGCTGGCCGCAATTTCCCAATGTTTTCAAGACTCTTCAAGGTGATCTATCTGTTCCTCCTTTTCCTAAGTGTTGCGTTGCGTTTGGTTCCAATCTCAAAAACTGTTTTTCTGCTTCACTAAATTCCACTCCCTCTGTATCCTTTCTGATCGTGGAATAATTTTCGACACATCCGCTTATTTGGAGCTGTCGTGGAGGAATCAGAATGTGATTTCGGGTGGCATATTTCGAGAATCACAGAACTGTTTCCTTGTCTCTACGTGATTTGCACCATATAATCCTCGTTTAGCGACTGCTTAAGTCTAATATCAACAACCGTTTCTAGTTTCTACTGCCTGAAGAACTTGTTCTGCATGTTGCTGCCTACTACTA
Source organism: Limonium bicolor (assembly GCA_023374045.1). Classification (NCBI taxonomy): domain Eukaryota; kingdom Viridiplantae; phylum Streptophyta; class Magnoliopsida; order Caryophyllales; family Plumbaginaceae; genus Limonium; species Limonium bicolor. Next base: position 99,237,175 of record CM041782.1, read on the forward strand.
CTGAAGGGCTTAAATTCTTCCGCTCTCCATTTAAGCCAACTGTTACTGTTTGATACCCACCCCACCCGTCACATTAATCCATGCTTTCAAAACCTCTCATTCTTGAATTATTGTTATTATATAATTTATCAGCAAGTGATTGTTTATACGTGATTGCAGTAACTGCTGCACACAGAATTTGTCAAAAACATCTCTACAACCGCAACTAGTTCCACCTCTATTAAGAAAATACTCGATATTTGCTTATACTTCTAGTCTAGGTTTACTACTACAGCTATTGTGATACTAATATTCCTTCTTTAATGTATGTCAACAATAGAGATCTGCTCCTAAGAGTGAGCTATCAGACGAGCTTAATCCCCGTGTTATCGCTCACTATGGAATCCCTGCTACTGCATCTCGGCTTGCTTATGATCCCATCCAGCACATTTTAGCCGTTGGGACATCGTAAGTAAATATTCATTTCCTTGATAAATGAAGGGCCTGGCCTGGCCTTTCTTAATAAGGCAACCTCATCCTAAGAATGAACTTAGGTTTGTCAAGTTGTGGTCAAGTACTAATTATCTTGATTGCGTATCCTGCTTTCCGCAGGAATGGGCAGATTAAAGTTATTGGTAATGACAATATTGAAGCACTTTTGATCTCTCCCAAAGCATTGGGTTACAAATTTTTAGAGGTATTCAAGGCACTATAATTGTTGTTAAATGTAAATGATATACTCTCTCTGTTTAGACATAAGTGCCGTTTTTGTTTTTGCACACATGTTAAGTAGGGTAAACGACCTATCCAACCACTATTGACTTTAGTAAAAGTAGTAATCATTACTTCTTTCTACTTTTAACCTTTTAATGAGGGTCAAATAAGTACTACTAAAACAGAAGGTGATAGGGGTTAAACTGGAAAACTCTGTTCTAAAAGCTGAAAAGATCTTTATTTTTAAGAAAATCTAATAGCTAAAAACGACACTTGTTTCTGATCATAGAGTGTATCTGTCAATCTACAATGCTGAATCTTATCAGAGATAGTATCCGTCAATCTCCAATTCTGCATCTTATGTTTCTTGTGTTATCCAACTTTTCAGTTTCTGCAAAATCAAGGATTCCTTGTCGGGATATCAATTGAAAATGAAGTGCAGGTTATAATCCTTCACTATATTTTAGTTCATTGTTAGTTGCTTCATCTTGGCTGATCTGGTTCCAGTATGCACGCCTCTTCTGTATTCTATTATCTGGCTCTGATTTTGTCGATACATGAAGCCTTAACTTTGGTAGGTCTGGGATCTTGAGCTCAGATGTATAGCTTCCAGCTTGCAATGGAAGTTCAATATAACTGCTTTCTCTATCATCTATGGCACAGATTACATGTAAGCTAATCAGATTGAAATGGCACTACATTTAATGTCACGATTAGCAAGTGGCTTGACTGATCAAGAAGCAGTTGATGAATGTTATGGCATAATTTGTGCAGGTACATAGGTGATGAAAATGGGTCCATATATGTACTGCAATACAATGCAGATGATAGAAAGCTTTTGCAGCTACCTTATCAAATTCCCTCAAATTCAGTATCTGGTAATGGACATTATTTTTCTTCGTGGTTGCTGTTTAGTCATTGTTGGTCAAGGACTGTGCTCTTCTCTTGTTGCTATTTCATCTGTACTGGACAGTGGACATGTCCTTTCACTTAGATGAAGCGTTTTTCAAAACCCTTCCCTAAGTAGTTTGTTAAGTTTAATCAAGCGGTTTCAAAACGAGGTTATGATGCATGATTGTGCTTGTTCTCTACTCGCCAGCAAGCTGCAGAGTTTCCATTACGCAACAATCTCCCTATTGTTGGAGTTCTTACCCAGCCATACACTAGTGGAAATAGGTCACATATTCTATGGAACTTCCTCAGTCTATAACTAAATTGTGTTAGTTGCTGATCCATATTACAATATACTCTTCGATGCACAGAGTTCTGTTCGTCTATGAAAATGGGATAATTGTTCTCTGGGACATCACTGAAGATCAACTAGTTCTTACAAGAGGGCACAAGGAGCTCTGTCTGGCAAACACTCCTGAGCGTAATCTTAAGGATGAAACATCAGATGACGAACAAGGGATAAAGAAATCAGTTCCATCTGTTGGGCGTCTATGGATGGTTCTATTTTAGCTGTAGGTTATGTAGATGGGGACATTTTGTTGTGGGACCTGAGAAGTGCGGAACTACTAAAGATACCAAAGCTGAAAGTCAGCTCTTAAGGTACACAAACTCCAATTTTCGTCGGCCCAGACAAGGATCCCTGTTATTTTTTTAATTGGTCACCTAGCAGATTACACAATAATGACGGAGGCAGACTCTTTGTATACGGTGGTGCTGAAGGTGGAGCAGCTGAAGTTCTAACGGTTAGTTCTATTGTCAGCTGTCTTTTTTATTTGTCCCTCTTGTCAATTGTTACAGAAACCCGCCTGGCTTGTATAGCCCTTTACTGGATCAGTGAATAATAATAAATAATGACATGAATGTGAGGTTCTCTCATCCTTGTTGTACAGATTGTGACTCTTGAATGGACTTCTGGGAAAGGAGAACTGAGGGGTGTTTCCCGTGTGGACCTTACCCTTAATGGACCTTTTGCTGACATGATTTTGCTGCAAAATCTTGAGATGACAGGAGATGATGGCATCTCTTCTATATTTGTATTAACCAGTCCAGGCCACTTGCAGCTCTATGATGATTCTTGCTTATCAGCCTTGATTTCTCGTCAAGAAAATGTCACTATACTTCCACTTCAATACTCAAGCATTATACCACAGTAGAACCACAATTGACAACAGGAAAGCTTCGTTCAGTTCATGCACATGCAGAGTGTTCCAGGACATTATTGGAGGTATTTCTCCATATAACGTTTGATTGCGTATTTTGAGTTCAGTAGAGTTCTATCAAACTTTCTTAATGTCTGATTGCACAATTTGTTGTTTCCTTTGTGTGGCGGTAGTTGATTTGGCCTGATTTGTATGGGTCATGAGTTTAGCTAATGATGGGGTGAAGAACTAGATGTAGGGTTGAAAATAGTTGTATCCTGCCATGAAGGATGGTATCCTCTCTGGCATCTCTTGGCAATTCTGCCGACACTTACAAAACCTAAATCAAACTTCCTTATCGCTCATTCATAATTATTGAGTTTTGTAGCTTCTATTTTTTTAATTCTTTATCATGTATGCCCTTTTTTTGGACACAGATGGCATCAGCTGCAAGATTACCCAGAACACAACAGGAAAATGTTAGGAGCAGTAAGTGGCCACTAACTGGAGGACTTCCTTCCGTCTTATCATACTCGGGAGAGAAGAGGGTTAAGAGAATTTACATAGCGGGTTATCAAGATGGATCTGTTAAATTATGGGACGCTACTTACCCTTACTTTCTCATATTTTTACATTGCATTCAGAGGTTAGTTATTTTGGCACAAGTTGTCGCATTTGTTGTTTGATTTTATTCAGCATCCTGTCTTTTTTTTTTTTTTTTTTTACTTTAAGTTGAATTTAGTTTTTGTTACAACTTTTTTCCTTTCTGTTTTGGGTAACCTTTCTGCAACATCATCCATTGTAAGACAATTATACGTTAATTTGTACTGTATGATAATCATGTTACCATGGACAGATCAAAGGTACTGAAATTGCTGGCTCAAGAGCACCAGTTTCCGCGTTGGAGTTTTCCCCATCAAACCTCTCTGTTGTGTTGGCAATGAAAGTGGTTTGGTATGATGTTGTGTAATGTTCCTTGTATTGTTTCATAGGTTGTTCGGCTTACTGATTATATCTTCTACTTTCTTGTCTAGGTTAGGCTTTTTATATTAAAAAGGAGTCCCAAAGAGGCAGGACTTGTTATGTCACTGATGCAGGAAAAGCAGGTGACCAACTTTGTGGACATTGTCATTCTTGCATCTAATTGATTATTGCCTTCCACTAGATCACTGAATGTTGGAAAGATTATATAATACTCTACAGACGTATGAAGTATAGCTATGTTGCCTCATGAGCATTCATTCCCTTCATACAGGATATATAATACTAACAAAAATACAGCTCTTGTAAACCACAAGATACTGTGATGAATCTCGTAATTTGCATTATTGGATTACGCGACTTGGATGCTCAACGTTATTCATAATTTGGATTTTCAGCACTTCACAAACTTAATTGTGATTCTATTCGATACATATCCAATATAATTCTTGGAGGAATCTTTTTGAGTTACCTTGGCTGGTTTCCATTTTTATTTGTCATGAGCTATTGACTTTACACACTTTTCTCCAGTTCATGCAATGGACGAAGGAATCGTACCATATTGCTCAGCTGCTTTTGCTTCATGTTCTTCAAGTGTAAGCACATTAAGATATACAAATCTAGAGAAGCGGCTTCTAGTTGGATATGTAAATGGAAAGGTAGAGCTACTCTATCCAAAAAATTACCAGTTTTTTAGACATAATTTGCTCACCGGTGACAATGACCGACTTAGTCGGTTTGCTTTGGCTTTCATTTTCTATATTTTGTTGCTGGGGTTTGACCTCCTTGTTTTCTAAACTTCAGGTGGCAATGCTCGATATGAGCTCGTTATCAGTATTTTCTTGTAGAAACATTATCTGGCCAGAGTTCTCCTGTAATTGCGCTTTCCTGGGGAACGCTACTAAATGAACTTACAGTAAATGTGAATTCAGAGTTATCTCAATCTCAAACTGAAAATTACACTCCTCAAGAGGTGGTTTTAGTGTTTAGAAAAGATTCAGAACTTTGCATTCTTGATATCACCACTGGTAATGTGCTGTCTTCTCGGCCAGTACGCACCCGAAAAGACTCAACGGCAGTTTCCATGCACGTTCTAGGCAAGTAGATTGCCTCTTTTCTTCTTCCTCTGCCCGTAGATATCTTCTGAAATCTTCCATATCTGGGATATTACTTGGCGTGATAAATCGTATATGTGCAGAAGAGAGCGAGGCTGCTGTTGTGGGAAATTCAGAGGCCTCATCTTCACTCAGTAACGTTGATGTTCAATCTGCAGAACTTGCGCAGAGTCCTTCAGCAAAAAGGTTCATTGTACAAAGAGCCTCACAGATGCACAGATCGTCTTCAGCTTCACGGACGGACTGCTATCATGCACATTGAAATCCTTGATCTTGCAGGTTATCACGTCAAGGATGCACATCGGCTCTTCTCCATTTTATTATGATCCATTTCTCCATCTCAGTTGGAAGTTTCAATGCAGGATAGTAGCTCCTCTCCTGCTGGGTGGATCTTAGCAAATCATGTTGCTGGTCATCTACATGCAACAAAGATGGGAAAGAATGTGGGATGATTCTATATTATGATAACGGAGTCATGGAGATCAGGTTGATCATAACGATGCACATCATTTCATGGTCTTGTAGAGGAACTGCTTATGTTGGCTTTTTCTCCAAATCCATCTTAATTCTTGGAGCTGTTTCCTTCTTACCTTTCGTTAAGCGAAACCCTGACAATCTGAATTCATGATTGCTGATTTTATATTGGTGGAATTTCAAAACTAATATGTTGGCATGCGGATCATAATCAATTGTAGGTCTTTACCAGATCTAGAAGTAGTGGGGGAGAGCTCTTTAGAATCAGTGTTGAGATGGAACGTCAGGGCCAACATGGATAAAACTATGAGCTCGACCATGAATGGACAGATTGCACTGGTCTCCTTCTTTTCCTTTATGATTCTCTAGATATGCTACTCGAAATATTGACAGTGTCATTATGCGTAACGTCTCACTGGTTCTATTCTTCCCAGGTAAATGGTCACGAGTTTGCAATTTTTTCCATGTTTGCATTCGAGAACGATTTCAGGTTTTGTCCCTCTTTTAAGAAATTAATGCTAATTTCATTCTGATGTTAGAATGTAAGTAGTTGAATACGACTTATTTATACTCCTGAATGATCAATTTCATCATGAGTTTTTTCCTCCTATGTTGATGTGCAGAATTCCAGAGTCATTGCCAGGTCTTCATGATAAGGCACTTGAATCTTTGATTTTGATCTCTCTCCTAAACAGCCACAAGATAAGGTATATTTTGTTATTGATTCTTCTGCTAGTCTGTTTCAGTGGGTATTCCAGCTGACCTGCATCTCTTCTCTAATTTGTTGTATGTAGGAAGAAAAGTCTGGGATTTTCTCTGGTTTGATAAAAGGATTAAGATCAAGTAAAGACAGTCCCACCATTGACCCCAAGGAAGCTCTAAAAGTTGAAGTCTCAACATTGAATAGAGTGTTCTGGAGATTATCAGAGGATGCTCCTGCAAGTACAGATGATTCCAGTGTTATTATGCTCAACATAGGTGTTCAATATTCTCGTAATGCCTTCTTTTCTTTTGGTAATAAGTAAGTGCACCATATTCTGAGGTCGAGAGATCTTCTGTTGCAGATGATATACAGATCGATCAACCTTGGAAAGCATCCAAAAAGGGCAAAAAGAATGAGAACACAAGTAATGCTGCATGAAAATTTTCCAGCCGTGTCTGATTTTTTTTTTTTATATATTACGGTAGTGGTAGGTGTCTGAAATTATTATTATTTGTAACATCTGATGGGGAGGTTTGTTTTGTTTGGGTTGATTTGATTTGATGAAGGCAATAGAGTGGAGAGAGCGAAGTTGTTGGGTGGTGAAACATCGGATACAAAACCAAAGCAAAGAACAATTGAAGAAATCAAGGCAATGTATAAGAAGCCAGGGCAAGGGGTTAGTATATGCTTTTTAACAGAAGTAGTGTTCAAAATAAACAGGAGTAAATAACTAACCAATTTGGTTTTGTTATAATCAGAAAGTATTATATTTGTTTTTTTTCGGACAGGATGCTGCTGGTGCTGCGGCTGCTGCAATGGAAGCAAAGAATAAGCTTCTTGAACGCCAGGAGAAACTCGAGGTAGATTAATAAGAATTCTGTTTTTCTTTTCTGGTAAACTGTAAAGCCTGTTTTATATAGTGTTCAAAGCTATTATCAACTTGGCTCCGTTGCGTTTGCAGAGGCTAAGTAAAAACACGGAGGAACTACAGAGTGGAGCTGAAGACTTCGCGTCGATGGCTCAACAGATTGCGAAGAAGATGGAAACTCGCAAATGGTGGCAGTTATAATAGACGAAAATTATTCTAATTATTTTACTCAACTGGAGATCATCACTCACCAACTCCTATGTCGACGTTGTTCATAGAATATTCTTTTGACAGTATTATATTGTATTCATGTCAAATTGGTCTGCTGAGCACTCGGCATTTTCATTAAGCTTTTTGTTATGTTTCCTTTTGCTTTTAGAAAAAAAGAGGCACTGGAGAAAGTTGCACGTTGCCTTCTGCCGCTCTACTTTGCTGATGACCAGTGACCACCACCTCGGTGGGAGATTCTGTCTCAGAAACAACAAAAAGAAAAGCTTTTTAGGCTTTTTCTCTTTCCTTCGATTGTTGTTGGGTTTGGGCTTTTTGTCCGAGGAGGCGTCATTATAAAGCAACGGGCTCATGGCCGCTTCTTTTGCTTTAAAGGGTATGCTTAATTTTTTTTAAAAAAAAAACGCAAGTGTATGCTTAATTTTGCTTTCAAAAGAAGTGTATACTTATTAGATAACACAAAACCTTCCTTGAATATTCCGTCTCCATTGACATTCTAATTTAAAGCTGTTAGCATATTTTTTGTCTTTTTTTGGGGAGGTGTGCCCATTTCAAGGGCTTGAGTTCAGAGGAACTCTTGGTGTCCAACATTTTTTTTTCTAGTTAGAAAAGGGTGTGCTGTGCTGTGCATGCATGCACTCACCACAAAAATACTCTCTGTAAACTCATAGTAATCATAATATGATTGCCAAGTAGGGAATCGGGCTGCCATATTTTGTCCTTTTGTTCTCCTCCAACTTTCGGTGATCTTTGATATGCGTGATTCTGCCGGAAGCAGCCATATGTGATTTTCGAGACATGCACTTTCATGACCCACTTTCAAAAAAAATCCAAATATACTACTATTACATTTGAGCTTGCATGGGGGACAGCTCTTGTCATAGTAGTAATAGTTTTTCATATGCTAAGAGATTTTTTTTTTTGTGGATAACAAATGCTAAGAGACAATTTCAATATCTTGATACTTTGACTTTTCATAACGTTTTAAAGATATTCATTTTTTCAGTGTGAATAGTAAATTACTTGTGAAGGCAACGGATTTGATATAGTAGTAATACTATTATAACAATAAATTATGTGTACAATAATATCATTGTACCCTTACACAACAGCACCCACGATTCAGAGTAGGGAATCAATCAACCGACGGGACGGGACGGAATCCGTTTCTTATTTTCGTTAATGTACTGCCGACGGCGACGAGACTATTACTCCAGAATTCGAGGTTGTTGTCACTGCAATTTGTTCAGGATTCAGGTTGAGCTGACAAGACAAGACTATTTCTCAGTGTCATCTTTGCATCGTATCTATGATACGTCACCCGAGTTGTACGTGGCTAACTGGGATACCCTAAGTAGATTGTTAGTTCTAATTCTGGGGAACATACGTAATTATGATGGCGGACCGACCGCCGATCTCCTGCCGTCGCTTTAATAATACTGATTGACTCAAAACTTTTATTTGCATACAAAAATAATAAAGGATTCTAATTTTGTGATAATTTTTAAGTATATATTCAATACAAGATAATTATCATCTATGAAAATATTATTATTGAATATACCCTAGTTCTTGGAAAGAGGTTAATATATTATGCATCTATATGTGTACAGCAGAATCTATTTTTATATAGGAATAATGTATTTGTAATTTTATTGGAGTACATCATCGTAACAAATTTGTTTGGGTTTTACAGTTACATTTTAGTTTATGGTAGTCACTATTAAAAAAAAAGCAGGCAATTTTTTAATATATGTATAGACAATATTATGGAGTTTGTAATATAATTTTTTTTTGTTTTTTTTTTGGTATGCCCGACCTTTTTGTAGTTTAAAAAATATTTTGAATATGTCTTCAATCTATTATGTTGCCACTGCGTTTACATGGTCACTTCGGAATCCGGGGGTGATACGTCCTCGTGTAGGGGGAAATACCTCGGGTTTTTCGGCAAGGAGTATTCTGTAAAACCATCTCAATTTTCAATATTTTTTAATCTTCCTTTCAGTCGAGTTCTTTTTCTGCATTTAAGTTATTCCAACTTCATTGTTTTTACGTTAATGTATGATTATGAATAGTGTTAAGAATCATTTGATCAAAACAGAGATGAATTTGGGCTTGAAAATAAAAGACAAAAAATTGGTGATGACCCTCTACCCATCCAAAAAGGAAAAAAAAAGACACTCCAAAGTCTGTTCCGTTTTTTACCAGTCTGTTTCGAACTAGATAAAAAATGGACCGGGGGTGTTGCCGCCTAAGCTTTTCGTCAAGGGGCAATTGTAAAACCATCTCAATTTCAATTTTTTCTTCAATTTTTTCAATCATTCTTTCAGCACGATTCTGTTTTCTGCATTTAAGGTAACAATTTTTATTCCAACTTGATTATTTTTATGTAAAAGTATGATTATGAATAGTTTTAAGAATGATTTGATTAAACGGAACTGAATTTAGGCTTGAAAAAAAAATTGGTGATGACCTCTACCTATCCAAAACGGACGAAAAAAAAGACGCTCCAATGTCCGGTTTGTTTTTACCGTTCGTTCCAGACTAGGAAATAAACCGGACGTTGAAGTGTCTTTTTTTTGTCCGGAGGAGACAGGGTTTTAAGGCCGACCGTTTTTATCTGACCGTTTCGTACGGCTCCAAAACGGACAGTCGTGAAGCCGTCTTTCATGCGAGCAAAAAAAAAGGACGCTCCTACGGCCCATTTACCCTTCCGGAATGGACGGAAGTTCGAGTTCTTTTTTTTTATCCGCACGGGACAGGCCTTCAAGGTTGTTCGCTTTTTATCTGCCCGTTCTGGATGGGTCCAAAACGGACGGTCATAAATCCCTCTCCCGTGTGGACTAAAAAAAGGACGCTCCAACGTTCAGTTCGTTTTTAGCCATCCAGAACGAACGGTTCAAAAGCATACCGAAAGTTCAAGCATCTTTTTTTTTGTCCGCACGTGCCAAGGTTTCAGGGTCGTCTATTTTTATCTGTCCATTTCGGATGGTTCCAAAACTGACGACCGTGAAGCCCTCTCCCATGTGGACAAAAAAAAAGGACGCTTTAACGTCCAGTCCGTTTTTTGGTCTGTCCAGGCGGGTCCAAATCGGACGGCCTGCTGGAGCTTCCGCTGAGTCACCCGTGGACAATTTTTTTAACCTAAATCCAATTTCATTTGATATAAATCATTCCTTAAACTATTCATAATCATATTATAACCTAAAACAATCAAGTTGGAATAAAAATTTCCATTTTTACCTTAATGACTATTTACAACTTTTATTTTATTCTTAATAACAATCTTTATCGATTCAAGATATTAAAAATAATTTTTTTCAACTGTGAACCCTAAAAATTTAACTGCATTTTATACCAAATTCTAAAAAACGTGAACTAAAAATCTGACTGCAAAATCAAACAATCTTAATCAATACTAGTACATAAGTAAATGATCAACATTTTAATAATTATTGTTTAAGAGTAAAATAACAATTAACCAAAAATACATTAATGACGGATAGTACATTATAATTAATACTAGTTTATTAACAATTGACCAAAGTACATTAACTAACTGTAATACCCATAAGTTATCTTTACATGGATATAGGCAAGAAATTGCCTTTGAGGCCTCGTGAATAATAAATTGCTTTTTTTTTGACATTTCCAGACATAATTTTGTATATTTAAGTTCTCTAAATTTTAGATTAAAATTTCCATTCAATTTTAGTTAATGTTCCTAAAAATGGAGAGTTACTTGATAAAACTAATTTTTATTATTATGAATAATCATATATGAGTTTGTCTAGATCTTTTATACTAAAAAATTAAATACTAAAGGTAAAGAAGTACTAGTTCATTAATATCAGATGTGATCTTGTTCAAAAATATCTGTATCTAGCTTTTGACACATTATTAAATATCAAATAAAAGTAATTATCTAAATGGCAAAAAGTAATCAGTCTTACTTTTCTTAATAATGCAAGTTTCTAAATACAGTTATTGTTGAACGGAAGTACTATAAATATCAGTTAAAAACTTTATCGTTACAATGATAATTCTATTTCAATTTTCAATTTATGAATATCAAGTGTAAAGTATAATAAAAGTAAAATAGAAATGTAAAGTAGAGTAAACTACATTTAAGAATAAGATTACTAAATAAAAACTATAATGTTTTAAAAATTATTGATTCAACTTCATTGTACACTCTACTCTACTATTGCTTATTCAAAATGTTGAATTCGCCTTACTACAAATGCTTTAAGTTTGAAAAGCAATAAACTTGTTAGTGAAAATTTGCTGCACTAAACTGCAATAATTTTGTAGTTACCAGAGCATTTGTTTAACGCATTGTTCTGATTAGGCATTTGTAAAAGGTAGGTAGTTGCAAATTCAAAAGTCAAGTCTCTAATGGGTGTCATAAACAGTTAAGTGGCTATTTGGTTTGTCGGATGACAGTTAATCGCATTGACGGTTAGTCAAATTTGATAATCGTATCCGGTTCATTTAGGAGTGGTTAACCAAGATCGGTTAAACGTCAGTTTCGGTGTGGTATTACGGTTTAACTAGAATGATGTAAATTTATGTTTTTTTTCTTATAATTAGTGAACAACGGTTTTAGCGGTTTTAGTGTGATTTTAAACCGATTAACCGTCAGTTTGTAAGATTTTATCAATTCTAATATAATTCTACTACCTTCATCCCACCATGATTGTCATGTTTACTATTTAGGCATGTTGTTTGACTCAAATATTTAACGTATAAAATAAAGTAATTTTATGAATCTAAATTATGCAATTGATTTCTGCTGGATAAACTATTATCTTAACAATTTTAGTTTTATAAAATTATTTCATCTTATATGTTAAATATTGGAGTGGAAAAATGTGTGCCAGACAGCAAACAGGACAATCCTGGTGGAATGAAGGTAGTAATACTATATAATTGTATACTTATTTTTGGTAAATCTAATAGTTAGCCATATAGTTTTATACTCATACTCAAACAACAAAAAATCATAAAAAATTAAAGATCTAAACGGTTTATTCAGTTAACCGGATTCTATAGAATTGATAACCACAATCGGGACCGAGTAATTAATTGTGTAGTTAACCGAACGACAAATCATTTGGTTTCAATAATAGACATAGTATATTTAGTCAATTGTGTACGAAAGTTGAGACCTAGTTATGAGCATATCATGACTAGTAAACAAAATATTGGTAACTTTATTTTTTTCGAAACACCAACCTTTCTATTACCTTAACATAACATCAGATCAATACATAGATTTCATGCAAACAAAGGGAGAAACGTAGCTTCAAGCAGTGGATCAATTCAGGGGATAGAGCATTTGTGATGGTGAACTAACGATGGAGCTGTCCCTTGGTCCCCACATGCAACCGAACCAAATTCTTGACATAGCTAGAACAAACCGCTTCCAAATACACAAATAAAAAAACTAAAGAAAGCCCATGCACTTTTCTATTAATTGTTTTGACACAAAAGTAAAGGAAATTTGGACATGTAGCAAAGGTGAGTATTGACACAAACCAGGGAAGACCAAGTCCAGGAGTAGACTAAGAAAAATGATAGAAGAAATCATCTGAAAAAGGGGCCATTTAATAAAGCAATAAAAAAAACAGCTAACAAAGCATTAAAAAAAAAAAAAATCTATATATCATGTGTGACCAGATTACAAACTACACATATATACCCCACACATACATCCAGGTAGAGCCCTTAATGCCTCAAAAGAAAACAAAGTATTAAAGGAGGGTTCCAACTAGCCAATCCTACGGTTCATAACTTCGATTTCGACCCACTTGCGAGGCCATTTAACGCGAGTGAGCTGGTGATGAAAAAAAAAAACAAATGAAAATAAGATTGTAGTATTAATTAACTATCTTTTTTCAAAAAAAATAAAAATTAACTATCTAGTATATTATGTACTACATAAACAGAACGAAAAGGACCACATCACCATGATGATTGTTACATTTCCAAACAACTCCTAGATAAATAAAAACGGTCCTATAGTATTTAACCTTTTCGTAAAAGAAAATGCTCCTTCAAAAAAATTCCGTTAGCTTGAGGACCACAAGTAATACAACCTATTGTATCTTTCTTCTCGAAATCAAAAGTATTACTACTATAGTATATATCATTATTATTTAAAAAAAATGGTATATATCATTTATTGAGAGTGCGTTACGACTGCTAACTTGTAATGTTTCGTCAGGCTAGAAAGGATTTAATAGAACTAATTCGGTGCCATTGAAGTACCTGAATTGTTTCATCATATCAAGCAAATACGTATGGAAGGATGGAGAGCTTGACTCTAAAGATCCTGGGCATACTCACCCATTGAAATACCGTCAAATGCATTACCTGAACACATAGAAACTCCGCATACTAATGTAAAGATAGTGTTGGAGTCGTGTGTTAATGGGTTTGAACTACTAATACATTTGATAGCTGGAAGGCAACAAATGAAAATTTATGATTGATTTAAGCATCAGACGAAGTTAATATCAAGAATTCAGGAGGTTGTGTTAGGTCGACAATTATGATCAGTACATATCAGCAGTTGGCAGCAAGCACCTTTATATTGAATATTTGTAGATCGACATAAGTCGGCATATATTTCGGGTCGTGTTGTATGTTACAAAACAAACTGCTATATATATTCTAACAATGATGAGATACAAGTTTGAAAGTTATAAAGCCAAACACCAATCAGGTGGGCACTTCTTCTTGTGTACGTATACGCAACTACATTATCAGCTCTATTCGCATGTGATCACGTTACTCTATGAGAGGATGAGTAGAGGTAAGTACATCACTAAAATCCGTCTAAGCTTTGTCCGTATATCACCATTTCCTTAAAAGAGTAAATATTAGAGAGACAATCCGAGATAATCTAATAGTGTGAGAGCCAAGTCGACAAGCAAGTGAATACCAAAAGATAGGGCTTTTGCCTCCACCACTACCGGTTCCCAAACTGATCCATCTAATGATTTACATAAAACTTACATGCCAAATCCTTTATCATCTACACTTCCATCAACATAGACTTTAATACTCCCTCCGTCCACCTTACTGTCCAGTTTACTATTTGGATATGTCGTTTGACTTCAATATTTAACATATAAGATAATATATTTTTATAAATCTATGTTTTATAACATAATCTTTATGTGAAAAACTATATATTATACAATTTAAATTATTTTATCTTATATGTTTAATATTGAAGTGGAAAAACGTGCCAAAAGCAAACAGAACACTTATGACGGGACGGAGGTAGTAGCATTCTCCTCCAAGACGTGTTCTTCCTCATCTTCAAATGTGTGGGGTTCGAACAGATTGAGCCATGTCCAAGAATGATTGAGCTTTGTCAATGCCACTATCAAAGTGATTGTTTGCCCATGATCTAGCTGACTTATGGCCAACCAAAGTTTCCGTAGCAGATTAATGGTGTTTCAATGCACGAAATCTTGTAACAACGCAAATATTATTAACTACTAGTCGCGTAGGGCACCTTCATCAGAAGTTGGGGACTCAAACCCATTTTCTTTCCACCAGTAGTGGACAAAAACATGTATATCTTCATAGCCACCATAGAGTAAATCAGGGCATCGGTGCAAAATAAAGAACAACATGTGATAATACCTTGCATAAGCTTCCACGCATACAGTATAAGCCGTTGTGGTAGGTGACAATACCGTAGCCGCTTCATAACACCTCCAATTATTTTTCATAAGATGAATGTTTCCTCATTAGGCTTAATGGACATGGCCAAATGGTAGGCAGATTTAACAAATACTAGTTTTTTTCACCCCGACACCATCTATTATGATGCACCGTGTTACTTAACACTATTTCAAGGATATGAACCACATCTCCTCCAAAAACCAGTTATGAATTTTACTTTCATCCCAGGTTCATGTGCTTGCATCAATAAGCCAGAAGACATAGCCCTCTTCTCGAATCGGCAATTACCATTCCCAAGGCCTCCCCCTCTTTCCTTAGCAGCCATCTGTCTGTGATCTTAATAGTAGTGTCATTGATGAGTGAATAATTAGCATGTTTTAGAGGTGTATTCATGCTCTTTATCAATGTTTTATAACACTTATCATGCTTAATCTTCACTTTAGCTAGTTTTCCTCTAGTTTTGTGTTTTTACTGATTATCTTACATATTTATTGCTTAAAAATGAGGAACACCTAGTTAAGAGGAAAATAGATGAAACAGAAACACATGGGCTCAAACGAATCTCAAATCGAAGCTATAACAAAGAATCTAAGTGTGTACAAGTTGTGTCCGGACATGCGCCCGACGTTGCATGTCCGAACACAAGCCAGGAGTTCAGTATTTGAGTTCGGCTTGCCTCCACCTCTAATGACTAATTCTTCTCCCTTTACTCATCTTTATGCTCTAATGGAGGCTTAGACTCTTTTGTATTTTGGATTGGAATTTTAACCCCAAAATCCCCAAACTAGCTTGTAAGACCTAATTTGCTTAATATAATTGTTTGAGAATTTTCCACCAAATACCACTAAGTTTTTGCTTAATTCACGATATACCACTGTGTTTTTAAAATTACACAGGATACCACTAAGTTTTTACTTATTTCACCAGATAACACTCTGTATCATATTTTGTTAAATGTTCCATTAATATCCCTAGAAAAAAAGACTAAACTACCCATATAAATAGTTAAACAAAAGTGGTGTCTTATGAAATTTATCATATGACAAATCACTTTCAAGTTGTTAACTAATAGCAGGGGTAGATTAGTCATTTTCCTAGAATATTAACGGAACATTTAACAAAATATGAGACAGAGTGTTATCTGATGAAATAAGAAAAACTTAGTGTTATCCTGTGTATTTTTAAAACACAGTGGTATATCATGAATTAAGTAAAAACTCAATGGTATTTGGTGAAATTTCCCTAGTTGCTTTGTCTTTCTAATTTCATTGAATGTGCTATACTGATCACCTATGCGCTTTTATGGTTTCTCATAATTTCATACATGTTATTTAGAGATTGGCCAAGATAGAGCTGAATATATTTTTTCCTTCTTATTCTTTAATTAGTTGGTGGATCTATTGCTATTGCTAAGGACTTGTGCTTAGTGCTATCTAATGATTTAGACTAACCTAACCAAAGGGTTCACCCAGCTAGATAAGGGGTTTGCTTGTTATTTGATTTTAGAGAGCCACTAGCTTAGTTCTAATATACAACTATAGTGAATTAGGATTAGGCTAAGTTTAGGTGGGGCAAATATCCATCCCGATGTATACCTATCCTAGATTAGTTAGTTTAGATTTATTTTTTCTTTAGTTTCCTTAATCAGACCAAAACCTCAAAACTCCCACTTTACATTTATGCACTTTTGGTTATATTCTTGCACATTTACTATGCTTATAATTAGTTAAATAGTTACAAGTCCCTATGTATCGACACTTGTTGTACTACTAACAACTAGGTCAATGCTCATTATTTAGAAAGATATTTTTATAGGTCATCACTAACAATTCTTCAAACACCAGATTGGAGCAGATATAAGGAGTTCCATAATGAGCGCAAAATTGGGCTTTATCATGCGCCAAGCTGAGAGAGTAAAATGCTTGATTCATGAAAGTATTTAGCCTTCAAAGTTGTGTGACTAGTATATTAGGTTGTTGCAGGACTTTCCACCATTGTCGCGTAGAAAAGCATCGTTAAAGGACTTTAGATCGTGGAAGCTTAAGCCTCCTCATTGAGACTTCTGCATAGGGTGTCCCACCTGCGCCAACAAATTCCTTTACGACTTAAAGTCCCGATCATCAAAAATGTTGAATAATGCCTTGGATCTCCTTGACAGACCATGTAGAAGCCTCATAACACCTATGACATAAGATGGTATAGCTTGGAGGACCAATTTGATGAGGATACTCCGTCCGGCCGGAGAGACTATACCATGCAAACTTGTATGTGTTGTGAGATCATGTCCCTTATATAACTAAACACCTGTGCTTTATGACGCCCTATAGAGCTGGGAAGCCAAGGTAAAGCCCTAGGTCTCGGACTTCTCGCACCCCAATAGTGGCTGAAATATGCCGCCCTTGGTGAGGTGGCAATATTGTAAAGAACGTCAGCCCCGATCTAGCTACATTGATATTCTTCCTTGACGCTTCTCTAAATTCCTCTATTAGATCCTTCATACATGAAACATTAGGTTATTAGTGCGACCAAATACAACACAGTCATCCACAAAGAACATGCTCATTACATCAAATCCCAACCCTTTACATGTGATGCCTCGAATGATGCAGATTAGTAGTAATGCGTAAACTTGAAGATGAGGCCTCCAGCAGCAAACAAATAAGAAGGTAGGAGAGTGGGTACCTTGTCAATGCGTGACACCAGATAAGTAAGGGTGTTAACCCAGGTTGAGACCTGGGCCTTCGATTAGACCCAAGTCAAAAGTGAGGTGCACCTGGGTAGCGTTGATCAGCATTTCAAATGAGACCGTCGTAATGCACTTTTGAACAAAGCACACCCAATTCTCAGGAAGGCCTTACTTCTTAAGATTCCCAAAATGAAGGACCATTCATCACAGTCCAAAAGTTTTGGGTCAGATCCACTTTTAAGGCAAAGAAACCTCTATTAGCAGCCTTTGAGGTCTTCATTTGCGAATAAGTTTTCATGAGCAAATAATAACATCAAAAGATTAGCCTGCCTGAACAAACGCACCTTGATCATCCAAAATAACCGAGGTGATAACCTGTCTAGCCCTATTAACTGAAACCCACGAGAAACACGGTAAAATCGTATTGCATAGAGAGATAGGTCTGAAATTCTACATAGATTTGGCCCTGGCTTCTTTGGTATAAGCACAATTTGGGTATGATTAAGTCCTTCAAGAATAGCATCAGTATTTAGACCTTTTGCACAACCTCCATAAAATTATTAGTGATAATATCCAGTAGGTTTTAAGCAATGTACCATTCACACCGTCTCGTCCCGGGCCTTTGTTCGGGTGAATGTCCTTAAGGGCGTCGAGAATCTCATCTCTAGTATAAGGCCAACCAAGCCATTCGTACTGAGTCTTGGAAACTCCATTCTCAACACTAGCTATTAAGTGTGGATTCAATTGAGGCTTTGTGGTGTGAACCGGTTAGAAAAGTAAGCTATTGCAACTTGTTCCAACCCATCCCATCGCAGGGGCGGATCTAAGGGATCACGTGGGGTCTCGTGATCCCACATTTTTCAAAGAATTTTAAAATTCCTATATGTATAATAATTAGAGTTTATATGTATATAGTATAATGACCTCATATATCATAGAGTTGTTGGTGGTGTGTAAGAGATAGAAGTATTGAGTTAGTTGTCTCAGGCTTAAATCCAACTATGATCAAATGTGTTAAATTTTTTTCTTCGAACATTAGTGACCCTACATAATTTATATCCTGACTCCGCTCTTCCCCAATCGGAGACTCTATGGCCATTGATCCAAAATAGCATTGACCAAAAACTTGATTTAACCTGATTAATCCTGAATGAAAATAAAAATGGACATTGTATTAACGTTTAACTTAGATGTTTATTTACTAGGGCCAATGAATGATTTCATTTTGTAGATGTTTTTTCTTTTCTTGTACAACTTTTTAAAAGTAAAGACAACCAATCAACATAATCATTATATATTTGTTAGATTAAGTATATTTTGATAAATCCCAGTAGACATTTCTTAATAATTTTAATATAAACCATGACCTGAGATAACCGAAACCCGATTCCACCAGATATATACGACCGGAACCGGATTTTACTCGAACCCAAATGACCCTCAAAACATCTCAATTTTGTATTGACCAGAACGGATAACAAAACCTGAACATATAACCCATTTGACAAGTCTATCATATACGAAAGAATCTGGAGGCGTATGTTGACGACATCATCATCAACAACGATTTTGAGGAACAACATTTGTAGGACCTCAAAACTTTTGAATCATGGGATCAATATGACATATAGCTCAATATGAGAAAATTTATATATGGGGTGTTCAGGGTAGGGGTGACAATGGGTTGAGTGGAGCATCACCCACATCCATCATCTTTGTTCCATCGATCCACCCGACACCCGTTAGCTATCACCCATCCTCCCGAATCACGCACGAGTTATTTGGATGGAATTGAAGATCGGCAACTGAAAATTTCTTGTATATTTTGATAATGTATAAAAATATTGGGGGTTTGATTATAGATTTATAGTCCTTTTAAAGGACTGAGTATAGCTCACTAATGTAGAAAAAGGTTTTATACCACGGTTCTTTTGCTTAAAAACCACGGTTATAAACCGTGGTTTATACTCGCGTCGTATATTAAAAAATAGCTATAAGTGACGGTTATGAACCGTCGGTTAAAGTAAGAGAAAAAACCACGGTGGTTGGTTGAAACCGTCGTTTAAGACCCCTTCTCCTACCATATTCATTGACTTTATACAACGGTTGGGTGTCTGAACCGTGGTATAAAGTGCGTAATAAATGATTTAAAATCAACAAATAAACCACGGTTATACATAAAACCGTGGTTTATAGTCTGTGATTTTTTTTTCAAATCGCCGGCGATTTAGCGCCGATCTCAACAGAGCGCAGACACAAGAGAATGAAAAGGCCAGAACATGTATGTTCCTTGTGTGCGAATTAGGGTTGCAAAATGAGTGAAGAATGTGCATTATGTTCCTTGTTTGTCGGTGGGTTGCAAAATTACCGTGAATAGAATGAGAGAGGGCGAAGCAAGTCCTTGTTCGCCGGTTAGGGTTGCAAAAATTACAGTGAATGAAGAAGAGGCGCAGAGCATGTGTTCCTTGTTCGCTAGTGTGGGTTGCAAAAATTACCGTGAAAACAAGAGAATGAGAGAGCCGGAGCATGTCCTTGTTCACCGGTTAGGGTTGCAAAAGTTATAGTGAGTGAAGATGAGGAAGAGGCGCAGATGTGTTCCTTGTTTGCCAGTATAGGTTGCGAAAAAATACCGTGAGGTTGAAGAGATTGGCGCAGAGCAGTTCCCAGTGTGGGTTGCAAAAATTACCGGGAGTTGAAGAAGAATGAAGAAGAGTTGCAGAGCATATGTGTTCCTTGTTCGACAGTGTGGGTTGCAAAACTACAGTGAGAGAATAAATAATAAGAGAATAGAGAAAGGGCCGCGTTAATTTGGGCCGAAAATTTAAATTCCCGTTTAGACTATATTCCACGGTTCTTCCTCGAAACCGTCGTTTAAAGTTATTTGACCACGAATAAAAATGACGGTTTTGACCGAACCGTGGTTTAAAATATAACGCGTCAAGCTATATACGACGGGTTCCGTGCTTAACCGTGGTATAAAATGTCCCACCGAGAATTTTTATGACGGTTATTCTGATAACCGTGGTTTATAATGTCTCGCCGAGATTTTTTGTGATGGTTATTGCAATAACCGTGGTTTATAATTTTTAAATGACGTTTATATTGTTAACCGTGGTTTAAAGTGCGTCATTTAAATCTTTTTTCTACTAGTGGCTCATCAGAAATTTGAGTGTAAAACATAGAAGATTCTAGGGGTGTAGTTGTAAATGTACTAAATATTGTAGGGTTAAGCCATAAATGGGTGATGAATTAGGTAATGAATGGGTGATGGGAGTGATGGATGGAAAAGTCATCACTCATCACCTGACTTGACCCGTCACCCAATTCAACCATCACCCATTTACGTCGGGTGTCATGCGTTTATTTGGATTTGGTGAAAGAGTGTAGTGGTTACCCACTAGATTTTCTCA
The DNA here is from genome assembly GCA_023374045.1 of Limonium bicolor. Classification (NCBI taxonomy): domain Eukaryota; kingdom Viridiplantae; phylum Streptophyta; class Magnoliopsida; order Caryophyllales; family Plumbaginaceae; genus Limonium; species Limonium bicolor. The sequence goes on from CM041782.1 coordinate 99,258,127, forward strand.
TTGCTAGTCGAAGGGGAAAGTTTCCAGGTTTTAATGTTGGATATCGCAAAGTCGAGGTCAACCTAGAAGGTACATACCCAATTCAAGCATTGAATGACGGTTTGACAACACTTAGGCTGCGTTCGGACATGGCTTTTATGTGGTATTTTTGAGTTTGGCATTTTTGACAAAAAATGCCAAACCGTCACCTCCGAACAACAATTTTCAAAACAGCGACAAGTATACCAACACAAAACAACCACAAAACAACCAACAATTTATGCTGTAAATATAATGAATACCGTAAACAAGGCGGAGCCAGAAAACTTTAATTAAAGGGGCGAGAATATTTTAATAATATTAATTAATATTTAAAAATTAATTTGTAATAAATTAATTTAAATTTTCAATAAATTAATTTAAATTTTCAATATTATAATTATATTTTAAAAATGATATTATATATTAAATTTGACACAAAATTAAATAAAATTGCAATATATAGATTAATATATTATAAATTAGTTTATTTTCCCTTTTTTATTTTCTGTTTTTTTATAAAGATTGGTATACTAAATGATAAATTAATGAAAATAATATAGAACAATAGTTTTAAACTAGTAGTGTTTTTCTAAATTGTTTATTCAGATATGGAAATAGTCTCTTAAAACTATTACTATCTATCAATTCTAATAAAATATTCTATAAGGAAAATAGCAAACTAATAAAAATTACGATGTAAACTTTCAATTATATCAAAATTATTAGAGTACAAAATATTTGTAGTATATTTCAGAAATATCAATTATAAGTATTCAACTTAATTACAAAACTGTTTGTACAAACTATATCAAAGTTATTATATGTTTTATACAATGCTTATAATTAAAGGATAATTTTATATGCTAATATACGTTATTTTTCATTTCTTGGCATATCGAGTATTTAATTTAAATTTATGTTTTTGAATTTCATTAAGTAATATTTAATTGAATAGAATATATTGTTTTAACTACAAATATATGTTTAAAATAAATATTTTTTCAACAATTAAACAATATATAATAATAAAATAATAAGTGATATATATATATATATATATATTCGCTTACAGTCAATTATTTTATTATTAGAAAGAATTGCTCTTTCATTTCAATGATATTACTTATTCCATTAAAAATTAAAATAATCTTAAGTATTAATACATTTGAAATGTTATATTAAATACTAAATATAATCCATAAAATTATCTTTTATATATAACATCTAATATATTTACTCTAAATACAATGGTTTATTTCTTTATTTTTTCAAATATATGTAAAAAAATTATTTATAAAGTAATATGTATACATATTATAAATTAATTGTCACTAAAATATTAATTATTAAAGGCTATAATTGAATATCTTATATATTTTAACTTTATTAATAAAAAATTGTTTTAAAATGTAATATAATTTTTAATTGTAACAACAAAAACGGTAAACGAACTGCACAAAACTAACTTATTCAAAACAGCAAGACGAAACCGCTGCCTGCCAAACACTAGTTTTCAAAACAACCACAAAAGAACCAGTAAACTAGCACAAAACAACCAGCCAAACAACGAGACCAAAACTATCACAAAAAAGTCATGCCGAACATAGTCGTTTCTATTCCATGCTATAGTAAAAGAACATTCTTTTCATTATACATTGACAAGAACACTAATTTAAAGCGGATCTCATAATTTGTGGACAAATTTGAAGAGATAAAGCAGATGATAGGCAGTTTGTCATGACTAGGTGTACCAATCCCATAGGAGTCTTGTATCCGTATATGTTAGTGTCAGGGGTGGCTTTAGCGCCATTCCTCAGCGAATAAGTAAATAAAGAATTCTCGGTTTACTTTACCATGATTGATTTAAATGTAGAAGAGACCAAATAATCCTGGTTATGGTGACAAGGAGACTTATCCCATACTTTGGGTCACTTCGCATTACCGGCCAGATAAACTACCCCCACTGACAAATTACACGTAACTCAAGACGTCTTTAGAAGACTAGATGAAATGAAGATGCACATCATACATGTCGATAGTGCCTGTAGCAGCTCTGGATGCAGGGCCATAAGTCACCTCGTTTTGAAGCAACAAACAAGGAGGCAAAATATAGAACTCTAATCGTACGGTCTTCAAGCATTTGATGAGTTCCTTCAAGGTAAGATGTTGAGTTCTTTCTATGTTACTTTATTGAGTTCCTTCACCTACTTGTCTTCTTCATCTTTAACTTTTTTCAAGTTTGTCCATGCATCAAACTATAGCTAAGGGCAGTTTAACTGCACAAGGAACAGAGAAATAATTTTTAAGGTGACTGACTTAATACATAATAGTTGGACATGTATAGAAACTTGAATGACAAATACTATTGTACTACTCGTTGTATGGTGAGTATCGTATAACCGTTCATTTAAGTTCAAAGGTTGTTCAATTTAGTGTATGGATTGTTCATATTGATGCAAAAGTTATACTCCCTCTTGTTCTCAATATATGTTTTTTTTTGTCCTTTCATTATTTTCACAATATAAGATGTTCTAAGCGTTTTGTCATACACTTTCCAATTCTACCTCTCGTCTTTTATTTCACAACTCCACTTTTCAAATTACTTCGATTCCTAATATAAAAAGTAAGGACAAAATAGTCAAACTTTTTCCTCCTTAATTCTTGTATCTAGAGTTAGAAAATCAAATATTGAAAATAGAAAAGAAACACGTGTCAATATTAAATTTGTTTAACTTTATACGATGACTATTCAAATTAAATATGAAGATTAAGGTTGTGCAACAGCGGACTGAACTTGCAAGACATTCCGTGTGCTCGTGGAAGAACTTAGATGACGGGCCACTTGGCTGGAATTGCACGATGAACCACTTGAACCTCGTTGGTTGTTGAAAATATTTGCTCAGGATAGAATAGTGAGTTTGGATTTTCAAATGGGCATTTCTTCTTCAGCAATTTCCATGCAGTCAAATTAAGGGGCTGAGCAAATCTACTACATCAATTACATGTTTTATACATGGTTGCAACTTATTCAACGTGAATGTAAATAGTAACGGACGGTGCATGTCTAACTCTTTTAGATGGGTTTGGTGAAACAGATTAACAACCAATTCAGGATTATTATTTTTAACATTGGTGACATGATAGATCCCAAAATATTGAAACAAAAAGATTCTATTCATTCGAATAGAAACGTTGTGTTACAACTAGATGCGAATACAAATGAACGGAAAAAGAAAATCTGAACTATTGTGCTGTAAACAATCTTCAGCTTCCCGCCTCTTCATAGTTGCGGAGGAGTCGGGATTGCAAGGACGAATCTCGTCCATATTTTATGTTTCTTCAGGAAACCAAACAAACCATAGTCGCGCGTTACAACTCTTAATATATATCACAAATGTACGTCCTATAGTGCAAAACCACCGAATCTAACCATCATCATTATAGCAAGTAACTATCATTTGATAATCAAAAAAAGAAAGATTAGTAGGAGGAGCACCGCTGGTTAAGTTTGGCAGCTGACATTTACAAATTTAAAAGACCCGGTCGTATATGTTTCTCATACACGTGTGAGGACCCCACTACTACTATAGTTGAGTACCTCACGTGATGAATGCACAATGCACGCACAATTTCCTATCACAAAATAAAAAAGCAGTTTGGAAAAAAGATCTTATTTAGAAAGGGGCAAAAAAAAAAAAAAAAACGGAAAGTAGCAGTATAAAATAAAGGCAGACAGAGAAAAGGCTAGGTAAAGCGAGTCACCCGGAAGGCCCAATAACCCACCCAGCGGCTACTGCTCTCCCTTCGTCTCTTAGCCATCGAAAAAAAAAAGAAGGGTTTGGTTTCCCTTTCAAGCATACATACATTCGATGGCTGTTTGAAGGCGATACGAGCTGAACGAACGGCTGCATACTTTGAATTCTTTTATTTGTTGCAATTTTAGTATTGCCTTTGTGTGTGCATTCAATCTTTATCATGGGGAGTTTAGGCAATCTGGGAGAAACATTCAAGTAAGCTTCTTTTCAAGAATCTTTCCTAAGTGTGATTTTTTACATTATCATGAATGTATCATTATCATCATCATCAAATTATCCAATGTAGTATAATACTAGGGTTGTACTTTCGCAGTATGTTCTCATACCATTTCTTCGCTTTCACTCTGTTGTAAAATCTGAGTCCTCCCTATGACGAGAAAATAGATTCACGATCCATATCGGAAACTGAGCCGGTACCATTAACACCGTTTCTGTGATAATACAACATACATTTTCAGGTTTATGTTATCTTACGTACGACCACATCTCATCTAGGCATCCAGTAAATAAAAACCTTCTTACGGCCGCCTCTAATGGCGTATTCCACCTTCCCATCAGAATGCGGGCTTCGCGCTCTCCCTAGAATCTACCTTAGACCCCCAACAATTGGTTTCTTCAACCCCATTATTACGCCCGCCCACTTCACAAAATGTAACAACAACAACAACCGTACTACCATTGCTGATTTAAAATCACACTCTTCATTCCGGATATCTTGTTTTCATTCTAACAGGGACAACAAATGGGAGGAGCAGAACGCAAAGCAGCTCAACGGCGGGGCGGTGGCTAATAATAATGATAACAATTGGTCAGCACAAAAGAATAATGACAAATCGTTCGACCCTGGATCTCCACCTCCTTTTAATTTGGGTGAGATTCGGAAAGCCATTCCGAAGCATTGCTGGGTTAAGAACCCATGGAGATCTATGAGCTACGTCGTTAGAGATATCGTTGTCGTATTCGGATTAGCCGCTGTGGCGGCGTATCTGAATAACTGGGGTGTTTGGCCTCTTTATTGGTTTGCTCAGGGGACTATGTTCTGGGCACTCTTTGTTCTCGGTCACGACTGGTGAGTCGTTTCAATTTAGTTACTACTGCTACTAGGTTTCTCGTCTATTCTGAGTGGTAATTTATTATGGGTTCGGTTCGTTTCGGTTATCTTTCCTTTTGCAAATAAATGACAGAACATTACTTTTCGACCTCTTAGATTTCCAATCTTGTATTATGTTTCCTGTTATGGCAAGATTTATCTACCACCGTTGGATTCATTCTTATAATACCTTGTTCATTCATTGCATGAATCTTGATTTCTGTAAAAAAAATTCTACAGTGGTCATGGGAGTTTCTCCAACAATCCAACCCTAAACAGCGTTGTGGGTCATTTCCTTCATTCTGCGATCCTGGTTCCCTACCATGGATGGTACGCTCGCTTTCTTAACTTCAGTGCATGCTCTTTTCTTCTTCTACTACTATTACTTGCTGAACCGTTCAACTTGTATTACTGGACGTGTTTTTATCTTGGTCCCAACAACGTTACAATAGACATGCCACCAACCAACGAAAACACCTTCTTCTGAGCTTTTCATGGGTTAATTAATACAGTGGCCCTTCAATAGTAAACTGATTATCGACTGACAACAACAGCAATATATTTTATACCCATGTTCTTAATTTGGTCCACACGACCATTAAACGTGGTTGCTGAATGTCTTCATTTGAGATTTTGATTTACATGTTTTGTTTTTTGGGGTGTCAACTGTTGGTTACAGGAGAATTAGTCACAGGACCCATCATTCGAACCATGGCCATGTTGAAAAGGATGAATCATGGCACCCTGTAAGTTTCACCCTACTGTCATTTTCACCGGGTTTCTTCTTATACATGTTTTTGTCACCATACATAACTTTGACTTGTTGTATGTTTGCTGAACAAATGTTCATTTCATGAGCAGTTGACGGAAAGGGTATACAAGAATTTAGATGACTCAACTAAGAAGTTGAGGTTCAGTTTGCCATATCCTCTGCTCGCATACCCCTTTTACCTGGTGACCTACCTCTGTTTCCTTACTTCTCTTTAAATTGGAATTTTACATTTTATCTAAGATTGATGTCAACAACCTAAATAAATGTTTCCAATTACTACACAGTGGAACCGAAGCCCAGGAAAATCAGGTTCCCATTTCAACCCAGACAGCAGTTTGTTCACCCCGAAGGAGAAGAAAGATGTGATAACATCCACAGTCTGCTGGTTTGCAATGCTTGGTTTGATTGCCTGCTCTGCATTTGTTTTTGGCCCTGTCAAGGTTCTCAAGATATATGGGGTTCCTTACTTGGTTAGTTTCTGTTTACCCCCTCCCTTTGCTCTGTGTCTGAAATCGACACATTTATTTCGTACTGATAATATATCTCATGATCATTAAGTGAAATTATTTTGTTGGATGTTGCAATTGCTACACAGATGTTTGTGATGTGGTGGTGGACATGGTGACTTATTTACATCACCATGGGTACGAGCAGAAACTCCCCTGGTACCGTGGAGAGGTATACTAGCTAAATTCAATGCTTGGTGTTTTCTTAATTGTTACTCCCCCTATTAATTAAGACAATGCCACAGCTATCAATTGTATGGAGATTTCCTTCGTCATTGTCCAATGTTGTCAAAATCTCTTGATTTAGGAATGGAGTTACCTGAGAGGTGGATTAACAACCTTGGATCGTGACTATGGATGGTTCAACAACATTCATCACGACATTGGGACCCATGTAGTTCATCACCTCTTTCCTCAGATCCCTCATTACCACTTGATAGAAGCAGTAAGTACTAGTGTACCACACAAAATTAATCAAATTTAAAACTCACCTACAAAATGCAGCAAAGCTTTTATCATTATAATTGTCATATTTAAATCCAACAGACGGAGGCAGTGAAGCCAATCCTGGGGAAGTACTACCGACCACCAAAGAAATCTGGGCCATTCCCATTCCACTTGATTGGGGATCTAGTGAAAAGCATGAAGGAAGACCACTATGTTAGTGATGCAGGGGAAGTTGTGTATTACCAAACTGACCCAGATCTGCAGAAGAAACTGCAGCGGTCAGAACCACCATCAAAGGGGATCAAACAGCAATAGGGAGATGATCAAACAGCAGGATGATTGGATAGATGGGGAAGTGGGATGATGATGATGATGATGAAGAGGATTTATACTGGAATTTGGTTTCCAACAAGACCGACGATATCCTCACACGTTAAATTCTTTTTTGTGTTTTTTTTTTGTTATAAGAGAACTGATAGATTAAGTAACTATGTTATAAGTAAGATGCCTTATTGTTTCTTTTCCCTCAATCCTAAGTTGGTAACAACAATAAGAGGGTGTACTTTTAAATTGATTTGTCAATTTGTTGTTGATAGTTTAATTAATTAAATAGTACGATAGACATTGTTATCATTATTCTCGATTTGGATTTGACATACATAAAAGTTAAACTATTTAAACACAGTTGGGATGAGATCCAATTGGCCCTACCAAACCAAAATTCGAAAGAAATATTTCCCTTCCATCAATGCACCAGGGTAGTTTAGTTAGATCAGGAGATTAATGCAAGAGCAGCCATATTGGCTAATAGAGTAATATGTATAAACGGTTACCTACCAAGAATTTCATTTAATGAGGCGACTTTTCAACTGGTTAGCCTCCCCATCTCATATTCGTTCTCCAGCAAAAATATCTTCTTTATGGCAGAAAGCCAGAAACAGAGAAACAAATTGATCTCTGCAATTTAGGCAGAAAGACAAATAGTTCCAGTAAACATATCCTTATCAGAGCAGTAGCATCCATCTGCTGCACCTCCGCTGCCATAATGGCATCAATCTCTGATATCTCAAAAATCAAGGGATTCTTTTCTCCAACAAAGCAGTAGCCAGATCCATCCAGCACATGCGCTGACAGCAGTCTCAAACACAGAAATATGGGTGATATTTTGTATTTGAACGCCACCTCTGGACTGTGTATCCCTGCAGAATCACCCACCGCAAAATAAACAATTAATCATTTCTCTGTAACCATTATATTTGGCAGTGTTCAGTTTAGTGTCTTGCAGTATGTTTTTTTGTGCATTGTGGATGTTAAAGCATCCACATCACTATGTTCTTTTAGATTCTTGAGTAATAAAAAAACTATAATGTTGAAGTGGAGATTATTTTGGTAGAGAAAGGCATAAATAAACCATGGTCTTGAAAAAAGGGAAAAATGAAGAAAATTGTAGAATTAAGGAATTAAATTCAAATAAAACAGAAAACTCAATTATAAACAAATTGAAGAACTGTGATAGCTGTTATTGTGAAGATTTAAGATGATTCGAACTACAAAATCCTATACTTCTAAATTTCAAGATTTATATGAGACTTTTTCAAAATATTGACTCTTTACTTTAAATCTAAAAATGAGAGAGATAAAAAAAGTATAACTAGCTTTTTGTCTTGGAACTTAAAAATATTATAAAAAAACAACTTATTATATGACTACCTCAATATATTGATTATAGGTATTCAATGGATTAACTGTTTTCGGCTCTTGCTTTTGTGTCTGTGTCAGTATGGGGATTTGCAATGTCCCCTTGCATGGAGAGTAGGGTTTGTGCTTTCCTGGTGGATTGACCGTGGTTCAATTAATAGTGAGATGCTGTAACTAGGGATGTCAATCTTGACCCGAACCCGAAACCCGAAGACCCGAAACCGACGTAAAAATCCGGTTCGGGTTGAGATTTTTGACCCGAAATGATTTTCGGGTCGGGTTCGAGTTGGGTCGTTGTTGAAACCCATTTCGGGTTCGGGTTGAACCTGCCAACTCGTAACCCGAAAAAATAATAATTAAAAATAGAAAATATGTTATATTTAATAATTAAATTAGTGTTTAATGATTAATTGATGACTAAAATAAACAATTAATAGACAAATTATGATTAATTATAATACATAATAATTAATTAATATTAAAGTATTATATTTATTTATTAAATAATTCAAAATTTTATAAATAAATATATTTTTAAAAAGCGGATCGGATCGGGTTCGGGTCGACCCGCTGTGGGTTTGGGTTGAAGAAATATAACCCGCTCCGGATTCGGGTCGACCTAAACCATTTTCGGGTCGGGTTTGGGTTGAGCTCAACCCGACCCAAAACCGATTTTGACACCCCTAGCTGTAACAGGGAGAAGATGAAGGTAAGAATAGATATGTTTCTCGGTGGATAAGTACTCTACATTGGTGGGTTTCGTTGGTGACGTTCCTATGCAGGCGTCATTTAGCACTTTTTTTAATTGACTCTGTCTGTAGTGGCGTGAAGCATGTGGTCCGCAGGTGGGGTGGGGAGATATTTGTTTGTCCTCAAGTGTTGTTGTAACTCTTGGTTTTAATTTCAAGGAGTGTATAATTGTTAGCTTATGGTCAAAGATTATGAGGGAGTTTGGAGGATAGATCGAAAGGGGAATCAATTTCATGTAATGGTGTGAAATGAAATGGAATGTGAAGTTTTTTCTGAAAAAGAAAAGAACAGTTTTCGGCTCTAAAAACCTTTTCCTGAACTAGAATATGGTTGTAGATTTTCAGAAGTTAGGCCCCATCTTTTGCATTTGTATAAAAGCTGTAGTTGATATCGGCTGATGATGATTCAAAATTAGATGATTGTGTAAAAACCTATATAATGTTCTTTTTATGTTAGAGTTTGAACTGATAAAACTGATAATGTGACTGAATATGTAAACTAACTGATAATGCGACTGATAAGTAAAAAGCTGATGAACTAACTGATAATGCTGTTAAATAAGTTTATGAGAAATGGTATATGATAATCAAGAATGAGCTTTAAACCAGCTGATTTAAACCAGTTGTTATGGTCAGAAGCCTTAAACATTCCTCAACTATTTAATTTGTTTTCTTTTTCTAAGCAAAAAACTTTTCGATTGTATGGGTAGCTATATGTCGAGACTCGATCTAATGACGTTGTAAGAGTACAGGACATGCTTCTAAAGCATTAAAAAAAATTAAGCGCATCTCCTAGCTATCTCAGAGTATAATACTCATCGAGATTGTGAAACAGCCAATAACCAGGACAGCCAGGCAAAATACAAGCTGGACTTCTATCATATTCATCTGATAAAAGTAAGGACATAGTGAAGCAACCGGGCCCAAAATGATAGCTGGATCGCATACCTTATGCAACTTCATTTCTTTCTTGCTATTACTCGTTTTCTTTTCTCATCTCGACCAAATCAGTCTGGTGAAGAAGAGTAAGAAATACTCCTATGTATATCTGGTTAGGCATAAAAGGGTGTGAATGTGAATGCAAGTGTTAATGAATTCACGAACTCATTTCTCTTGCATTCTTCAGTTGAAAACAAAAAAGGCACACCTTGTAATATATATATTTACATCTTTCAAATTATATTGGGTCTTACTAGTAATGTCACCTTATCCATCTCAATATCCTTCACACAAGGAAAGCATTAAATGACCTTGTTTGTCATGTACTTATTAGGGGAGTCTTAGAAAACCTTGAAATTCTTTTTGAAGAATGTTCATTTGGCGTTGTGATTTCTACAAGTAAATTTTTGCAATTTTAATCTTTTCTTCACCAATTATATATGAAAGTGGAAGTTTCAGTTTACAGTCACACATTTTTGCAATTTTCTTCTTTTCTTCACCAATTATATATGAAGGAGAAGTTTTAGTCGACAGTCACAACCCCCAATAATCCTCAGACAACAAACTAGAACTTACTACTGCAATCTTTGTAATAAAATCAAATTCAAAAGTCATGAATTAGGAATAAGTGGCCCAGTTCGTGTTGTACTTAAGTGGGGAAGTTTTGTAAGGATTTTAAGTCTTATTTGACAAATACTATAACTACTCATAAATAAATCACACTTCGAAAGTCATAAGCAAAAAATTAATGGCCCCATTATGCTAAGGACTTCTCTATAAGAAATTTAAGTCCCTTATTGCAAAGCTAGTTTATCAAATCGGATTATGGTGGACACTTCCAGAGCTGACATTCCTTTAGATGATAGTTTCAATTAATAGCCTATCTATCGTCTAGCAAAAATCTCTAGTAACAATTCTCATACAAAAATCACAATCGACAGTCACCAACAATATTAATTGCATACAAAAGCTACTAAGGTAGAGTCCTAATCTACAGACACAATGCATGCGGTCCATGACATACAAGGTCAGTAATATCACTTACCGAATAATTTGAAGCGTTGGGAGCAGCTTCTTGGATTGCTTCTTTACGATTGTGACTCCACCTCACTGGAGCTGCAATCAACAAACCAGTTAGTAAAATAGTTACTCCCAAATACATCATTAAATCATATAGAAGTACCCACTATCCCCTCTTGTAACTAGACAAACTGCATGGGTGCCATTTTGGCATTTTAGAATATGTGCAGAGTGCAATGTCATTTCCAGCAGCGCAATGCCTAATAAAAAAAAGATTCCAGCGCATTGGACCATCAGTGGAACAGCAATGCCAGCAAGTAGTGCATCCTCGTGTAGTAGAATAGAGTAATAGCTTTAATTTGAGTTGACCTTCCAACGGATGCTTGAACAACCGTTTTGACTTGAGTTAACACATAAGAGGTGAGAAGATGTTCAAGAAACAGATAGTTATAGACGGCAGGACAGAGGGGGAATGGAATCATTTCCAAGTCTGATTCTTAGAGACGTACAGTCTTCTGCAATCGAAATGATATTGAAATAATCAGAAAGATACATTCTTTTGCAACCTAAATACTATATATATAATCAAATGAGGGGTTGTTCTGATAAAAAAAATGTTAGGGTGTTGTTGAAATGCTGATAATATAATGCAAACCAAAAGTGTTAGCACATTCAACATATAGCAGACGATCCGAAGCAAATGGCTTACATGTGGTTAAACCAGGCAGGCACCAAACTGAACTTGCAGAATTAGCACGAGCTTGAAAATTGCGTTGGGGGCAACTTCTACCAGCTGCTAATCAATAATAGTTGCAACACTAATTTGCCAAGACAGAGAGATGTTACTGAAATCTTCCTTTATTGAATTGAATGATACATAAAAGAATATGAATAAATCATCATACTTCAATGAATATTCAAGCTAAAAGCTCATCAAAATAACCTATGCTTAAAGAGGAAGAGAAAATACTTCTTTAATTTGTTTTCCTTCCCCGGTCACTTCATCTACTCATCACTAGTAGCAGAACACCCAAATTCCCCTTCTACTTCTTACAACTATATGAATATCTTTCTTTTAATTTGTTTCCTCCCCGGTCACTTCCATAGACTAATCACTAGTAGCAGAAACAAAAAATTCCCCCTTCTACTCTTACCAACTCTATGATATAATCTATTAACAACTTCACTCCTCAAAAACTTAAAAAGGATGATCAAACAAGCCACGAAGAAACGATTATCAAGGTAATAACAACTTTAGTTGAGCACCATAGCCGAAGCCACACTTCTCGTCTCCAATTAAGCCACCATTTGCTCTTGTTGTTCTATGTACAATGATCCACCCATGGCGAGCGCAACTCATGACCAACTCCTCCTGAAGCAGGAACATCTCTCACCAGCGAGTTCACCCATGAGACATCCGGTTCATTCATTCTCGATCCCTCAAATGGACCAGCCCTCATGCCGCCACCACCACCATCAGCAGTGTTCACTCCTCCACGATACCCAAAAGAAGCTGATCTCCTCAGCTTGCTCAAATCCTCTCCTTGTACACTCCAATCAGGCTTTCCATCCACTGGAACCCAGTTTGACATCCAGGGGTCCGAGTTAGCTTCCCTCAGTGGAGATGGTGAACCACCCATCATACCATACCTGCTGCCACTGTTAACATGGTTAATTGCCCCGCGGTCAATAAAGCTCTGACTCCTCTTGGCAAAAGCAGAAGCAGCAGCAGCACGTGAATTCAGCATTGCAGTCGCAACTGAACTTGAACGGGGTGGCGAACAATCCAACTCAGTAGGAGATAGCTTTCTTGATTGAGGAACAGGGTAGCTGCTTCGGAGATGGTTCATGTTCTGTCGCAACTGGTTAGCATCTTTCATTGGAGAGAGGGGGGCGAACATCCTCCTCCCATCACAGACCCAAATACAGAATCAGATTCGCTGGTTTCAAATTACTCAAATCTCCAATCCTCCCACCGTAAACCTCATCCATCTGTTTCTGCTGTTGAGCAATCTGATTTCTAGTCGGAAGATCTCCATACCCAAATCCATATCCCTTGCTGACAAACTTGACCTCAGTCTACTCCCACCTGACAACTGCAAGCTCGGTAGAGGATTCGGGCTTCGACAATTCCCATTCCCAACCTTCCCACCACTCCACTTGGGAGAAGAAGATGGAACCAGTGACGGTGATGCAGGTGGTGTTGATGTCGTTGTCGTCTGGAACATCCCACTTTCCATAGAGGACGGGATAGCTGACCCAGTCGAAGCGTACACAGGTCGTAGCTCCTCTTTCTTGTGTGCAAAGAAGCAAACTTTTCTTGTACAACCCGCCTCGTCTTTGCACAACCTGGTCTTGTACTGTGCTGGATGTAGCCATGACTCGAACACCCCGTGTGCGTACTCGCAGTCTTCGCCCTTCCTGCAGCTTCCCTTCTTGAACTCCGGGCAGGGTACACAGCTGTAGCTATGACGACGTGGGTCACGGCGGCGAGCGTTCTCACCCGGGTGAGCGAAGGGACATTCCGTCCAGTCGTGGGTGTAGGCTCGTGAGCAAGGTTTGATCTTAAAACCATACATCCTGAACTCGTCGGATCCGTACATCCCCGCGTTTATGTCAGGCATCGATACCGCCAGAGGAGAGGAGGAAGAGAAGGCATCTCTTTTTTCGGGTGAGGAAGGTTCTGTTTCTGGGAGGTCGGCGGTGGAGGTGATTGGGCAGTTGAAAAGGACCCGGAGTTTTCTGGAGATGTCAGATCGGGATTTGGGGCTAGGGTTTGGGATTAGATCTGAGGGTCTACGGCCGTTGGAGTCGAGCGAGTTGGGGTCAGCAGAGGCGGCGAGGAGGATCTCAACGGCTAGAGGGGAGGTGACAGCACCGCCAAATACGGCGAGGTGGAGGGCGGTGGCGCGGTCAGAGCCGGAAGCGCGGTTGACTTGGTAAGGAGAGGAGTAACGTGGGGTGGAGAGTATGTAGCGGAGGACAGTTGTGCTTCCGTAGAGAGCGGCGATCATGAGAGGGGTTCGTTGCTCATAGGACATAGAACGGGAGGCGAGGCGGCGGGAGTACCAGAGAGATGAACAGTCGATTGGGAGGTTGGAGGATTCGACTGATAGCTTAAAGGAACGAAGATCGTCGTTGGCGGCGTGCTCGAGGAGGATTGATGGATTTAAGGGATTGGGGATTGGTCTTCCATGACCATGGTTGGATCAGGAAGGATAAGTGTCGTTGAGTTGATTAGTGGTGTATTGGGAAAACAGACACCCGGAAGGAAGAGAATTCCAGAAAGCAGAAGGAAGGAAATTTGGGAAGATAAGATGAAATTATAGTCGTTGGTGAGATTGGGGAGCCAGGTATGGGAGCTAGTGGTGAGTTCTGACTTAACTGAAGATAAAATGGAAGACGGAAGTTATATAGTGGAGGAGAGAATTTATGATTAGCGATGAGAGGAATGGGGAAAGCAACGAGGTAAACGATGAATCCCAGAAAGAGTGAGAGAGAGAGGAGGAAGGAGGGGAAGGGAAGGGAGAAGGAAAGTGTGACATCTCTTCTCTATTTCTTTTTCTTTTTGTTTTCGTTTTTTGTTTTTGTCGCTTTCTTGCTTTTTCCTCGTTGATTCTTCAACTGAGACACGCACACGCACACGCACACGGTGAAGGGGGGATATGATATGAGAGGCGAATTAGTTTGAATTTTCTACGCTCAAAGGGTCAACCAGTCAAAAGGTTGCTAGGACTACCACGCGGTGTTCGCTTTCTTTTCTGTCTTGTGTGACGCTGCTGCTCCGCTACTTTCTTTCTACTTGCATGATCGAGAGTGCACTAGAGTGTGTGTGGATGAGGATGATGGTCAAATCAAATTCGCATGAAATTCAAACAGAATTCAAATTCCATGTGTTAGGTTTTCTTATCGTTCTGAATCCAAAACGACTGGTTAAGAACTTGAGATCATACGGAGACTTATACAGGTCAATTTTCCATTTGCAAGAAAGATCAATTCTAATATATTGGCATATAAACTCAACGTGATATTAAAGTCAATATTGAAGGGGTTGCAGTTAGTAGCCGCCTCAATATGGATAATTTGTCAACATATACCAGCGTTATCCTACATTATTGTAGATAAAGCACGAAGGCACGGTGGAGAGACAAAGCTTAATCACTTTAAGATTAGACATTTCAAAACCATATGGCATATCTAAATGCAGTTGAATTGGAGGTGTCCATCCGACCAAGGGATTGACAATTATTGTGTTGATCAGGTCATGCAGCAGGGTGTTATCACAATAATTGACGGATTCATGGAGGGGAATTCGTACACATCGCGGGCGGTGCACAATTTGCGAACCTTGTGCACAAGTCACTGTTGCTGAATTTGTTGATGGGTTGCTTCATTTATCATGTACTTTATTTTTATTTTATTATACTTTAAATTGATTGTAATTTTTACTCCTTCCGTTTAACAATATCAGTCATTTTAGAAACTTGCACAATTATTAAAGAGAGTAGAATAATGACGCATGTACCCCTACTTTTTACTTTTCCATCTAGATAATTATTTTTGTTTTGAATAGTAGGGTTAAAAGTGAAAAAAAGTATGGCAAAAAACTAGAATGACACATATTTTTGAACAAGAGTCACAACTTAAAACGACATATATTAATTAATAGAGGGAGTAATATATAAGTCCAAAATAAAAAAAAATTATCATTGTTCATCTAAATTCAAGCTCTTCAAAACAAGACCAGTCATAGATATATTTTGACAACTTTGAAAAAAAACTATTTTTACATGTATCATGATAAACTAAAATCATATATGATTCATTAGTTTTGATATATGATTCATTAAAATTGATATTATGATTCATAAACTAATAAATAGTGAATTAGATTACAAATTTTGAACCCGATAAAAATCATTATTGTTTTGTAGTGTATTATTATTGTTGTATTAACCTTACATGGTGAATCATGTATTTTTCATGTATCAAATATTGTTTTGTGTTGTATTATTGTTTAAAATTTTTCTTTTTATATGTGATTGATGATTCACTAAAATAATGTTATGATTCATTAAACTTGATATTATGATTCATTGAAATTGGTGTTATGATTTATTAACTAATAAGTGGTGAATTAGATAACAAACTCCAGAACCGATAAAAAATCATTATTGTGTATTATTATTGTATTGTAATATTATTTAAAACTTACATGGTGAATGATGTATTTTTCTTACGTACCAAATATTGTATTGTATTGTATTATTGTTTAAATTTATTTTATATGTTACTGATGATACACTAAAATGATGTTATGATTCATACATTTGATATTATGATTCATTGAAATTGGTATTATGATTCATTAACTAATAAGTGGTGAATTAGGTAACAAACTTTGGATCAAATACTAAACCATTATTGTTTTGTGCAGGGGCGTCTCAGTGATTTGTGGGGCCCTGTGTTAAATATTTAAATGGGCCCCTAAAAATCAGATTTAATTGTAAAGTGTATAATAATAATTAATTCTTTGCCAATATAATAAAATAATTTATATAATGAGACAAAATATCATAAAAAGACTATACAAAACAAATTAGAATATGTGTACCCATTATTAAAAAAAATTTATGTCTTCTAAAAATTTAATATTTAAATTGAATAGTTATTTATTGTTTGATATATTTTTATCTTTTTAAAATTAATTATTATAAAAAAAATAATAGGAACGCCCAAAATTTGGGGCCCCATAAAAAGGGGGGCCCTGTTCCATGACCACCGGCAAAACTGCCGTGAGCCGCCCCTGTTTTGTGGTGTATTATTAGTGTTATATGGTGTATTTTAAACTGTATGTGGTGAATCATAAGTGTCGTTGATATACATATAAACTAGCATAAAATTTTAAAATTGTCAAAAACATATTCATGATTGGTCTGTTTTAAAGAGCTGGATTTAGATGAACAATGGTGCAAATTTTTTATTTTGGACTTATATTTTTAAAGTTATGACTATTTAAAGTTAATACAAAATATACACCATTTTATTATGCCACATAAGCAATCCATCAGTAAGTTAACTGGACTGCCACATATACTGCCGCTCCATGAGGGAATAAACCGTCCGCACCATCTACCGTCTGGTCCTTAATGACTAGAGTTGTATGATCGGTTAATCGAACTATAAAAATGGGGTTTTCAGTTTCAGCAATAGTTTCATAGTTTCCATACTGGTTAATTGTTCAATTAAAACGATTAATTAAGTAAAATTTATAAAGCAAATATACATGTTAACGATTGCACAAATGTGTCTTCTCTTGTCATATAGAATTATTAATTGAGTGAATGATACTAATATATAGTACACTATAGTATTATGTAGAAATTGTTGTGAGGAGTAATAGGCCCAACAGAGGGAATTATATAAAATACCCATATAGGCTAGTACGGCTCAATAACTCGTGAGGTCCATCCTAAAACCAATTGGCAATAGGTGGAGTAGCCCATAAGCTATATGAACTACTTACTAGCTTTATAATTTTTCAATGTGGGACTCACACTTGTTCTCCAACATCCCCCTCAAGTGTGAGTCTTTCACACCATGCTTGGACCCATTTGGTACTGGCCCGGTCTCTGCTCCGTGACACAGTCCAATTCTACGGTACTGGCCCGGTCCCTTCTCTTGCTTTATCGTGACACAGTCCATTTTTACTCGGGTATCCATTAGGCAGTGGTGCATTCCCCAAGGTTAAATTGGGCTCTGATACCATGTTAGAAATTATTGTGGGGGGAGTAATAGGCCCAACGGAGGGAATTATATAAAATACCCATATAGACTAGTAAGGCCCAATAACTCATGAGGTTACATCCTAAAACCAATGGCAATAGGTGGAGTAGCCTATAAGCTATATGAACTACTACTAGCTTTATGATTTTTCAATGTGGGACTCACAATGTTCTCCAACATCCCCCCTCAGTGTGAGTCTTTCACACCCTGCTTGGACCCATTTGGTACTGGCCCGGTCTCTGCTCCGGACACAGTCCAATCCTACGTTACTGACCCGGTCCTTTTCTTGCTTATCGTGACACAGTCCGTTTTTATGGGTATCCATTAGGCAGTGGTGCATTCCCCAAGGTTGAACATGGGCTCTGATACCATGCTAGAAAATTGTTGGGGGGAGTAATAGGCCCAACGGAGGAAATTATATAAATACCCATATAGACTAGTAAGGCCCAATAACTCATGAGGTTCCATCCTAAAACCAATTGGCAATAGGTGGAGTAGCCCATAAGCTATATGAACTACTTACTAGCTTTATAATTTTTCAGTGTGGACTCACACTTGTTCTCCAACATCCCCCTCAAGTGTGAGTCTTTCACACCCTGCTTGGACCCATTTGGTACTGGCCCGGTCTCTGCTCCGTGACACAGTCCAATTTACGGTACTGGCCCGGTCCCTTCTCTTGCTTTATCGTGACACAGTCCATTTTTACTCGGGTATCCATTAGGCAGTGGTGCATTCCCCAAGGTTGAACCTGGGCTTTGATACCATGTTAGAATTGTTGTGGGGAGTAATAGGCCCAACGGAGGGAATTATATAAAATACCCATATAGACTAGTAAGGCCCAATAACTCATGAGGTTCCATCCTAAAACCAATGACAATAGGTGGAGTAGCCCATAAGCTATATGAACTACTTACTAGCTTTATAATTTTTCAATGTGGGACTCACACTTGTTCTCTAACATCCCCCCTCAAGTGTGAGTCTTTCACACCCTGCTGGACCCATTTGGTACTGGCCTGGTCTCTGCTCTGTGACACAGTCCAATCCTACGGTACTGGCCCGGCCCCTTCTCTTGCTTTATCGTGACACAGTCCGTTTTTACTCGGGTATCCATTAGGCAGGGTGCATTCCCCAAGGATGAACCTGGGCTCTGATACCATGTTAGAAATTGTTGTGGGGGGAGTAATAGGCCATACGGAGGGAATTATATAAAATACCCATATAGACTAGTAAGGCCCAATAACTCATGAGGTTCCATCCAAAACCAATTGGCAATAGGTGGAGTAGCCCATAAGCTATATGAACTACTTACTAGCTTTATATTTTTCAGTGTGGAACTCACACTTGTTCTCCAACATCCCCCCTCAGTGTGAGTCTTTCACACCTTGCTTGGACCCATTTGGTACTGGCCCGGTCTCTGCTCCGTGACACAATCCAATTCTCAATCCCAATTTACGGTACTGGCCCGGTCCCTTCTCTTGCTTTATCGTGACACAGTCCGCTTTTACCGGGTATACATTAGCAGTGGTGCATTCCCCAAGTTGAACCGGGGCTCTGATACCATGGTTAGAAATTGTTGTGGGGGGAGTAATAGGCCCAACGGAGGGAATTATATAAAATACCCATATAGACTAGTAAGGCTCAAAACTGCATGAGGTTCCATCTAAAAAACCAATTCGCAATAGGTGGAGTAGCAGGAAGCATATGAATTCTACTAGCCTTTAAATTTTCAATGTGGGACTCACACTTGTTCTCCAACTCCCCCCTCAAGTGTGAGTCTTTCACACCCAGCTTGGACCCATTTGGTACTGGCCCCGGCTCTGCTCCGTGACACAGTCTAATTCTACGGTACTGGCCCGGTCCCTTCTCTTACTTTATCGTGACACAGTCCATTTTACTCGGGTATACATTAGGCAGTGGTGCATACCTAAGGTTAAACCTGAGATCTGATACCATGTTTAGAAATTTGTTGTGGGGGGAGTAATAGGCCCAACGGAGGGAATTATAAAAATACCTATATAGACTAGTAAGGCCCAATAACTCATGAGGTTCCATCCTAAAACCAATTGGTAATAGGTGGAGTAGCCCATAAGCTATATGAACTACTTACTAGCTTTATCATTTTTCAATGTGGGACTCACACTTGTTCTCCAACATATTAAGGCCAAGAATCGCATCAATTAATTAATAAGATATTGGTTACAAGAATAATCAAGAAAATCTAACAAAATAATGGTTATACTATTAAAACGGTATGGTAATTGAGTTAATTTTAGAAACCTAATTAAATGGTTTATTGTTATCTGTAACAATGTTAATTACGGAAAATGCTATTGTAGTTATCAATATTTGAAACTTATAAATATACTCATATAAGAAGGTGGTAATCGTTGAGTGACCCGCATGATAAATTCTCACATAAAGGTGTGTTAATTTAAGGGGTTATGATAGTAATTCTTGAGGTTACATAATAGTTACAAGAATTTATTTTACCCATTTAGTTTTCTTACATTTTTGGGTTACGAATGGTTTCGTATTTCTATTAAAGACTATTAAAACCAGATTAAAGAAACCGCCAAGTTAATTTAACAGTTACATTATTCATGTCTCTTTGATGGATGGGGAGAGTAAAAAATTCATTGGGTTTTCAAGGGTTCTAGCCTAGCCTATATAATGTCTGTGATACTCCATCTTGTCAAGACACCCAAGTATACAAAGGCATAGGCGAGTACCAAAACCCACAACATATTTCTCTCTTCTTGTCTTTCTTTTCTCTTGTATAAACAAAATCTTGAAGAATTCACGATAAATCAGGAGTGTAGAAGTACACCTGCTCTAGAGGAAAACTAGAAGACCCAACATCTAGTTAAAGTGGAAGAAATATACAACTATCTACTAGTATCGAATAATCAATAAAATTTAACACCTAAATCAACCAAAAACGTTGAAACTATATAGTTTCATGGTCTCCTAATTAAACGGTTTATTGTTATCTGTTAACAATGTTAATTACGGAAAATGATATTGTTGGTTATCAATATTTGAAACTTATAAATATATTAATTAGCATGATCCTAAATCAACCAAAAACGCTGAAACTATGTTTATTATTCATGAGTTAATCAATGCGTTATCTTATCCATTTGTATTTATTACTTTTTTTTGCTTATTACTTAAAGATAATATCTAGTCCATGAACCTACTTTGGTATAACTATTTAACTATATAGTCAAGTGATAACATCTTGAAAGCTAAGTGCATATGGGATTGTAATTTGAACTCGTTAAACTTAAGTTGCATGAGGTTAGTTATCCAGTACATGACACATAATTGGTTGCTTTCGAGTTTGCTTTGAAAATCTAAAGGCGATAACAGTTTGTATATATACTAATAAGAAGAGTCCAACCTACTAGAAACAAAATCCGTGCAAATTAAGTACACACTAAACAACATACATAACATTAAATAAACTTAGTCTTCTCTATCCACTGCTTTCTAACACCTACTAGAAACAAATCCACCAACGTCGCATAGTCATTCTCGCCCCTTCACTACCCATATACATAAACAAGCTTTTTTTTTTTACCTCTGCACTGTTGGCCCGTCGAAGGTCAAACTATCGCACCTTGTAGTGGCCAATGTCGACACATCATCCAAACCATGTATACAACGCATCATTGCAGGACAGACATAGGAGACCATGATCCTCTACCTAGACGATCTGAAGAACACCTCACACAAAACAACAGACATGGGCACCGAAGAATCCATAGCAGTGTATAGAGTCCTGTATCCACTGTCGTTCCTTTGACAAAATCAAGGACAATTACTAAGCTGTGATGGTTTACTACCCATATCTTACTTTTTGAATACAGTGTCATATACACATTAAGCAGCTTTTCTCCTTCACTACTAAGAATCCCAAGCATCGCACGACAACCCATCGTCAGTGACTGATGGCAACTTCAAAGTCAGTACCGGGAGCAACAGTTTTCATCGACAACATCCACCAATCTTCTAGGCTTGGCACTATCTGGAAGACATTTGACAAATATGGACAGATAATTGCCATCAGATTACCTAAAACATTGAGGGTGCGTACCAAGACAAGGTACGGCTTGTAGAATACAAAACTAAACAGGAAGCCGACCTCACCATCTCTGAGACCAATGGATGACTGTAGACGGGAATAGTCTCCAAACGCAAGCTGCAATACAACAGAGGTTCACAGCTGCTGCACCAACACATAACAGATGGGTGCCGAAACCTAGAGGAGATATTCAGAAGGAACAAAGCCAGCCACATACCTACTACCAAGGAGCACCACCGCCACAACAAACAGAAACACTATCTCATATACACTCCCGATCCTCAGGCCACATAAGCCTGGACTCAAGCATAGTCAGACAGAAAAGCTAGCAAGGGGAATAGTGGTCAAGACTTCGGTGCAGACCAAACCGCCAAAACATGAAGAATAAAATGCTTGAATTGAAGGTAGTCGTGGAAGAAATTATCTGCTTATCAAACCGCAAGTTTATCTTAATTTTCCAAACTCACGAAGAAGCAGTGCTTTTCCGGCTATCAAGCAAAGGGGAGGATCTGGAATGGGAAAAGCATCTGTGGCAACCCCTGACCAGCCCACAGAGCGAATTACCAATGTAGCAATCCGAGGGATCCCGGTGCAAACTTGGTCTGAAAGATCTCTCCATGCCATTACCAGACATATGGGGTGAATCCTCCGATAGATACAGATATGCATAGGGCGCCAATATTTCTGGAAGCCAATGTCCAATAGAAACTAACAAAATGGCAATCATCAATGAGGAAGTCACGTCGAGGTAGAAGGTACAATTTGCAAGTTGGGATTATTGAATATTGGTCAGAAGAGTTAAGCCAACATAACCAGGAGGAGGAACCGGAGACGTCAAAAACAACGAAAGAACAGGTGGCGGTGGTAGACTCACGGCCGAAACAGGAAATAACATACAAGCACACAACGACGCGTTTTACTGAAAAACCCACCTACAACCAGAATTGGAAGGGATACTCAGGCAAGGCCAAACGACGATTTTGGTGCCATGCAAATCGATTCAAAGGAGTGATGTCGCCTCGAAATCACTCATAGTCTTGTCGTACATGTGGAAAACAAAAGTGGCGGAGGAGTAATCATCAAAACAAAAGGGCAGCAGCTCCATATCTCTGAGAAAATTCCGCCTCAAACTTTCAAATTCTCTTGTGACCTTTGGGTTTTCAGCAAGGCTCGTAATAGCCATCTTGGACCTGATGCACGAGTCACCTACAGAAAAGCCAGTAAGAGACACATGCGCAGTATTTAGTAAACAATTATTCCCCCTCAGACTCTATCTCTTCCTGTAACAGCCATGCTTCCCGCAACAGAAATATGACAAGACTCACCTCTCCACGCACGATTACTCACAACCTTCCAATCCCATCATTAATGACCAGTCAGAATATGTCGATCCCTCTCTCCACTCCCCACCCCTTTCATCCGAAACCCAGAAGACAACTCTGACACCAACCTCCTCCTCTGTACCTGAAACCCAAGCATACATTCCCCAAACCCCCCTCTCTCTTCACACTCTGTCTTTGACACATGAAGAGAACCAACCTCATCATTACCCTCAAACTAGTCCACCACAAACCCCCACAACACCACTTTCCCAAATATCTACCACTCCTTTTTTACATCCTGTCAATCCCCTGCACTTCCTGACATTCTCTTCAGACCCTCGTTCCCCAATCCCTAGACATCCTCTCGAACCCTCCCACTCTTCCAAGTAATCACGCACCACCTTCTGAACCTTTGCAAATCAGTCCAACCCTCACCGCAGCACAAAAATGTCTTCACTTTGGCAGAAGTCTCAATTGTCATTACCCTAATCCGGAAATCTCTCTACAGAACTTTGCTCAGATCATCACGAAAAGTAAGCGAATTGAAGAGAAGCAACATATTCTTCCAAAAATCTGAGGAGTAATCAAAAGAAAGAGTGGGTCATTTTCAGAGGGGCCGTGCGGGAGGCAGACGTAAACATATCAGAAATTCTAGAGGCACACCGATTACAAACCATTAGATGATCGTTGAGGCATATGGTTCAAATTACATCCCAAGTTGACTTCTGATGAATTGACTGTAGATTGCAAGTTGTTCTGCTTAGCTGATCAAGAAACAAGAAACCGAAACAAGAATGCTAACAAGGACCATGATCATCTTGTTCAAACACCATGTTAGAATCCCGTCGATCAGTCGCTTCTGGATCCAGAAAACTGGGCACACTTATGAACCAAACAAACCATATCTCTAAGCTTGGTGAACCCCAAAGTGCCCTTCAACTGTCAAGGGCTAATTTCAAGAGATACAACCACGGGGACTGAGTGGCTAACTAAACTTTCAATCAGTCATATGGGGATAAAATAACTCTCTAGTTTTGTTCTTTTTTCACTCTGTCTACATTATTGTTGTTCCTAGTTCTTTTGTAATGTACCCATGTGGCGGAAAGGTTCGTATGACCACAATATTGCCTTATTAGCTGGTTTCCAGTCATCAATTATCAAAAAAAATCATGTAGACAAGCAAACTAGCTACAAAATTAAGTACTTTTCTTGGGACTAAATCGGAACCAACTGTAGTTAGCATCCAACAATTCATTGTTGTCGCAACTTCTCAGATCCAACATTGAGTTCTTGTACTTGTCTTATTATTTTTTCATACCCCTTCTTGCTGTAGAAAATTATCATAGATCTTCGCCAACGAAGTGTCTCAGTGGTGTCCGTCAAAAGCATGAGTGAAACAGTACGCCTATCCAGACAATGATCCGACTTGATCCCAATGTAACAGTGTATCTATCCTAGTACGTCCTGATCTGACCTTCTATCCTACATACCTGGTCTCGAACTCAGAACCTTGCGAGAATAGAGAGGGAGAAAGAGAGCTTCTATTAGAATCGAATGTGAGTTTGATTGCCAAATATCACGTGTCTTATTCCATGGGGGTTACACCCTTATTTATAGTCTTTTGGGCCTGGTTTTTTTGGTGTCAGCCTGTATTTTACATGTTTAAATACAGTTCTACCCCTCTTTAGTATTTTTGACCGACCACAAGCGGCCGGTCGGGTGATGCTTTGCTTTGCCTAAGTCCCATTTTCATCCGGCCAAGGCGGCCGGATGCTCTATAAGCCTAAATCTCATCCGGCCAGAGCGGCCGGATGCTCTACGTTTCCTGCTTTGGTCCGGCGCCATTTCTTCCCTACTCAATGAGATTACTTGTCATAAGTAAAGTCTTGTGTATTTAGAGTGTAGTATCCCATGCTTTTGATTCCATAATTGTAATCTCCTGATGAACTTTACCAACCTAACTATACCAGGTTGAGACGCTAGCTGTAAAATGATTATGTAAATTTCTACAAATACTCTTATGTGATGATGATGATGAAGACACTACAAAAAAAAAACAGGATTTAGCGTCCGACGTTTTCGGACGCTAATAAACATCAAAAATCGGACGCTAAATGTGTTTAAAGATTTTAATTACTCATAAAATTATTCACTTTCACATTGAGTTCAAATTCAGCAATCATAAACTACAAATAATCCTTACAAACACCACCAAACTTATTCCCTAGAAATAAGAATGTAACGCCAATACACTATTCAAATCATGCTCAAATTGCAATATGTAGATTAATATATAAAGAAGTTATTCATTAGTAAACTAACTCATAGTCTATATGTTTCCTTTTATCCAACGTGTGAGTTGTTTTAGCTCTTTGCAATTCTTTTAATGTGTAGCCTAAACTATATGTTAATGCCTATAATAATTAATATAGAATAATAGTTCTAAACTATTAGCATTTTTCTAAAAGTTAACTATAAATTATTTTGAGTAAATCAAAATCAATTTGCAAGACTTGTAATAAAAAAATAGTAATCACCCGTATTTACAAAAGGATGGAGTAAATGAATACTAATACTTACATAATAATCAATTTTGCTTTAAACTAATTTCTAAAATAAAATATTAAGAGCTTTTCATCTTTTATAATATAAATTTGAAATAAGTATTACATATTAATAGCAAAAAATTAATGATCAATATTATTTCGTGATATAGATTTTGTCTCCGCCTCTGCATATAGCATATGGTAACTCTGACCCACTTAATCTCTAAGATATTACTAAGAGTGTAGAAATTGATTTTCTTTAGTAGATGATCCAAGTAAGCTTATAAGATGCAAGAATTTATCAAGGGAATAAAAAATAAAGGGAATTTTCACCAGATGCCCCTGAGGTTTGGCCGAATTTTATGAAATACCCCTATTTTTTCAAAACTACTATGAAATACCCCCGAGATTTGTTTTTTAATATGAGATACCCTTCCGTCTATTTTATAAGCAAACGTCTGTTAACTTTTATATTTCTTCCCAGTTTACCCTTAATCCGTTTTTTTATGAGATACCCTGACTAATTACATGTTCTATCTATATCCTTGTTTAACCTAAACAATCTCCACATTTAACACGTTCTTCTTCTTTTCCTCAGAGGGTGATGAAAGAACGAACTGGCCAGAAGCGCGACTTGGCCTGAAGCGCCAATCGAACTATGCTTGCTATTTCCATTGTTATGTTCGATAAATAACTCAACAGGAAAGAAACTCTATCAAAAAACAAAACCGGAACAAAACACGAACGGATGAAAGTATAGTAAAATCCATTTCAATCTATACTAATTAAAACAAAACGGAAACAGATACAAGCGAGATACCAGGATTTTATCGGAAGGAAACAGATGAAACATACAGCTCTAGTGGCCCAGACGAAGGGATCGATGAGGGTTTTCACAACCAGTCGAGGGAAAATTAGATGAAATGGAGGGGGATACAGTGGATAGAGTAAAAGAGGAAGGATAATGAAGACGAGGATGGATTGAGAGAGAGGGTCTGAGACTCGGCGGTGTGTTTGTGAGAGGATGTGTGTTTAGGGTTTGTGGAGTAGGAGGACAATCGTCGACAGACCGAGAGAAATGAGCAAGATTTCCATTGTTTATGTGATTTGGCCTACCGTGTCTCCTTCGCTGACCATCTCTCGTGTCTCCTTCATTGAAAGCGAACTCCTACAGCGGTAAGGGACTTCACATTGCTCTGTGTTTTTTTCCAGAATTTAACTTGAATAGCTGAATGATTTGGTGGGTGCCGTTTTTTCAAGAATAGTTTGTTCTTAAGCTGGTGATTTGGGATGTGTGTTTATAATTGTATTACGCAATCTGGTGATTTGGGATGTGTGTTTATAATTGCATTAAGGGTAAACTGGGAAGAAAATATAATATATTTAACAGACGTTTGCTTATAAAATAGACGGAAGGGTATCTCATATTAAAAAACAAATCTCGAGGGTATCTCATAGTAGTTTTGAAAAGATAGGGGTATTTCATAAAATTCGGTCAAACCTCAGGGGCATCTGGTGAAAATTCCCAAAAATAAAACCTTCATGTTGTCTTTGAACTTAATTACGACTTGTACTTCAAATAATCATTTTAGCCCTAAGTGACAGCTGATCCAAGCTATGTTCATACTGATTGAGAGTTACACCTACAATTTTCCCTTTGTGATAAATTCCCGTTAAATGACATCAAAGTCACCAACATGGATCAATGTAAAGATGAGGAGTTAACAACTATATTCTTTGTGGTCTGGAAGCGATTATCTCTCGTTTATTACATATATATGCTGTGACCAGAGAGGAGGTAATTACTCCATACAAGCTCCTTACTCAGTTGCTGACAGTTGAAAACCAGATAAATCACATAAATCGTATCATTCAGTCAAATACAAATGCTGATATTAATTTAATAGCATAGTTACTGCATCTAAGCGTGACAATGCTTACTCTACTAGAGGCAGAGGAAACTATCAGAATAGAGGAAGAGGGAGGTCACAACAATTATAATAACTCCTCTCGTGGAGAAGGAGGAAATACTAGAGGTGGAAGGTCCTATAATCAGACTCTTTGACTGGGCAAACTGATACTCGTGAAACTTGTCAAGTCTGTTCTAAGAGGGGCCATAATACTTTATGAAATACCCCTAAATTTTAAAATACATTTATTTTCTAGTTTACGAGTATATATTATAGTTTGCAAGGTACGTGTTATTGTTTGCAAGTATAGTATATATGAATGTATATATATATATATATATATTATGAAGGTTACACGTTTGTTATTTACTAAAGAGAATTCATTCTAACAAAAACATGTTTAAATTAGGCCAATTGTTATTTTATTAATGATTCTTGTATTTCTCTAGTTAACTTGTATATTTATTTATTAAAAATGAAGTTATAATAATAATAATGATATGATTCAAATAATATTGTTGATTCAAAGTACATCTATATATAGTTTAGTAGTATATTAGTTCGCAAGTATAATAAGTAGTTTATAAGGATTATACTATAATTTACGAGTATGTTATATAGTATTTAATAAAAATGATTCATTTTAATAACTAACCCGATTCAAAATACTTCGGTTATGATTTTTGATGTAATAATATGATCCATGAGTATTTCATAGTATTATTTTAGTGTATTTATTGTTTATAACTTATTAGTTTTGATTTAATTACACACACTAAATAAGTTAGTTTAGTATATGTCGGTTACACCTTTTGGTATTTTCTGATTTTATTTAGTTAACCAATTATATTTTCCATATTTTCAACTCCATTTATTAATCATCTTTACCTTTCCACTTTCTAACTTTTAATTTTCAATTCATTAAAAAGTTTAATATTCTTTATTGATTGAATAATTACTTTCTGTATTATTAAACAGTTTATATTCCTCGCTCTTGAGTTACCCTCCGGCCTCCTTTATATTTATATACGCTCATTTGATGTTCCATTTTATCTACCCATCCTCTATATTCAAATACCTCTCTTCTTCATCTAGACTGAAAAAAATAAATTCCTTCTATGTTGTGCCTCCTTTCTATGTATCATAGGTTCAAAAAGAAAAAAATCTCTCTTCTCACACACACAAAAAAGGAAAAGATGAAAAAGGGATCAATTAGTTTTCTTTTTCTATCTTGGGCGGCCACAATATGAAGTAACAGTAGCATGTAGCAGCAAGTAGAGTTGTTTCTTTCGTTGATGATGTCAGCAAATCGGTGCTAAAAATTGTAAACGAATAGTAGTGGCTAATTATATGTTTGGTGGGTGCAAATGATAACGTTCTTTTTTAGGTAAGTTACTGCGTTCACTAGCTTTGTATTAACTGTGTAAAATAAATCTTTGTGGTGATTATGATTGTTACCTGTGAGTGACTATTATTTTTGGGAGTGAATTGGATTTGATAATGATTACTGGAAATATTTAAGTGCGAGGTTTATTATTTGGTGAATAAATGGAGATTATTTGTAGAGGAAAGATTGATGAGAAAATATTAATGATATATGTGAGATTGCAATTATTTTAGTCACGATTGTTGAGGCATGATTGAATTTTGGTGGTATATGTGGAAATTAAAGAGATTATAAAGGAATAATATCAATAAATAAAGAAATTATAAGGAAGATTATACCATGGTAAATGTGGGCCGTATTAGGCACATGGATAAGATGATATATGCGGGCTGCACTAGGACGCATAAGTTTGAGATACTGTGGGTCGCACTAGGACACAATTAGCCCTAGATCTACTCCGTAGTCTTTTGAACTATTGGGGGGTGTGCACACTTAAGGATTTAGTGGCGAGGTTGGATTCCCGGCTGCGTGTTGGGGTCCGGGTTACAGCTGCGTGGTGTACCCAAAAGTGAGAGATGTTGTTTTGTCCTGGCTGGGTGTTGGGACAAGGAAGATAATTTAATTAATCTGGATATATATTCTTGAGTATTAATGAAGCATATGTGAAATATTTTACAAAGTTTACTTTATGGTTATGTGATAACATGGTTAAATGATTGGTATGTTGATGCATTGTTATACTGTTAAATTGTTTTCAAAGAGAAAATGATTTTTACGTAGTGGAGTGGTAGGTTACTCAGTTTTTCTGACTTTATCGTGGCTCTTTGTTTGTTTTGTTTGGATTTCTGCCACAAGTCCATATAGTTTAAGGATGGGACGGTAACATCGCTAGACTAAGTACTTATGAATAATTTGTCTAAATTTGAGACTCTCTTGTTGAGGATTGTTATAACTTTAGCGGTTTCCTTTTATTAATAATATTGGTTTGGATTATTAAATGTTGGTTAAAGCCTTAGCACTCGTTGGTTGCGAGTGTGGATAATACTCCGGATTTAGGATTTATTTCTGTTGCGTATTAATATCCAACCTATATTGTTAAATAATTGACCTAATAAAATGTTAGAAAATTCGGGGTGTTACACTTTATCTTGCTGACATCGGTTTGACCACAGATTTCAGGTTACTTCAAGAGGAATGAATGCTTATAACAACTTTCTTAACAACACTCATAACAGTTATGGACGTTGGTTTCCCGACACTGTTGCCATAAACCACTTTACCAATAATCTAAGCTCATATCCTACTGGTTATCAGTCATACCAAGGCCCTGACATAGTTGCTATCGGTGACAGGTCTACAATCCTTATTCAAAACTATGGCACTGGTTCTCTCACTTTACCCTCTGGACAGTTTACTTTAACTCATTGCTTCATGTTCCTCAGTTAACTAAGAATCTTATTTCTGTAAGGAAGTTCTGCTATGACAACAATGCTTATTTTGAATTTTACCCCTCTTATTTATTGATTAAGGACCTCAAAACTCAGAGGACTCTTCATAAAAGGGGTTTTAAGGAAGGCCTCTACCACCTCAATGAAGCTGTCTCCACCACTACTCCTAGTTATGCCGCTCATGCTACTACTGTTGTTTCACCAAAACTTGGCACTGTCGTCTTGGCCATGCGTCTGAGCGCACTACTGTTTTTACTTTAAATAAATATCGCATTCTTGTGGCATCTAACTCAAAGAACTTTGAGGTTTGTTTTGGTTGTTGTCAAGGAATGCTACATGCTCTTCCTCACCCCCTCTCCCCCTCTGTTAGTTTCTCCCCTTTTTCTTATGTATATGGATGTTTGGGGACCAGCAACTGTTATAGCCACTGATGGCTCTAAGTATTACTTATCTATCCTTGATGACTACACCAAGTTTTTGTGGCTATTTCCTATATCTCTCTAGTCTGTTGTTGCATCTATTTTTCTTGTGTTCCATGGCCTTATTCAGAATCAGTTTCAGTGCTCTATTAAGGCTATGCAAACAGACAATGGTACATAATTTCAGCCCCTAAAATCTTTCTTTCAGAGGCAGGGCATTCAACATAGGCTCACGTGTCCATATTCTCATCCTCAAAATGGGGTTATAGAAACAAGGCACAGACAGATTGTTGACAAGGGCTTATCTGTGTTAAGTCATGCACATATGCCACTGAAGTTTTAGGACAAGGCCTTTCAAACTGTAGTGTATTTAATAAATTGCACCCCTACTCCAGTTTTGCAAAATCTATCTCCTTATGAGCTCTTGTATTCAAACCACCAGATTACATTTTTCTTAAGTGTTTGGGTGTGCTATTTGGCCTGATCTTCGTCCCTACATCAGTACAAACTTTCATTCCGTTCCCAACTACGTGTTTTGTTGGGTACAGTTATGATCATAAAGGCTATCTTTTTCTTGAACCCTCTACAAGCAAGATTTACATCTCAAGAGATGTCATATTTGATGAGAACACCTTTCCTTTCTCCCAGCCTTCTATCTCCTCTCCCTCTACTAAATCCAACCTCCCCCACCTCCTTCCCGTGATCATGACTTTCATTGTTACAAAATAACACCAACAACCCAAACCCACCCCATCCCAACTAACCCATCCTCTCTTACACATAGTTCTACAGACACTAATCATGTTCAATCCTCTTCACCTTCCCAAGGTTCTGTTCCTACACATATCCCTTCTCCCAAATTCCACATCCACCTCAGTTGACAACTCCAGTCCTCCAATCTCTTCAAATCCCTCACTCTCTCATTCTGATCAAGCTCCATAGTAGACACTTCAATCCTCTCCCTCCCCACCTCCTCCCCACACCCTCCACATCAAATGATCACTCAACATTTATAAGCCCCTCATTCGTACAAATGGAATGGTACACTATCAATTGGCCTCATTTTCACTCCACCTTCACCACTACTATGGCTGCGTTCGGTGACATTTTTTATGGTAGTTTTGGTCTGGTTGTTTTGTGGTAGTTTTGTTGGTTGTTTTGTGCTGGTTGTTTTGTGGCTGTTTTGAAAACTAGTGTTCGGCAGGAGACGGTTTCGTCTGGCTGTTTTGAATAAGTTAGTATTGTGCGGTGCGTTTGGCATTTTTGGTTGTTACAATTAAAATTTTATATTACATTTTAAAACAATTTTTTGTTAATAAAGTTAAAATATATGTAGATATTCAATTATATCCTTTAATAATTATTATTCTTTATTAATATTTTAGTGACAATTAATTTATAATATGTATACATATTAATTTATAAATAATTTTTTTGCATATATTTGAAAAAATAAAGAAATAAACCATTGTATTTAGAGCAAATATATTAGATGTTATATATAAAATAAAATTTTACGGATTATATATTAGTATTTAATATAACATTTCAAATGTATTAATACTTAAGATTATTTTAATTTTTAATGGAATGAATATATCATTGTAATGAAAAGCAATTTTTCTAATAATAAAATAATTGACTGTAAGCGAATATATATATAGCTATCACTTATTGTTTTATCATTATTTATTGTTTAATTTTTGATAAAATATTTATTTTAATATATATTTGTAGTTAAAAAAATATATTCTATTCAATTAAATATTATTTAATGAAAGTCATAAATTTAAATTTAATACTGGATATGCCAAGAAATGAAAAATAACGTATATTAGCATATAAAATTATTCTTTAATTATTAAGCACGGTATAAAACATATAATAACTTTGATATAATGACAAACCATAATAGTTTGTACAAACAGTTTTGTAAAATCATTACTTAGCAAGTTGAATACTTATAATTGATATTTCTAAAATATACTACAAATATTTTGTATTCTAATAATTTTGATATAATTAAAAGTTTACATCGTAATTTTATTAGTTGCTCTTTTCCTTGTAGAATATTTTATTATTATTGACAGATAGTAATAATTTTAAAAGACTATTTATCCGTATCTGAATAAACAATTTAGAAAAACACTACTAGTTTAAACTATTATTCTATATTATTTTCATTAATTTATAATTTAGTATACCAATCTTTATAAAAAAACTAGAAAAGGGAAAATAAACTAATTTGTAATATAATAATCTATATATTTCAATTTTAATTTAATTTTGTGTCAAATTTAATATATAATATCAGTTTAAAATATAATTTTAAATATTGAAAATTTAAATTAATTTATTAAAAATTAATTTTTAAATATTAATTAATATTATTAAAATATTCTCACCCCCTTAATTATACTTTTTTGGCTCCTCCTCTGTTTCGGTATTCATTATATTTGCGGCATAAATTGTTGGTTGTTTTGTGGTTGTTTTATGCTGGTATATTTGTGGCTGTTTTGAAAATTATTTTTCGGTGATGGCGGTTTGACATTTTTTGTCAAAAATGCCAAACTCAGAAATGCCACATTTATACCAGGTTTTTATGCCATCACCGAACGCAGCCTATACCCTCTGAACCTTCCTACAAGCTCTCCCTTACCCCTGCTGGCAGCAGGCCATGCAGACTAAAATACAAGCCCTTACATCCTCACATACCTGGGATCTAGTTCCCCCTCCTACTCATGCCAAAATTCTAGGCACCAAGTGGATCCTAAAGACTAAATAAACTATTATGGAAAGATTGAGCACCAAAAAGCATGTTTGGTGGCTCAAGGTCACACTCAAGCCTACGAACTAGACTATTCTAACACGTTTAGTCCTGTTATTAAACCTATCATTATCCGGGTTGTTCCATCTATTGTTACCAGTCTTCATTGGAGTTTTAGATAGAATGATATTCAAAATGTGTTCTTACATGGGGATACTAAGGAGGATATTTATATGTGCCAACCATATGGTTTTGTTGATCAATCTAAACCTCACTATGTGTGCAAGCTTAAGCGCTCTCTGTATGGCCTCAAACAGGCACCACGGGCATGGTTTCCCTAAACTCTATAATGTCTTGTTAGCTATGGGCTTCATCCCTCTAAGGCAGATGCCTCACTTTTCATTTACTCTTGGCACAATCATCTACTCTATGTGTTGGTGTATGTGGATGATTTTATCATTACTGGTTCTTCCTCTCAGCTAATTGACAGGTTCGTGACCAAACTATCTGACTACTTTCCAGTTTGTGACTTGGGAAATTTGTCCTACTTTCTAGGCGTTGAGGTAAAGCACACAAAGGAGGGCATTTATCTGAGCCAATCCAAATACATATCCAATCTCATTCACCGTCTCAATTTACAGAATAGTCAACCTACAATTACTCCCATGGTTGTTACCTCCTCTAACCCCTCGACAGACACTACCCTGTTTGCCAACCCCACCTGTTTCGCAATATTTTGGGCTCTCTTCAATACCTCTCTCTCACGCGCCCAGATATAGCATTTTCCGTCAACAAATGGTGCTAAAATATGCATAACCCTACAGATCTACACTGGAAAGCTTTGCAAAGGGTTATACGATACTTACAAGGGACGACACATCTGTGTTTGTTCTTTTCCTCGTCTTCCCCGCTTACACTTACGACGTATACTGACTCAGATTGGGCTCCTTCCTCTGATGACCGCCATCCACCTCCACCTATTGCGTCTTCCTCGGTGACAATCTGGTTTCTTGGTCGTCAAAGAAACAACTAGCTGTGGCCCGTTCCACTACAAAAGCGAAGTTTTGGGATGTGGCCAATGGTGCGTGTGAACTGCTCTGGATCCAGCACCTCCTTTTTGAGCTCTCAGTTTTGCTCTTGACCTCCCCCCTCATTTGGTGTGATAACATCTCTGCTACTTACTTTGCTCAAAACCTTATTCTTCACTCTCGCGTGTAGCATGTGGCTTTAAATTTTCTTTTTGTCAGAGACAAAGTACAGCAAGGAAGCCTTCGTGTCAGCTTCATTTCCAGCAAGGACCAAACGGCAGACATGCTCACCAAGCCCACATCCAGCACGACATTTTTTACGAAATCGCTCCATCCTTGGCCTTGTACCATATGGACCGAGGGGGGATAATAGTGAATGATAGTGGACCGGTCCTAATGATAGGGCCAGACTCTTCAAAATATGTTAATTAAGCCCACTAACCCCTTAAGGTTGTATATATACCCTAGTCTCTGTAATGAGCAACAGTGACGTTAATACAATATGATTTTATTCATTGATATCAGGTCTAGCCTATAGTATATTCCTGCCTCTGACTCTACACTAATAAGCTAAGATCTAAAGAAAAATTCTAAACAAATTAGTAACCCGTAAAATACTTTCAAAACCCTTTTTGCTCCTCAAGTCAATATACGAAAGTATAGCTTTATCCTCCTGGAAGGGAGGAAATAGGAGAAAAAAATACCACAATACATACGATTTTCACAACAATATGCATGCTTAACCACTCACAGTGTACTAACTGAACATCACTTGAAGCGGAAATAAAAATAGGAAACAATGGTGAAAAAAAGACGGAGAGACATACAAAATATATGCGGAAGATAAAAGAGATACATAGAGATGACAACGAGATGTGTAAATAGCTAATGGGTGCAAGGTCAAAGACTAGCAACATGATGACCCAACTTCTTCTCAGTCACAAAAATCATGTGGGATGAGTTCGTTAAAATAGGACACATCTTAGTTTGACCAGTAATAAAAGACAAAATACTTGTATCGATGGAGTAGGACAACAACTTTGTCCTTAGAGACAGAAGCTACATCTTGAAAAGGTGCAATTCGTGATGTCCATGACCCTAAGTCATTTTGTGTTCCTACATGGTTTAGTATTTGGGTCTCCAATTGGTGCACTTGAGTGATGTATGTGGTCTGCTCAGACTCATTAAATGAAGAAATAATGACTAAGATCTTAGGACACCATGGGAAAGAGAGCTTGGGCAAGAGCACAATTTAAAACTTAATAAAAAAAAAGATTTGACACTTTAGACATGTGATATATATATGATGTCTTCCTAATTTATATTAAAATTAGACTTTACCTTCTACAAAATTGTTTTTTTATGACTTCTCTTGAATTAACTTTACAGTATGATTAAAGATCTTATAATTTTGAACACTAAATAGTAATTAAATCCATCGCACAGAAACTTCTGAGTTTTCAAATTTCACAAACCAATGATCTATTCAATTTTCTTTGGAAAAACATGAAACAAGGCAGTTTATATATATGTGTACGAACTGAAAACAAAATTAGTAAAAGGAAAACTAACACTTGAATAAAACCGTACTTTACAAAAACTCAATTTTCATTTTCTCCTGTCACTTTTAGTTTGGACTGGACCAAGGATGAGCCCACGTTACCCAATCAGAAGTGGTGTAACGTTTCAATATTTAATTCATACAACCAGAAACAGAAAGCCATGTTGAATTCGGACTATATCATCCCCACAATATGGTGATCAAATTCCACCTTTTATAAGGGCCCGTCAGGCTTCTTTTCCAAAGAAACAACCCAACCTGCACTTATGTTTTTTTCGCAAAAACCCCACTGCACCCTTTTTTCTTTTATAGGAAACATCACTTGAAATCCCTGGTCAGTCGTTAAAGGTAAAAAAATGTAGTCACCGATCGGAAGATCGAGAGTAATTGGAGAGAATTAAATTTCTAATAATATTTATCTAATATTTAGGTTTAAAATAAAAAATTGTATATTATTTATTTATGGATAACTTTTTCATATAAATTAATTGTAGATATGATATAACAATAATCTTGTAAGTTTTTACATTATTACCTGTGAAAAATCTAATCCTTTATGATTTATTAATCATCCATCTTATTAAGAAGTTTTTCATACTCAGTAATAATATGGACATATTGTGAGCAAGATTGCGTGTTAGGACGATATATTATATGTTAGATGCCCACAGTAAGATGAGCCCAAACTGGTTTTCAACATATTCTTGTTTTTGTCTTATCCATAAAAGGTTTCAACATACTCGATCGTACCTAATTTGGTTTATTATTATACCTACTAGTGGCATAAGACCTAAGCAAATTACAGAATAATCACAGCTCAATAGCATAGTCTGATATTTAGTAAGTATTGTATTTAGGCCCTATATATTACATCCCCACTATATCTTGTAAAGTCCTTACTATATAAGGACAATCGTACACTGAATACAATGCAAGAAGAATCATTCTTTTAACCCTATTTACTATGGTATCACGAGCATAGTAAACTTTTTTTCTCCATGGCGGCTGTCTCCCTTGTCTCCCTCACCGGCCAAACTCTATCGGAGCAATCAGGCGGGGAAACCCCCAACTCCCACCACACCGGCACTGTTGCTAGTGGATCCTCTGGCCTCATGGGTTCTTCAACCTCTTCTTCACTACCCCATTTTGTCCTCTTTGCTGCTTGCAATCTGATTAAGCTTACTCCCACAAATTTCAACTTGTGGCAAACAACCATCACCCCTTTTCTCAAAGGAATGACCTCTTTAAATTTCTGGATAACTCACATCCTTGCCCTGCACAAGTCATCGAAACTAGAGTTAACCCTGAATATCAAAAATGGATAAATCAAGATCAACTGATTTTATCTATAATACATATGTCTCTTTCCGAGTCTATTATTATCTTTGCTGTTGGTTGTACTACTGCTAAGCAACTATGGGATCGTCTTCATTCCACCTATCGGCCCCAAACAAGTGCTAATCTAGGCAACTTATATCTACAACTTGTTATGTAACACCTCTACCGCTAATCCAACCATCAACTCCTAACCCGTCTCATTTACCAACACTCAAGCAGCGGAATCACACTACCACGGCGGGTATTACAGTGCCGTTAGTCACCCACGTGACTAACAAGGCCAATACAACACAACAAATCAAATACAACAACATTTACAATATCGGTCTGATGGTCTTATACCGAGTACGTTATACAAATCATACTTCCATTACTTAATCAAATCTAAACCAAATACAACTTTAATCCCTCATTATACAACCCATTTCAATTACATTCTATACCGAGTATCTACAATTTCCCAAGTCTGTCCATGACCTTTCGGTCTTACAAATCCACGATACATAAATACAATTCCTTTAACAACTACCCGTATCATTAGCAACCCCGTACTACTCTCGAACGTTGACGGCTTCATTGTACCTGGAAAATAAAAACGATGCCCCTAGGGGCTCAGCAAAATTGCTGCATATGACTTCCGCATACCCGCGTACTAGCGAGGGTACGCCGACTATTTGGTCGAGAGCATGCGGTTCATTTTAGTTCAGACAACATGCATACACACATACATTATATATGTACATTCACAATCAAAGTTCAACATTGAACACCAAACTAACGCTCACATCATAAGGTTAGTTTAATTTGTTCTTTACTTAGACTTGAGGGTTTCTACCTCACTATGCCCTACTCATATGTTCATTGGCTTACCCACTCTCTTGGTACTCTTACTCACCAACTCAACAAGTCTACAATACTCAACTCAATACTCACTTACAACCCAATTCTCTCATGCTCAATACTCAAGGGTACATGTTAAGTCACTACTCGTGACCTCCGGGCAGGGTCATACACAAGACCCACCACCGGGCTTCCAAATACAAAAGGCTATGCATCTAGCTCCTCAAGTCCACCAATTCCAGTTCTCTACCGGACTACTCAAATTCCCAAACTCCTCTCTCGGAGTCATTTCACAATCTCGTGGATTAGCCTAGAGGTATCTCTCTCGATAACATCTATTGGCTTAGGGAATTCACAATGTCTAGTATTCTAAGATTAAGGTCTTACCCTACTTATCGAATACTCTCACGTTCGTGACATTGTTCATTTTTAGTCAGTCCCTCATTAGGGTTCGACTATATCTCTAAGGGGTTTGGTGATCCCTGACCATGCTTTACTTTACTCAAGATTCATATTTTGAACTGATGTCAATCCTCTAGTTTGAGGTTACCCATATACATCCACTATATTTATTGTGTGGATTAAATCAATTTGGTTTCCTAACCATTATCGGGGGTTTACTAATTCCCGTACAATTCCCTCACGTTCTAGTGAGTTCGTAGTTTGTGTTATCGTTACTTGGTTCGATAGTTTTTGTGGGTTTCCACGTTTTCGTTCATTCACAACTGGACTCTTTCTACAAGTCACTACTCAAACAAGACTCAGCTATGAGTCACCCTACAATACACCATCACATTCAAGCAATTCATTCACCGTACACATTTCATGAATTATACCAACTTCAGTTCAAATTACAATCCAACAACAAGTAACACAAACAAGCACTACAAGGTGCAAACAATCCGATTTGTGCATTTATCTTGTTAAGGTGATCACACAATCAAACAAGCACACAAATCGGGGTAACCAAGTTAGTATACAGAGCATGAGGAAATCATACCTTTCACCGGGGTTAACTTTACCGGGTGTTCTCACGTTCCTTGGTTCACACTCGTTCCTCGTGTCTTACTCTTGAACCACTAGTTACATGCCAAATGGTTCAATTAATATTAAAGCGTTATGGTAGGTGCATAATTGCTACTCCCGTACTTACCCCATTATCCCGTTATTTTCGGTTTAACTTAGTGCACTTAATTCCTTAACTTACTCACTCACTTCCAATACTTGTTTTATACTCTTAGGACTTTAAAGGTCACCAAAAACTTAACATCATCTAAACACCAATACATCCAATCCAATTATGTACCTAAAACTCCTCCAATCCCCATGTTTGTCCCTTAAAACACTCTCTGTTGAATTCTGGGGTGGTCCGGGACTTGGTCCGAACCCAAGTCCCGGACCAACACTTCTGATACTCACGGCCTGTTTTATTACACTGGTCCGGGGCTTGGTCCTGGACTAAGGTCCCAGACCAAAACTGATTTTCACTCTCGGCTTGATTTTTGATGCGGTCCGGGACTTGGTACATATCCTAAGTCCCGGACCCTGCTAAAACTGCTATTAAGGTGATTTTTCACCCCCCTAATCAACCCTTAAACCACCCTCAAACTTCAAACTTTCCCTACTTTCCACAAGTATTCTACATAATTAATCACCCTAAAACATGCTCTAAACCACTCCAAATCCTTGGTTAATCCACCACCCAATTCTTGCTCAAATTCCATAATTACAATTTCTCACATTTTGCATTTGCACTCTTTTTGCAATTCTAACTTCTTCTTGCTAGTTTTTACATCCTACCAACCTCACCAAATGCATCAATGACCATTACAAATCATTCTTAGACAATTGCATTAACTAAACCCAAGTACAACCCTTGTTTTCCAAAGTCTTGCACACTAACTCATTCCTAGCATTTCTAAGATTCTCTTAGCCATGTTGCTACAGATTTTTACACCTCTCTTATCCATCCTCCATTTACCATTCCAAGGTTACCAATCATCTTTAAACAACACTACAAACACCTATTTTCTTCAATACACTAAGTCATCTTAAAACACTTATTTTTCTACCAAAATTTTGCCATAACCTTCCCATAAACCTTACATCCTCAACTTAATCAATTCTCATCCTTTTCATTCCTAATCTAGCCACACCCTTACAAGGATCCTACCAGCACATAAGCTCAATTCAAAATTCACCAAACAACAATATAGCTCCAATTCCATACGCAATGGCACTTAGGCCCTTAAATCCACACAAGTTCACAAATCTCTCTAAAATCAACTACACACATATTCCACATATATTTCAATTCATAATTGGGTTTATTAATTTATTTACCCACCCAAAATCCTAAGGAATTTAAAACAAGCTTTAAGGTAGATTTCTTACCTTAATTTTTCCAAGTCTCTTTCCAATTCTCCTCCTCCTCATCTCCTTCTCCAATTCGGTCAAATGGGCAATGGAGTTGCAAAACTCCATTCCCAACATTCAATAGGCACAAATGAATATAATCAAACCTCTAACCCTTAGAAAAATTCTAATTCAAAGAAAGAGCTTAAACACCACAAGTTATGGTTTACCTTTGGAGTGTTCAAGAGGGGTTTTCACCCATGAATCAAATGGAGAGTCCCACCACCATTGGAGGGTTGAAATGAAGCTCAAAAACAAGAGGAGAACAGGTAAGAGAGAGAGCAAAAATCGGCTAAGGAAGGAAGTGACGAAAAAATGAGTTTTTTCTTGAATGTTTTTACCTTAGGAGAGAGAGAGGACTCCAAGCTACAAGATGGTGTTCATTTCTATTCAAGTGGCCAAAACCCATGGAGGTCAACTTCATCCTTTTGGAATTTTAAAAGGAGGGAAGTGTAGAGGATGATGAGAGGAAGAAGAATATGTAATTTATTTTGCATTTGGAGCTTTAATGGAGCTTATAAGGGAGGCAAGTGGAGAAGCCATGGCTGTTTGGTGAAGCTCAAAATCACAAATATAAGGGGAGGAAGAAGAGGGCTCACGGTGGGAAAGGAAAAAGAAGAAGAGAGAGAGGAGGAAAAATGAGAGGAGAGAGGTATTTTTTACTTTTTGAACTTTTCCTTCCTTTCTTTCTTTCTCTTTCTTTCTTTATTTACTTAGTGTGTGTTTGAGAGAGAGAGCTAGCTACCCTTTAAACCGGCCCCACATAAGTAAACCAGCAGAGCGTTTTTTTGTCTTTTGCAGAAATGCTCGTTTATTTACCCGATTTAGCACTATTCACTAACCGGGCCCGTTTTCCGGAATTTTCTCATTTCTTTAATTTTAATGGTTATTATACTCCCGTCAATGTTTATTTATAGTTATTTTAATGAACTATAATTTTATGGGTTCATTTGACCATTCAAAGTCACGTTTTCGGGTTTCTCGAAAAATGTGCGCTAAAGCTTTATTAGCGTTTTAACTCATTATTTGGATCCGTTTTCTTCGAGAAATATTCCATATATTATTTAGGCATTATTAAACCTTTAAAATCCATCCAATACCCTTTCCAGGGTTGTATTTCTCCTAGGGTTACTTAACGCTCAATTTAGCGTTTTTTATGTTTCTTTTGGATTTATTCTTTTTACCAAAATTCATTAGGCACTATAGGCCCTCAATATTGTATCAGAGTAATTTAATCACCCTAATTAAGTCCGGGTATTTCATGCTAGCATCAGTAAAGGGGTGATGAGACGATAACTACCTATTTTAATCGTGCCCAAGCTATTGCTCACTCTCTTGCTGGTCAGGTCATGAAGTTGCAGATCATGAGTTTCAGAGAAAGGTCTCACTACTGATTTTAGCCCTATCACTACCATTCTCATGGCTTCTCGGACTCAACTCTCTCCTTTTGAGTTATTAGCTGTCTATTACAGTTTAAGGCAACTCTAAAACAACAGCAACAGCAGCCAACCCTACTATCTCCCTCACCTCAACTACTACTACTACTGATAACAGAGGCTCAAACCAGTCTAACAGGGGTAGAGGTAACTACTCTGGCAAATCCAGAGGGCGTGGAAGAAACAATTCCAGAGGAGGAGGCCATGGCACCTACAACACCAACACCTACTTCACTGGACAGCCTGATAACAGGCCATCTTGTCAAATCTGTTACAAGAAAGGGCATGAAGCCAAGGACTGCTAT
Source organism: Limonium bicolor (assembly GCA_023374045.1). Taxonomy (NCBI): domain Eukaryota; kingdom Viridiplantae; phylum Streptophyta; class Magnoliopsida; order Caryophyllales; family Plumbaginaceae; genus Limonium; species Limonium bicolor. The sequence goes on from CM041782.1 coordinate 99,300,779, forward strand.
CATCGTTTTAATTATTCTTACAGGCTCCTCCTCCTCCATCCTTTACTGCTAATACTATAGTGATTAAACCTAATTCTTCCACTACTGATTGGCTGCTTGATAGTGCAGCCTCTCACCATTTTACAGGAGATAGCTCAAGAATTAATCAGGGAACTACAGAATATTCTGGGTCTGAGTCTATTTCTCTTGGATGGATCTATCTTACCTATAACTCAGCAAGGTAAGGGATCTATTCAAACACCTAGCAAGAATTCTTGTTAACAGATATGTTTCATAGCCCTGCTTTAACTAAACATCTGCTATCTGTCAACAAGTTCTGTTTGGACAATGACGTGTATTTTGAGTTTCATCCAAACCATTTCTTTTTGAAGGACTACAAAACCAATCTTACCCTTCTTCAAGGACTAGCTAAGCATGGACTATACAGTCTTCCTCACTCATCCACACAACCTCAGTTGAATGTTAGTGTGAAGGCTTCTCCTACAACTTGGCACTGGAGATTGGGCCACCCCTCTACATCTATCACTAAGTTTACTGTCAACAGTTTTCAATTACCTGTCTCTAGCAACAAACCTTTACAGTTTTGTTCTGCTTGTTGTTTAGGAAAACCCATGCCCTTCCCCCCCACTCTTCTCACTCACTCGTCACTAAAACCCTTTGACTTGCTGGTTATGGATTTGTGGGGCCCTGCCTATACTATTTTTGTGGATGGTTACAAGTTTTTTATGCTAATTGTAGATGATTACTCTTGGTTTATGTGGATTTTCCCCTTGAAATTAAATCAGATGTCAAGCAGGTGTTTGAGCACTTTTGTGCTCTTGTTGAAAATTATTTGAATCCACAATCAAGTCAGTCCAACAGATGGTGGGGGTGAGTTTCAGGCTTTAACACCCTTTCTCAGCAGAAAAGGAATTCTTCACAGATTCTCATCATGCCCCTATTACCACCAAATGGTTTAGTGGAAAGCAGAATAAAAGGGTTGTTGATAAAGGCATAACTCTCCTAGCTCAAGCTTCTATGCCTATTTCTTATTGGAGCTATGCTTTTCAAACTGCAGTATACTACAAAACAGAACACCCTCTCTCTGTTTTAAAACAACTAGTCTTCTTTTCAGGTTCTGCATAACCAAAATCCCAACTACACCTTTCTTAAGGTGTTTGGTTGCACATGCTACCCCAACATCAGACTCTATAATCCTCACAAGCTAGCTCCAAGATCGTTGAAGTGTGTTTTTCTGGGGTATTACTGCCTAGACCTTGCAACAAAAAGAATGTACATATCTCGAGATGTGGTTTTTCATGAAAATGAATTTCCTTTTACCCTACATTCCTCAAACACTCAAACTTCACCCTTATCAGAACATACTCTCTTCTGATTCCTAATCTTCTCCCACCCCCTCCCCACAATTTCCACTCCCTCATTATCACCCAATCCAACAACAAAGAAACAGCCTCAGCTGTAAATCCCGCCAATCCTACCCAAACTCCAAAAACAACCCTGAACAGCACCTTTTAAACACCACCACAGAACCACCCTCCACTTCCCCACCACCTTCACCCTTATCAGTCCACCTATCCACCAACCTGCCAGCCTTCCTTACCCTCTAATCCTTCTCCTCCACAACATCCTATGCAGACAAGGTCCAATACTAATTCTTCAAGACCTCTGATAAGGATTGATGGGACTGTCAACTATGCCCTAAATCACACCCTCATTTCCACTATACCAGAGTCTCCTACACTCAAACAAGCCTTGCAACATGAGGAATGGTGACTGCTATGAAACAAGAGCTTGATGCTCTTGAGAAAAATCACACATGGGAACTAGTTCCCCATCACTCACAAATGAATCTAATTGGAGTCAGATGGATTTTCAGAACAAAGAAAACAACACAAGGAACTATTGCAAGATGCAAGCAAGGTTAGTGGCCAGGGGTTTTCTCAAGCTCCTGGTTTGGACTACCATGAAACATTTAGTCCTGTTGTAAAACAGGCTACTATCAGATTGGCTTTATCTCTTGCAGTCACATTAAACTGGCCAATACAGCAAATTGATGTCCAGAATGCATTTTTACACGGAGACCTAGAGGAAGAGGTCTACACTAAGCAACCCCCTGGTTTCATTAGTTCCCTATTTCCTAATCATGTATGCAAGCTTAAAAGGTCTTTATATGGGCTTAAGCAATCGCCAAGGGCATGGTATGCTAAGCTAAGTGGTTTATGTTGGAACTGGGCTTTACCATGTCAAAATCAGCCAATTCCTTGTTCTATTTCAGTCAAGGTTCTCACAGTGTCTACCTACTAATCTATTTGTAGATGACATTGTTCTTACTGGTTCTTCCACTACAGTCCTCCAGCAGTTTATTCACGCCTTTCAACACAGGTTTCCTATAACTGATATAGGAAATCTAAATTTTTTCCTCGGAGTTTCAGCTAAGAGAACAAGTGAAGGTTTGTATCTAAGTCAAACTCAATATGTGGTGGATCTTTTACAGAGGGCGAACATGCTTCAAGCTAAACCCATCTCTACCCCAATGTCTAATTCTACGAATCTAGAAATCCAAGATTCTGCTTCATTCTCAAACCCCACTCTCTATCGAAGTATTGTAGGAGGACTACATATCTAAACTTCCCAAGACCAGATATCAGCTATTCAGTGAACAAAGTTTGCCCATTCATGCATAATCCCAAAGAAATCCACTGGACTGCAGTAAACGCATTCTACGGTACTTAAATCATACCAGAGACTTGGGATATCATTTTGCTGCAACCAACTCGCGCCATCTTCACATCTGGACAGACGCTAACTGGGGAGGCGATCTCTCTGACCGGCGCTCTACATCTGGTAATCTTGTATTCTTTGGGTGTCGTCTCATTTCCTGGTCTTCGAAGAAACAGGCCACCATCTCTAGATCTTCAACGGAGGCCGAATACAAGTCTCTGGCCACCGGTGGTTGCGGAAAGCCGCTGGCTTCAAACTCTCCTCTCCGAGTTAGGGTTTTCGCCTAACCCAACCTCCAATCATCTACTGCGATAGCATATCTGTAACTTTCTAGCTTCAAACCCGATTCTTCACAGTCGTGTAAACACCTTTCACTCGATTTTCACTTTGTAAGAGAAAGGATTAAAATCGGAGTCTTGAAGGTGTGCCATCTCTCTTCTCACGACCAACTCGCTGACATTCTCACTAAGGCACTTTCAACTTCTACTTTGAGCTTTGTCGGTCAAAACTTCCTCTAACAAGAAGATTTGACTCGAGGGGGGATACTAGTGGTATAAGCCCAAAGCAAATTACAGAAAAATAACACAGCCCAATAGCAGATTCTCATATTAGTAAGTATTGTATTTAGACCCAATATATGTACAGCCCGCTATATCTTGTAAGGGCATCCACAATGGTGATGGGTTGCTTAACACATTTCTAGGTGCCATGTAATCAAAATATAATATTTTATTATCTAAGACACCCTAATCTCTACAATGGTGGAGTATCTTAATATTCTCACTCCTCCTATCCATTATTTTTACCGTAGCATTCAATTAGGACTTATTATTTGTTTTATTATTGTTGCAGAGCTCCAGCCAATGATAGATGTTTTCAAAGCGTTGCTTAAATAAGCAACGAGGAGAGAGAAAAGGTGTGGATTCCACACCATTGTAACAACATTTTATTTTCTTACTGACACCAGAGGGTGGAATCCACACCATTGTGGATGCCCTAAAGTCCTTACTTTATAAGGACAATCGTACACTGAATACATGCAAGAAGAATATTTTAACCCCTATTTACTACACCGATCATATATGCATCTTATACACATAATGGTACAAATTTTAAGCTGGTTTATTTAAAACAACATAGATCAATCTGGCGAGCAATCATTGGTTCACACAACTTGAATATTTTTGTCAAAACACAATGTGGTCTAACACGTCGCGTGTGCCAAAATCATTTAGCATATCTATATTTAAAGTCGTAAAGTACTTGTAAGTTTATTATATAGTTAAGAATTTGGTATCTAAATCCAGTAGAATTTGAGTAATATCAGTTATATGTATAATTTTTATTATTAACGGTACAGTTTTTATATAACAAATGTATATGTATGTAACCACCTATACTACATTCACAAATTATCATTATAATATATATTTATTTACAGTATAATCTACGTTTAATTGCGGATGCATGCATGCAAATAGGACCATATATATTTGTGTATTTGTATCGCAACTTAATGGTCATGGAGACTGACTTCATCCAAGGCCAGATCATCACCAATTAGCATGTTGATAACAAAACACGGTCTCCTTTCAGGTAATGTTAAAATCAAAAACATTTTGACGTATCTGAGTTGGGCATTCTCATAAAAAAACGCGTTAGACGCACGGAAATTGATAGAAGTACTGCCGGTGGAATTTAGCAGGTGATGTCACACTTATTTTATTGAGGATGGGGACATGTACGTAGCATGTGAAAAAGAAAACCACAATTAATGATCATTAACCTTTTAGGATAGCTCTAATCACGCTGACAAAGAATAGATCATATTAATTTACCTCTCTCCTAACTGTAGGCATAATCAAAGTCACCACCATTTCCAAATCAGACCAATTAGTTCCATTGACCTTTTGGCAAAGAAAGAGTACTTAAGTTCTGTGCCTATCATGCTTCATTTTCTCAAGATTTGTGACTGATGTGTGCTAATTAATTTTAGTGTTTTGCCACTAAAGATAACTTGTTGCAGTTAATGCTTATTGAAAATTTGGTGTGCATTCTTTAAATGCTAATTTAGCATGTATGTATGTTTCTCAACTTGTCAAAATAGACTGATTATCTATTGATAAAATTCAGAAAAAAAAAAACTTAGATTAAATCCTGATCATGCTTTATATAGAATGCGGAAGAACAATATTGAAACAACAATTCTTTGTAGTTCTATTTACAATGTATGAAAAATGAGAAACAATACAGTTTTTAAATGTATTAAGCTTATTAATCGGTTTTATGAGGACAATATGCAAAATGAAGTAATCTGATCGATCAAGTTTTTTGGATCAAGTTTTCAAATAGCTAGTTTCGTACGTACTTCTATTGGTTAGCTAGTTTTGTGTTTATGTCCTTGATTTGTCTTAATTAACTAAAAATACATGATATTAAATTATTTTTAAAAAATCCAAAACAAGATATTGTAATGTTTATTGTAGAATAACATATATATTGATGTCGGGCACCAACTTTAATGACTACAAAAAAAGACAAAGATGGTTCGTTGGCATGCCTCCTCCCTCACTCACCCTCTTACGTTACGTCATATTATAGCCATTTGCCATGCCGATGTATTAACTATGAGAATACTAATTGTCATCTTCCTTTTCACCTCAACAAGGACTCGTATTAAATCTCAACGCGGAATGGGTGCATTGTCAGGAATGTATGCGGACATGCTGGTCCATATCGGACTAGTGTGAAACCGACTTATCACTTGTGAGGAGAAGGCCAAGTTGATCTAGTCTATGGAGTATTGTGGACTCGCTATCTATTATTTGCCGGTTAAATTGTCCTCTTCTTTTTATTTTGGTGTTATTTAATCCGTTCCCACAACTTTATAGAATGTTGCTTTCCTCGCCGAGGTTATCCATTTGGATTGGTTATATTTTCAAAGTATCGCACGTAGTTCACTCATCATCACCACCACTCGTCATGTTGAGAAGGTGTGGTGTGGTGCAATTTATCCTCTAAATTGATATCTTTGCTCTGTCGATACATATGATCGGGTTTGAGCATATTATGAATCAATTGATGTAAATGTGACCAAAGTGGTTCAAATGGTTCCTCCCTTGACATGTTAATTAGTGGTTTTAAGATTTTGATCTACATGTACATGTATCTTTCAGTTGGTCATTATCCTAGTTATAACCCTAGCTATTTTTATCCCGCTTCAAGTCAAGTTATTTAGATTAGGTATAAACATGGACAAATGAATCTTGAAAAGATCACGAAAGTGGTTACACACTTAAGATCGGGGTAGTATTATTAGTGCAGCATGCACCATGGAGATCATTCTTCAAGGTTGTCTTGTCTTTATAATGACTTCCCTACCAAGTCACCATGAGAAATTAAAGAGCCGATCGAGAAGAAGACAGTAGCTAGTATACTGCATGCTAATTTTAAGGTCTATAAAGTGTTCTTCCAAAGACGGAAATCAATCGCTAAATATTGAGAGCCATTGAATGTGCCTCGGTACGTGGAACTTCTACTTGGAAAGAGTTAAAAGAAAATTGGACCACATATATTAGTGGCGGACCCAGAAGTTAAACTTTATGGGGTCCAAATTTTTTTTCAACGTTAACATATACATTAAGATAATATATAAATGTGAGTCATACATTTTTATTAGCATATGTATATGTAGGTAGTATTTATAATTTAGACTCATTTTTAAAATAGTTAACCATATTATCTGATGGCGTTAGACCTTAACATTGGATCAAAGGAGTAGTTTTGTTTCATAACATTAAAAACCTAAAAATTGATTGACAATAATTGAACTTACAACCTCACATATTTCTAATATGTCTTTACCATTATATTATTTTCAACTTTTAGTATTTTACCCAATTTTATTTTATTAAAACTATACTTTAAAAAATTAATTTTTTATTGTCAAAAAAATTATGGGATCCAGGACCCCATTGGACCCCACCTCGGTCGCCACTGACTCTGATTAGCGTAATCATTTTTAAAAAGAATCAGTAATACTAACCAACACAAGTACAATTCGGACACTCCCTTCGCATCGCATCTTCTGAACGTATCATCATCTTAAGGCATCCACAATAGTGTGGATTCCATATCATGTTAAAGGGAAAAACGAAATGATGAGTTTGAGAGAGAGGATTTGGAGGGGTTCTAACTAAGACACTCTCTCTTTTAAAGAGAACCTAGGTAAACAGGAGAAAGATTGTGATAGGAATTAATAAAATAATATTTATTAGTGGGTGGAATCCACTTTTTGGATCTCTTATCATATTCTCATTTTTTTTAGCAGTGCAGTGCTGCTTACTTGTATCGTGAGCCACGCCACGCCCGCAATCTCTGGTTGGCATTTTGTGTTAGCTAGATAGGCATCCTCAGCACACCAGAGTGTAATACAATCTAATATGTAAATTAATATATGGAGGATAGAGATATAGGTGTAGTTTTTCTTTTCTTTTTTTGAAAATATATAAGACATAGGTGTAGTGTAGTTATCTTAACTAAGGAACGATTTCTTACTGAATAAAATAAATACCCACTTACAGTCACACTGGGGTGTGTGATGTTACAAATACTAACCACTTTTTGTACGAATACAGTTTTTAGTGGAGAATGGACGCCACTGGTTCAGCGTAAAGGTAATAAGGAAAGAAAGCCCAGGAAAAGGGGTTGTCGGCCCTTTTATCTCGAGAGCTGACTCCTTATAGTAAGTGGTCCCGCAGCCTTTCCTAATCATAGGGCTGAACTTCCGCCACCATGGACTGTTGGCCCACATTCATTTAGTCCACGCACACCACACCTCCCGCTAATGTCTTGCCACCATTAGGCAACTTTAATTACCGTGAACGCACATCACCACACCATACCATTCCCACGTGAACTTCAAGGGCCCTTAGGATTCGATTGTCTCTAACTTAAAATTTACCCACGTGAACTTCAACTTGTAGGACACAAGAGAGGTAATGGCGGGCGGGTCAGGTTCGGACTAGGTATAAGAAAAATTTAGGTTTATCGGGACTATTTAAAAACTAAGTCCAGTTTTTATATGCTCAGACCGGACCGGGTTAGGCCCGATTTTTTCTCAGGTTTTGCCGCAGCCCGCGCTCGCCCGATTCGGTTTTTTTAATTTTTTATATAAATTAATAAAAAATAAATTAAAATTAATAGTCCCCTCCGTCCTGAATTGACCCTTGTTTGCTTTATGACTCGTTTTTCCACTTCAATATTAAGCATATAAGATAAATTAATTTTATAAAACTAAATTTTGTAATATATAGTTTTTCATGTAAGGAATCATATACAAAATTTAAAATTTTAAAATTATTTTATCTTGTATGTTAAATATTGAAATCAAAGGACATGTACAAATAGTAAACAGGACGGTCAATTCAGGACAGAGGGAGTATATTTTAATATATGTTTATATATTATATATAACTTATTTAAAATTTATATATTATATATAATTTTTGTATATATTATATAAAAATAAAATATGTGTATATTATATTTTAAAAAATATATAATAAAAAATATAAAATTGGGTCTGGTTGAGTTTGACCACGGGTTAAAAAATGTGCTGTGGTCCGGTCTGGTTTTTTATTCGGACCTGATTTTATGTTCAGGTCTATCCGGAAGTCCAATCGGATTCGGGACCGTCGGACTCTGCAGGATCGGACATATTTTAATCAGCTCTAGACACACACAACTGAAAACGTGTGCACCAGAGAAAATGCATAATGATTTGAGCACCCAATTAACAGCCATTCATAATTATTACACCGATGTCTTTTTTTTTTCAAATAAACAACATATATCATTGATTAGGAAGAGCACAACTACATTACACTATTAGACACATTACCACACCACACCATTTCTGTTACATCGATGTCAATCGGTAGAAAAATTGGTATGTCTATCTACTTGACAAATAATGATTTGAATTGTATTGAAACCAAGACCAATAGATTTGAAGGTAAGACATTTGTGCTTAGACCTATGAATTATTGATGAAGACCGACAAATATCAAACTGTATTGACAGCAATTTATAAACTCGTACGTGAGTTACCAATGCTTCTGATTATTGAATTGTGGTATGTTGCTAAGATATGGTTTGTAATTTGTTACAATGCTTTCTTGGATACTGGATTTACATAATGATTCATGTACAAGATTTCAAGAGAAGTAGAATTATTTTGGTGAGTTCAATAGAATATATTGTATAGTTGCAATGTTTGATCCTATTGTAAATCAAAGGGTGTAAGATCACTTACCAACTTATTATCATTCTACGATGTTATTAAACGATCGATTTTGATGTCGATGTTTATATTGCAAGGTATATACTCCATCGGTTCCTGTTTGACCTTCTTGTTTATTATTTGGACATATCGTTTGATTTCAATATTTAACATAAAAGATTATATAATTTTACAATTCTAAATTTTACAATGGAATTCTTATGTAAAAAATTATATATTACAGAAATTTATTTTATCTTATATGTTTAATATTAAAGGTCAAAATGGAACAAAGTAGAATTTTGCATGACTTGACTTGCATAATGTTAATGACGCCAAACAGCAGGCTATACTCAATCTAGAACTTTTGTTTGATAGGTGTAGATGTAAGACAACTCCGACGTAATCCATGACGCCATTTTCATCTAGAGATTCGTTTTAAGTGAAAAGAATTTTGAGGATTAACAAACTTGGATAAGAACATGCCTCCTACAAATTATACAACATGTTCAAAATGGGTTGGATAGAATATATTTAATTTCTCGTATTTCCGAATCCTTCAACTAACTTTAAAAACGTACTATAAAATGTTTTAATATACCATAAATATAGTATATAGAAAGGAAAAAGTCGCGCCCCATGGAATAGCCCAGTTCAACCGGTGGCAGCCACGAAGCCTAACCTAACCACGTGAATCTGAGATATGATGATTCAATAGACTCAAAAGGCCAGCGATTTTTTCCAGAAGCCATGATTAGCTAGTTTAGTTTTGATATTTTTTATACAAAATACTATTATGTCCCATTTTTTTTTTATTAAATCGAGAGCTGATATCAGTTGTCAGTTGAAATTTAAAAAAAAAAAAAAAAATTAATATGATAATTGATATATATGTTATATAAAAGAACAAACTAATTGATTAGATAAACTACTTTATAATATAAATAAAATTGATGATTTTTTTAACATAATATATAAAAAATAAGGTGACAGTGTAAGCTATTTTAACTTTATTTTTTTATATGACAAAAAAATCTAAATATTATATATTCTGAAAAAGATAATAATACCCAGAAATCATCTATTGTTACAATAGTGTATTACCTTTGTACTTGTTCGAAACCATACTAGTGGAGTTAGTTCTCATTCTTTTAAGAAAGCGCAGATTCGACTGTACGAGCCGGTTGCTGCTAGTTAGGAGTGGGGCAGTTACACATCATCATTTTTCTTCCAACTCATCTTCCTACATGGCAGTATTTTTTCCAGCTCATCGTTCTACGTGGCAGTATGTTATCTATTCAGTTTTTAATTTTCAAACAGAACTTATCTATCCCTATCTTTCTTCCCTAACCCTCTCGACTCTCGACGCTCTCTCTGGTCTCCCGCACCGCATCGCTTCTTCTCCCTTTCTCCTCTAACCAGTGTCGAATAATCACTCATACTCTCCATGAAGCTCGCTGGACCGGCTCCCCTGCAAATCGACACGCTGCTCACGAACGACAGCTATCCTTACCGGCGAATCTGAAATCTCAACTCCTCACATATGGCTAAATCACGTGAAGTAGTCATTCATAAGGAGTAAGTTGTTACTAGGAATAATTCATTTGTTCTCGTGTTACAGTTTTACTTTTGATTCTTCGATTTTGAAATTAGTGTTCTTAATTCAATCTATATTCTCCAGTAGCATTGATGCTGTTAATTAGTGATTCTCAGTTACTTTAATACTCGTTTTGGTTCACTAATTAGTTGTACACAGTGAACTTTTGTTGTCCTCATCTATGGCTGATTTATGTGTTTTTAACTAATTTTTGTTTTAGTTTTTCTCAGCTTTATGTGTTTTTAACTGATTTTGCTACATTGTTTTCTTTTGCCTCATGCTATCTTATGGTTTTGTGTTTACACAGAAAAAAGAGAAAGTTGATCTAAGTATGCTGCGAAGGAAGTATGCTTTCAGACTTGCTATACATGACAAGAATTTGAGGGTTCGTGATCTTCAAACATCATTGAAGCGAAAGAAGTTTTGAAGCTATCTGTATTGATGTTATAACATCGTGGGGGGATAAACTTTGGGTGGTCATATACTTTAGTACATTAGTGTTTTTGGTACAAGCTAAACACAACATACTACTAGCGACTGAATGGTGTCTACTACAAAATTTTCTAGCTCACACTTATCTGTTGATTCTCATCTTTTGAAGGTTGCTAAAACCTTATTAGCTTAATGATACATCATATTAGCTTAATGATTCATCATATCAACTAAATGATTCATTTTTTGTCAACACATTAGTTACTATGTGATTCACCAAATGTATCTAATGATTCATTTGTAAATGTGTATGATACATCACACACCTAAAGCAATATCTACACTGGATTACAACTACCAACAGAAAACTAGAAATTGAATGATGTGTACGAGAATTTTGTAATCGCACTCTTTTGATTCATATCTTTAAAGGTTACTGAATGATTCATCTAGTCAGAAAAATGAAATGATTCATCATATTAGCTTAATGATTCATCATATTAGCTCAATGATTCATTTTTTTTGTCAACACAAATCAGTTACTATATGATTCACCAAATGTATCTAATGATTCATTTGTAAATGTGTATGATACATCACACACCTAAAGCAATATCTACACTCTGGATTAAAACTACCAACAGAAAACTAGAAATTGAATGATGTGTACAAGAATTTTGTATTCGCACTAGTCAGAAAAATGAAATGATTCATCATATCAATTAAAAGATTCATCATATCAGCTAAATGGTTCATTAATTATGCCAACACAATCAGTTACTATATGATTCACCAAACGTATCTAATGATTCATTTTTAAATGTGGATGATACATCACACACCTAAAACAATATCTACGTAGTAGATTTAAACTATCAACATCTTTTTTACTTCTTAAAGGCTATGGTATGCACCTATTTTTCTAAATCTGGGACTATGGTGACAAGTCTATCACCACCATGCACGGGATGTGCATAAGAAACTCCTTGAGATTGTGTATCTTCACGGATACTCCGGAAAGAATTTATAGCAGCCTTCTTTAGTAACTTTGCAGCTGCAGCTTTTTTTGTCCTTGCAGCTCTTCTGTGTATCTTTTCTGTTGCAAATTTCCATCTATAACAAATCAAATTTATTAACAAAATTCAACGATCAATCGTATTGCTCCATCATTATAATAAACAATAAACCATATCATGATAACTTATACCTATCATTTCTTTGCCCTTTTGTTCTTGCCCCTTGTGGGTTTTTCAATGGGGTTCTTCCTTCATCAGTAGTATCATAACTTGCACTTCCAAATTCAGTATCAACTTCATCCTTTAATTTTTGGAGTGTTATCTCACACAAATCTCTTGCCTTTTCATTGGGTGCACTTTCAGCTAGGATCTGATTTATTCTTCTAGACATGACCATCATCCAATTTGACTACAAAAATTGGTCGTCAATGACTGTGTTAAATCTGCATGCATCAGATCCTGTAAAACAAAAGTACAAATGATTCATTAAATATAACTATACAATACATCAAAAACGACAAATAATACATCATTAAGTACTTAATATCAGAACGAAAAATCAAGAATGAGGAAACACACCTTCATGCTTTCTTCTACCATATATGTCCTCTCCATCTATTGAGAATGTAAACCTCATCTAACTTGTCAACACAATTACATTAGTATTCTTAAGCTATGGGAACATACAATTCCAGACATGCAGCAACGATATTCTTTAGAGCGCATTATTTTAGTACCTTGCTTATATTTGGTTGAATGCTTTTTTGTTCCGAATCCGTACCGACGTGCAAATCATTGTACAAATAATAAGCTTCTTCTTCAAAACTAACAATTTGTCAATCAACTCTGATGATGAAGCTTCAATAAAAACAACTTTTGTGGTTTTCATTCATAATCGGCAGTTCAGTATGATTTGATACAATTGACCTTGCAATATCAAATGATTCATTAATATGTATAAATGATTCATTAATATGTATAAAGGATTCATTAAGTTTTAAACTGTGATACATCATATATCATTCAATATATGTAAGGTCACACACAGTATACAGAACACAAATCGATTATCATAAGTTCGGCAAAGATTGACGAAGATCTTCTATCGATCACCTAATGACACTGGTGGAACGCGACCCATTAATTACGGTCCAAAACCATGTATAATTACGGTTCTGGACCGTAATCTACGCGGGCGTCAATAAAGATGGCGTTTTTTTAATTACGGTTTAAAACCGTAATTAAAGTCCCTTTTTCCGGCCCGCGTGTCATTGACTTTATTACGGTTATTTGTAAAACCGTGATCTAAAGTCCTTTGGCGCGCGCGAACCAAAGGACTTTAGATCACGGTTTTACAATAACCGTAATGTAAAGTCGACACTTTAGATGACGGTTTTGGCAATAACCGTCATCTAAAGTCTTTTGGCGCGCGCGCCCAAAGGACTTTAGATTACGGTTATTGTTAGAACCGTAATCTAAAGTGTAATTTTTTTTTTTTTTTTTTTTTTACAATCTACACAATTGCAACAGAGACAGAATTGTAACAGATAAGCAACAGATGGCAGAAACTGCACAATTGAACCCCCTGAATCAAATACCAACAACACAAATTCATTCTCTGCGCACAATTGCAACAGAGATAACATCTAATAAAGCACCAGATCGAAAATCTGTAACATATTCAATCTGTTACAAAATTGCAACAGAGATAACATCTAATAAAGCACCAGATCGAAAATCTGTAACATATTCAATCTGTTACAAATTGCAAATTCATTTCTGCGCACAATTGCAACAGAAACATTCAATACAACAGCTAGAATCTGTTACAGCAGCAGCTAGCATAATTCATTACAAACAGAATCAGAGCAACTAACAAAAAAAATATAATTTGTTACACAATATAATCTGTTGCAGCAGCAACTAACAGAATCAGAGCAGCAACTAAAAAAAAATATGTTACAGCATCAGAGCTAGCTAGTCTACCACTCCATTCTCATAACATGGCTGCCATGCTCTCTCTGACATGCAACAAGTCGGCAGGACCATAAGTCTTGAATCTGGCATAATGCTCTTTAATCTGCAACAAGAAAAGGAATGGAACACATAATGAGATTAAGATAAAGACACAAAAAATCTGCCGAAAGAATTAAATACAAGACAGCGTTCGTATTACCTTGTCAATATCATTCTCAAAACTCGGAAGTACCCGCAGAACTCGTACATATACCGTATCACGTAGTACCCGCAACTCTTAGAATCCTTTTGGGTAGGGCACTAAATCACCAAAATTCACAAATGTAAAACAATTGTACAAAGATAATAGCAGCACGAATGAAATACATGAATTACCAAACCTTGATGTAATTGACGGTCAAATCACCAAACTCTCCCTGAGGGGTTTTTTTGTAACAACTGTTACATATATTAACAAAAGCGTTTAGCAAAATGAACAAGTACATTAATTTTGGTTCAAAAAACTTACAAACAATTAAATAATAATAAAACTTACTCTTTGATTAAGTCTTCAGTGTTGAATTCTGTCCACTGCCCTAGTGGATCTAGAACGAGCAGAGTAGCGGTGGCAGCGCAGAATATAAACAAAGCCCAGTGGTGGCTACAATGTCAAATACAAAATGAAATGAGAAATGAAGGTAAAAAAGTTAGCTAATTAGTATGTAATTTTATATTAGAACTCACGTTTGATGATACGGCATTAGAATGAATAATTTATTCTGTTGATCAACAACATTGAAGCAATGAATCATGTATTCACAAAACCTCCCCGGGTCCCTAGTGACTGAGTCGTACGATAAACGCTCCGGGCACACCGCAGTAATGGAGGTCATGTCCTTCTCAGCACATCTCTCAAGCAGACATCTATTATATCACATGTACTATAAAAAGTTAGCCAATGCAACTTCATAGATACTTATTCTATATGTTTTTACAGTATGAGGAAAGAACACTTACTTTAGATAAGCTTGAATAATGTTAATGTTCAGATAATCTCCACACATCATCTCTCTGATGTCCTCAAAGTTGATTGCCGTCATCATATCTTCTTCGTAGTGAAACATCGACTTTGAAGCGTCATCATGAAGTTGTTAGTTTGAGATGACTTCAACATGATCTTGTCGTAGAGATTCATCTGCTTGGGCCCCAAAACATTAACAAGTTTTTGTGGCAGTGTGAGCTTATTTTTAGGCGCCTCAGAAGTCCTGGTGTGACCCCGGACGGGCGCTGGATTCTTACCTTTCGCACCCCGACTCACTGGATTCTTACCCTTCACACACAAACAGTAAAGCATCAATGTAAAGATAATTACTAATTGATTATTATAGTAACATTAAACAATTATCTAGAACATACCCTTGTACTTCTGACAGGATTCACTGGCGCGCAGATCTCTTCTTCTCTGGGCCGGGATACGCGGCGAGGAAGCTCAGGGATCTCAGGATTCGCCGGCGCGCTGGTCTCTTCTAGTCTGGGCCGGGTTACGCGGCGAGGAAGCTCAGGGATCTATAATAGATTAGATTAGATACTTAATGCTAAATAATGCATTTTATTAGATACTAAATGGTTGTCAAACAGTCTTACCTCATCGGTGACAACAATATAACATGCTGGCCAAGGCAATATGTCTCCCTTCGCTTCGATCAGCATGCATTTGTTGTCAAACGCCATCGGAAGGTATGCATGCTCAAATCCATCAACTATCAGGTCCAAGGTCACACGCGCGTAGAATGGGGGTAGACGTACGAAACTGATGAGCGTGAGTGGACCTGATGGCAACACCGTCCCGTAGGCCGCATCTACAGGGTGCCCGTCTAATGGTATTAGGAGACGACATTTTTTTTGCTCCTTTAAGAAACAACAAACTCAGGAAATTTTACGTCTATGTTTCTCCACTGTAGTGCATCAGCGGGATGTCTCAATCTGCCATCCTTTTTCCTGTGAACTGAATGCCACCGAAGATTCTCTGCGTCTTTCTCAATGGAGAACAAACGTCTGAACCTTGGAATGATGGGCAGGTACCACAATACCTTAGCTGGTGAACCTTTCTTACTACCGCTGATGTGAGTTTGTTGTTTCTTATACCGTGACGCTCCACATGCTGAACAGCTTTCAGCAAATTCATCCGATTTCCAAAACAGCATGCAACCATTTGGACAAGCATGAATTTTCTGGTACCCCACCTACCCATTGGGCACATCATTTTTTTTGGCTGAGTACGTAGTCGTTGGTAAAACGTTGTCTACCGGAAGAACGTATTTCAATAGTTCCAGGAGGTCAGTGAAACTTACGTCGCTCCAGCCATGTTTCGCTTTCAAGTTGAATAGCTTGAGGACGACACTCAACTTGCTTAACTTTGTAGGGTCACACCCGGGGTACAACGGTGTTTTTGGATGAATCCAACAAATTTTCATGCTTGTCTGGTGTGTTAGAGTAATGTCGTTCCACATCTTCAAGCATAGTCTCAATGTCATCATCCCAGAAATCTGGCACAACGTTCGCTGTAACGTCTTTTGGATCACCAGCAACTGTATCATCTCCAAGTTCTGTTTCTGTGTTTGCCTGACCATTATCCCCTTCGTCAGGCTTAATAACATCGAACGCACTCTGACCATGCCATCGGATTATGTCTTGAAATCTTTTGTAAAACCGCGGCGGATCAGATGTTCCTTAATTGTTTCAACGCCGCGATATCTCAGATTGTTTTGGCAGTCGATACACGGACAAAATATGTATCCCTTGTCTGTAGGTTTCAGATTGTTCGCCAACACCGTGCATAACTTATCAACTCCTTCTAAAAACTTGTCGTCCAAATTTCCGCTGTAAATCCACGAACGTTCCATCTCCTTCTAGCTATTTATATGAAGGCAGCCATTTCATACCGTCACCCGTGGCAGAGTCTTTACACTTTTGTATCTTATCAACCTAAATCCATCCATGAGTATTAAATCCCACCGGTGAACGTGTTTTTAATATGTAATTTATTGAAAATTTCGGCAGCATCTCCCTACAGTTCTTCAAATGCACGATATTATGATATTAATCAATAATATATGCATTCGAAGAACAATAAAGAGATACTGCTGAAATAATCAATAAAGTACATATTAAAAGCACATTCACACCCTAGGTGTGTGATTTAACAATCGTGGACAGTCCCGACAGGGACTGCCGAAGATATACCTCTATTAGGTATATCTTGGGCAGATAACTATGTTTGGTAGTTTGTCAAATATTATATGTATATATATAAATCTTACCTCTGGTAGACGATTAGCCGATGCTAAGACGGTTGAGGTCGGAAGCCTAAATAAAGTCGTAGTCCTGATGCATAAATGAAAAACGACAACATTAGAATTCATCAAAAAATCAAGGTTAAATGCTAGCTAAACCGCGGAAAAAAATCGACAGCATCTCCCCTATATTTCTAACGTCTCCAAATCAGTTTTATCAAAGTCAAATTCGCACGCACCATCTAGAACTGGTAACATACATAAACTTATCTTCACTGATGTATTTAGTTTACAGAAACAGAAAAATGACAACATCTTTCTGTTGCCTCTACTGAACAGATTCACACAGAACTCAAACAGAAATAGAAACTGAAAGAAAAGAAACAGACAGACAGAGACTGGTGTATGACTCCTCTCTGTTTGTTCACGTGTTTGAATTCTCAAACCTTTCTAAACTGTCGATCCTGTCAATTTGGTGTGTTATAAAGTTTCTAACTCAACTAAACCCAAGGCAACTTTGTTACAGATGCAGAATTAGTCAGAACCTGATCTGATACGAAACTGAAGCTGAAATCCAAACTGAAATCAAAACAGAAACTGAGTTGTGTTCTTGCTTTCTTCCCTGTCTGTTTTTTTCCTTTCAACTGATTATACTTCTCCTAACTCCTTACCCAGTTACTTAAATATTCCATTAAGCTTTTAAATCCAAACCAAAACTCAAACAACTTATTACAGTTCTGTTCCATTCATGAAACTGAGATATGCTACAGTTCTGTACCATTCATTTTTCAGGAATCAGTAATATACTTGAACTTACTTTCTTTCCTGTGGCAGTTTTAAGTAGTAGCATTTTTAAACTACACTATTATGTATTAATTGTAATACTAAATGCTAAGAACAAATAAATACAGCAGTTTACAGATTGGTTTGCAAAGTTACCGTAACTAAGCACCGAAGTGGGCAAGTAGTGTAGAAATCAGCCCACGAACTAGGTCGCAATTAACTGTGAATCTGGGCACAAATATATGAACAAGGTTAGATAATTTGCCATTACACTCTCAGGATTCGATACAAACGAGGTTAGAACTTGCAATCGAAATGCATGTATATGAACAAAGTTAGAAAAAAACGACAATCAATCGCGATCGCATACCCAATACGCGATAGAGACGTCGACGGTGAGACCAGTGGTAGATGGGTGGTGACCGGCGGCGATGGGAGTGACAAAGGTGGTGGGAGCGACGGCGGCGATGGCCGTTAGCAAGGTGACGGGAGAGAGGAGGCAATTTCAGTGAGGAAGATAGCGCGAAAGAGAAGAAGAGTTACTGTGAGTAGAGTGTGCAGAGTGTAGGCAAATGTTTAAATGGACTTTAGATTACGGTTTACATGTAAACCGTAAACTAAAGTCACACTTTACATGACGGTTCTCACGAAAACCGTAATCTAAAGTGTAACGAAATTAAAAAAAAAAGCGCGATAATTATTTGGCATATGTTGGGTTTCAAACATAGGTAACACATTAATATAAAGTTTTTATTAATCTAAAATACACTGATAAAACGACGTCGTTAAATGTAATCTAAAGTGTAACGAAATTAAAAAATAGCGCGATAATTATTTGCCATATGTTGGGTTTCAAACATAGGTAACACATTAATATAAAGTTTTTATTAATCTAAAATACACTGCTAAAACGACGTCGTTAACTGTAATTTAGATTACGCGCGGAGTCGAATAAATCAAATAATACGGGAAATTTTTTTCGTCAGGTCAAAACGACGTCGTTGACGAGGTTGGCGCGCCTTTTTTAGGAGGGACTTTAGATGACGGTTTTTAGTAAAACCGTGATCTAAAGTCCGTTGACCGTAAAGCGCGCGTCAACACGGGACTTTAGATTACGGTTTTACTAAAAACCGTCATCTAAAGTCCCTCCTAAAAAAGGCGCGCCATCCTCCGATCGATTATTGATTACGGTTAATCAATCATCGTCGCTAATAAATTCCGGCCTTCCTATTAATCACGGTGTCTGTTTAAACCGTGATTAAACCACCGTCATTAAAGCCTCGCGTTCCACTAGTGTGATTCAAGAAAAAACCACAATATGGACGAAGATCTTCTATCAATCACCTTATGATTCAAGAAAAAAATGCAAAATTAACGAAGATTCGGGAATATGCAGATCGACCCTATGATTCAAGAAAAAAACGCAAAGATTGACAAAAAATTGAGGAATATGCATATCAATTATCATAACTGTTTAAGGAGAAGGAAGATTGACGATTACCTGCATCATACACAACAATCTCTGTACACCTTTCATCCACACAGCTTCTTCCATCAGTTTGTCCATTGCACTTCAAGAACGATTTGCAGCTCACGAACTGATTTCAATGTGTGTTCAACTATAATGCTTTTTTTCACCTAAATCGATCGATCGATCGAATCCATCTGTTAGTGGCAACGAAATACTGTTTGTTCTTTCGATGTTGTGAAATCGATTCTGAAATCGCGCGAAGGAATTGAGTCTGGGTGTTTGTTTCTACTCTGTGTGTTGATCGTTCTCTGAGATAGAAAGTGCTGACATGTAATTTTTTTTACCACCGTGGCATGTGCCTGCACCCAGTATGGAGCGGCCGTCCCGTACAATGGTGCGTCTGTTAAGAAAGTGTGTTCGTTTTGGAGTCAGTTTTTTTGTTTTTTATAGTCAGTTTTAAAGTACAATACAGCCAAAATTTTAATTTCACAATTACTAGTATACAATCAATATTCTAGAGTTCATAGTCGCAAAAAATTTCCTACATCTTTCATAGTTTTATGTTATTGTATGATTAGTTTTAGTACTAATTTACGACAATCATAAGTCAAATCGAGCATAAAAAAAATGGATCCGCAGATCCGTTCGTAAAGCGGACCACCAGCCTCAGCGTCCGTTTCATACGGTTCATAACGGATGACATTAAATGGACGCTAAGCCTTGTCGTCCGTTTTACGGACCAATGGATCCGTCCGTAAAACGGACAAAACACATTCGTAAAACGGGCCGTACAAAACACGTTCGCAAAACGGACCGTACAAAACACGTCCGTAAAACGGACCAATGGATCCGTCCGTAAAACAGACCATATAAAACACGTCCGTAAAACGGACCATACAAAACACGTCCACAAAACGGACCATACAAAACACATCCGTAAAACGGACCAATAGATCCGTCTGTAAAACGGACGATCAGGCTTAGCGTCCGTTTAATGTCGTCCGTTACGGATCGTCTGAAACGGACACTGAGGCTGGCGGCCGATTTTCTAACGAATCTGCGGATCCATTTTTTCGTTATGCTCAATTTGACTTTCGATTGCCGTAAATCAGTACTAAAACTAATCTTAATCATACAATAATATAAACAATGAAAGATGCGGGAATTTTTTTTTACCTTAAACGGGGGAAATGGAGTTCGGCCAGAGGAGAGCGTTTGAGAGGTTATGAAATGGGATTTTTTCGTGCGAAATAAGAAATGAGGGTGTGGAGAGAGATAGGGTGTCTCGTGGTATATATACTCTCATTTTAAGAAAAAAATATGATTACGAATTCTGGAATACTGACTGTATACTGATGACTATGAAATGTAAAAATTTAACTGTATTTTTATAAATTGACTGCAAAAATCAAAAAGTTGACTACAAAATACAGACCCCGAGTTTAAATACCTGTCAGGATAACTAAGTGATATTTATTGGTGAGTTTATATTTTAAAATTATATTGTGAGATATCAAATCATCTAGTAAATGTTTTAAAGAATTATAGGAAAGGCACCGCTCTTATCTTTTGTTTTATGGAAAAATTACATCCCCATCCATGACCTTTGGCGAAATTACATACCCCACCCACGAGGTTTTAAAAATTACTTTGCCCACCCATGTGGTTTCTCTTTTTTACATCTGACAACTTTCTAATATTGATCAACTTAAAAGATGCTAAATATTGTCCAAAATTGATGAAACTTTACATGGACGATCCTAAGGTGTTATATTTTTGTCCAGTGCCAAATCCAAAGTTTTTTAAGCTCATATATGACCCGTGGGACCAATAAAAACACGTTCACATGTCACATGTTTCATTGGGTCCCACAGATCACATATGAGCTTTAAAATTTTAGATTTGGCACTGGACAAAAATATAACACCTTAGCATCGTCCATGTAAAGTTGAATCAATTTTGGACAACATTTAAGCATCTTTTAAGTTGATTAATATTAGAAAATTGCTAGATGTAAAAAAGAGGACCACATGGGTGGACAAAGTAATTTTTGAAACTCTCGTGGGTGGGATGTAATTTCACAAACGACATGGGCGGACAATGTAATTTGCTCTTTGTTTTATATTTTTATTTCTTATTTTTTAGTTATTTTCATTTATTTAAGTCTCTAGCGTTGTTTGTGAAATGTGTTTTGGGTTTCTTTCAAAGGTTTTGCAAAAAAACTCCTTCATTGAGATGATCGCCGACTTAGATATTCAATTTTATCATAATTTGATAAGTAATACTCCCTCAGTTCATTAATATCTGTCGTTTTAGGATGTGATTCTTGTTCAAAAATATCTGTCATTCTAGCTTTTTGACACACTTCTTTCCACTTTTACCCCTACTATTCAATATAAAAGTAATTATTATCTAAATTGAAAAGTAAAAAAGTAGGGGCACATGCGTCATTGTCCTACTTTTCTTAATAAGTGTGCAAGTTTCTAAAATGACAGTTATTGTTGAACGGAGGGAGTAGTAGTAGGATGTAGTAGTATATAATTCTTTAAAATTCGGGAGAATAAATGAGAGGCGGGATTTAACAAGAACATTTTTTGACGGTTTCCTTATAAAAAATCACCAAAAATGCGATATCGATTGTTTAAAAGGAGTATTTTCGACGGATTTGGGTTAAAATCGTCAAATACAGATACCTCAATTTCCAGTAGTTTCTTATAAAAAGAAATTTTTTTGTCATTAATGGCAAAATTACTTAGATCGGGTTAAACTTACTTTCTATTTATGTTAATGTCGAATTTTTTTTGATCCCATAAGATTTAATTTCTGGATCCACCGCTGCCTTTAGCTTAAAGAAGACAGCTAGAGTATAGGCCTGTCAAATTGTATTTATGTATCATGTAAATGATAGAAACGATACACGACACAAAATTTACATGAAGATACACGGTATATGATACAAAAATATTAATGTATATGGAATTCTATATATGGAAATAAAATCCAAAATACCTGTAAATGAAACGAAATATACTAAATTTATTCATGTGTACACGAATTACATACGTACACGAATAACATGTGTACACGAATTAGTGAAATAAATTAGTAACACATAAATAACTGAAATATTAAAATAATATATTTACACGAATAAATGAAATAAATAAGTAACACCGAATTTATTCATGTGTACGAATTACATGTGTACATGAATTATATGTATATACGAATTATTTTCAGAAATTTCATGTATACACGATATGTATATAGTTAGATATGATACACGACAAGTTAATAAACCATGTATATATGATACACGACACGAAATCAGTTTGTATATAAAATTAAATACCTATACATGTTAATGTCGTGTCGTGTTTCAGTTCGTGTATTCGTTTTTGTTACTTTTTTCCCAGACCTAGTAGAGTGTACCATTTCAAGACAGCAAAGACGTAAACATAGCTAAAATGAAGAGAAACTTGAAGAATCGACAGGAAATCAGGGATTCTCTCACCTAGGAGAGAGAGACTTTCCTAATCTTCTCGCTATAGGAGAGAGGACTCTTTACGAATTTTTAGAGTTTATGCAGATCATGAATTTGTGTAGAAGTGTTGAACTGCACTTTTTCTTAAAAAAAAAAAAAATCTTTTTTAAAGAAAAACAAATGGATCCTTTTGGTGGTGGGTATGCACGAATGGTCCATTGAGCACGAAATTCATTAATAATATCTTTTTTCAAGAGAACATTGTAATAATGTCAATCTATGTGTATAGCAGTTAAACAAATCGTCCATAAAAAACAATTTCCTAAAAGCTAATATACTAAGTGCAATCCAAACGTTTTCTTAGAATAACGACTATTGAAAAATTAGCGACTATGAAGAATATTTTCATACATATTCTTCCCGACTTCCCATTGGAATTAAAAAAAATCTTATAAAATAATAATAAACTCTAGTTTATACAAATTAATATAAAGATTAAAATCAAAATACTATGAAACATTATTGTACCCTTACATTGACATTTTTTGTACAATGTTTTTAATCAGGTTGAAGTGGTCAATGAAACTCATTTTGGATTTGATTAATCTACCATCCAATAACCCAAAATAAAAATAATAAAACGATATATGTATACTTGATAACTAAAAATCATGGCGCATAATGTTTAATTTATGATTAAATCAAAAGGTACCTATTAACTTTTGACTATACAAAAATTATACTATAAGTTATAATAAAATTTATTCACTTTTATATGATGTTCATTCAAATTAAATATAAAAATTATTTTAAAATTTATGTTAGGAAAAATTCACGATATACCCCTTTTCTTTCGTAATTCACAATATACCTCTGTGATTTTCGTAATTCAATTTAAACATGTTTAAATGTTGTCCAAAATTCATGTAACTTTACATGGACGATGCTAAAGTGTTATATTTTGGTCCAATATCAATTTGAAGCTTTTAAGCTCACATGTGACTTGTGGGACCCAATGAATAAGTGACTGTTCATTGGGTCCCACAGGTCACATGTGAGCTTTAAAAATTTCAAATTTGATATTGGACCAAAATATAACATTTTTTAGCATCACCATGTAAAGTTTCATCAATTTTGGACAATATTTAAGCATGTTTAAAATTAAATTACTAAAATCACAGGGATTTATTGTGAATTACTAAAGAAAAACAGAGATATCTCATGAAATTTCCCAGGTTAATACCAACCATAACGAAAGCCTGGGAGTAAAAGTTTACAACTGCCCAATAAATCTCCCATATCAACTAAAATATTTTTATATTAAATTCAGTTAAACTTATCCGACTCATAACCAATTGTGGCACACTTCCCACTACTTTAATTACAACTTTGCGTTTTCTTTTTCTCTTTTTTAACACAGTTTTGCATGTATCCCTCACCCGGGACAAATATAAATTGGTTTTATTTTTAATATTAAAAAATATATTTCCTCTCTACATCATATTGTTTATTATTTAGATATGTCTTCTGAATAATAAAAAAATAATTTTTTTAAAATTTTTAAGAGATAAACATTATATTATAAAATTTAATTTGGCTTATAAAAAACATATCAGAACCAAACAAAACACTGAATTCAGACCGGGAAGTACATTTTTTTTTTTTTTTTGTAAAGGGTGAAAGAATAATATCTTTGTTTTTTTTTTTTTCTCGAGGGGTTAGTACTTCACATACTCGTCGGCATAATTTACACGTTGTATAAATTCAACGCCTACTCCCGTCTGTCCCAGTCATGTCCCTCTGCACGCCTTACACAGTAATGTTATACTACTATTATACTATGGAAAATAAAATACAATAATAAACATCCGCTATATATATACGAAAGCTCCGAATCCCTCTTCCAACCCAAATCCATAACATTTCCAACAGATACAAAGCCTAGGTGACACCCATTAAAGCCAAGCCCACAAGATACAGAGAGAAGAAGAAGGAAGGAAATAGGAGTAACTTGACAAAAAAGTTAACCTGCGTGCGAAGACGCAAACCGATCAAACAAAAAGAAAAAGAAAGTAGAGAAAAGATGGGTAGTACTTGTCTGCGTCGATTGGCCAGAGCCAGTAGTGAGAGTCCAGTCTTTATCAGAGTCAGGAACAAAAACCGTCCCGACCCGTTACATCCGGCCAGAACCGGACCGGCCCGATTCAATCTCAGCTCTTCATCAACTGGATGATGACGTCAACATCCCGTTAGTTGACCTCCAGGCACTTGGTCGACGGCGGCCAGGAGAAGTGGGTAGAGTTTGCAAAGAGTGGGGATTCTTTCAGATAATAAACCATGGCGTACCAACCGAACTGATGGATAGAGTTAGGGAATCTTGGAGGGAGTTCTTCCATCTTCCCATGGAGATCAAGCAGAGCTACGCTAATAACCCTGTACCTATGAAGGTTATGGTAGCCGGCTTGGTTCAGAAGGGTGCTATTCTTGACTGGAGTGATTATTACTTTCTTCAATATCTTCCTGGTTCAGTTAGAACCCCTCAGATTTGGCCTTCTCAGCCACCACATCACAAGTAATTATCCACTTCTTACAAATTTCTCAATCTCTTTTTTGTTTTATTGTTTGTTTTGTTTCACTTCACTCACTCTCAAGTTTCACCTCCTTTCTTTTCTCTTCATTGATTTATTCTCTATTAAAAAAATTCTTTTTGGTGGAAAAATTCATTTAATTGGGGTCGTTTGTGTAGTATTACTACAAACCTCATTTTGAAATGTATTTTTCAAATGTTATACGATGATATATAGACTAATTAATGAAAAGTACTATATCTTGCTTTTGCTTCATGGAATATGCAATTCCATTTTACCCTAATGGAACGAAAAATGTTTGCTTACTTTTAATACGGATAAAGTGATTACACATGTTCCATGAGATGGGATATATCAAAAAAAACAAGCACTTCTACACATATTTTATAATTTTTTTTTAGTTCCAGGTTATACATGCCTTAGCCAGACTTATAATTAGGGATATGGACTAGTAATCATCTAGCTATAGGACAAATTTTGACTTTTTATAGGACAGATATACTGTTCTTTTTTTGTCCATCAGTAGGGATCCGAAAAATTTTTTTGTCTTTTGGCGTTAATATTATTCTATATTTAAAAATTGATATCTTGACATATAAACACTGACAGACTTAGATTTTGATTTTTTTTAAAAGTTAGTTATCAGAATTGATAATATCATCAATCCTAGTAATCCGATATATAATCTCCTATTTTAAATGTAAGTCGTTTAGAGATAGTTTTAAATATTTTTAATCTAAGTTCATCTCTAAAACAATTTATATTTAAAATAGAAGGTGTATAAGATTTATCTTAAAACTCGTCAATTGCACATTTCCCTAATTCCTTTTCTAAAAATGAATTTTACCCCTGTGGTTTGATCTTATTATTATTATTTCATTAGGGCATTGACCGAAGAGTATCTAGACGAGTTAGTGAAGCTAGGGGGAGGATAATAAAGATGCTTGCTTCAGAGCTGGGTTTGGAAGAGAACACTTTGAAAGATGCATTTGGAGGGGAGGATATCGCAGCGAACATAAGGGTGAATTTCTACCCAAAATGCCCTCAGCCTGATCTCACCCTCGGGCTAGCACCACACTCAGATCCAGGCGGACTGACCATATTGCTGCCGGACTCTGATGTGGTCGGCCTTCAAGTGCGGAAGGATGGAAAATGGGTCACCGTCAAACCACACCCCCATGCGCTCATCGTTAACATAGGGGATCAAATGCAGGTAATTTTAATTTCACCAAATATTCGCCTTTCATTTTTATTATTTCACGTCCGCGTTTAAGTGGACTTGTATATTTGATACTATGTAATATAAAATTTAAATTTCATATACTATTAGTTACTCTCTCCGTCTGACCGTCCTGTTTACTATTTGGACATGTCGTTTGACTTCATTTTTAACATATAAGATAAATTAATTTTGAAAATTTAAGTTTTGCATATGATTCTTACATGATAAACTATATATATAAAATTTAATTTATAAAATTATTTTATCTTATATGTTTAATATTGAAGTGGAAAAACTGAATAAAACAAACAGGACGGTCAATTCAGACGGAGGGGTATAAAATTATTTAGTTTTAGATATTCAAATATTAAAATAACAAAACGTCGACAAAACCAAACACGATGTGAGGGAGGAGGTAGGATTACTTATTGGAATAGGACTAACGATTTGAAATTAAATATTATTATATAGTTTGATTGGCATGTGCGTGTTTTGTCCGCTTTAATTAAAGGGCGACTGTTCTTGCTCCGAGAGAGATTCATTATGAGTGGGGTCCACGACTCCCATGTGGTCTTGCTTTAGATTGAGATAAATATGTCAGTTAGTCTTCAACTTAAAATTTGATTAGTTCAACATGCCTTGAGCTCTGTGTTCCAGGCTGGGTCATGCACACAGTATTACTACTTGTCTCGAGCTCTGTGCGTTCCTACAATGGTCAATCGACATATTTAAAACGTGGAGGAATCTGATTTCAGTATTCTCTACCCTTGTTAAAAGAGTAATACTGTTGCCCTTTATAATTGGTTCTTAGTATTACTCTCTCCGTTCTGAATTGACCGTCCTGTTTACTATTTAGACATATCGTTTGACTTCAATTTTTACATATAAGATAAATTAATTTTGAAAATTTAAATTTTACATAAGATTCCTTACATGAAAAATTTATGTTACAAAATTTAGTTTTATAAAATTATTTCATCTTATATGCTTAATATTGAAATAGAAAAATGTGTCATAAAGCAAACAAGATGATCAATTCAGAACGGAGGGAGTATTATTTTTCGAGAATTTGGACATCCACAAAAGTTTCTGGCTTTTTCAGTATCTAATGTGGTCTAACCTATATCAGGCACAACTATTATACATCTATTATATACTATGTTGGTTTTGTCGCACTTTATTTCATTAAGGGAAAAAAAGTCAAATTTCTGTTTCCTCCCAATTAATTACTACAACATTAATTATTTTTGTTAATACAACTCCCCTTGGCCTTTAATATATATAGTTATGAAGAAAACTTTCTACAAGAAATGCGTCTTTAATTTTGCTTCTTTTTCCCGGGATAGGATTAGTTGAGAGTTGAGACGGGGAAGCAGATCGATGGTCCAATCGTGTCGTGCTCAATTGCTCTTAACTTAAAAAAAGTTGGGACTTTTCACGAATACTATGTTAAATTTGGGACCCACTACCGACCTGTCAGCTGATATTAAGCTGTTGATTCTATATGATTAGATTAAGTAATGACTTACTAATGATCTACCAATTAAAAAGACTTCCACAGATCCACTTGGGTTGGGTGTTCTTTAATTTCATGTTTACTCCTCTAATGGGAACACGCGCGCCTTTAATACAAACAATATTTTAGCAGCATTTACTGGAAAAAGAAAGAAAGTAATATACACATTTTTTGTTTTAGTTAGTTTGTAATTTGATTTAGAATGTGAATATTGGTATGGTATGCATATTGATTAAGTCAATACTATGTAAGATTTTATATACAAAGGAGGATGATACACATCATATGCATACGCCTGACATTTCAATATCAAGGCATCTATATTAAGTTTGTAAAATACTACTAGTGAAGTTAAGATCAAAATACTTGAGATTGAGACATCCAGATATTGTTTTTAGTAAAAGTAACCCAGTATTAGCATTTACGTGCCGTACTTATTTACAATTACGTGTCCATATTATAAATTATTCGTTTTATATTTATGTTATCGATTTGACCAACTGATGTTACGTTTCTCAATTTTCGTAATTGACGGTCGAGGTATCTCTGCTTTTATAATGATAGGAAGCATGATCCGATATAGAGGGTGGGTCATAACATTAAAATAAGGTAGATTTTCTTGTTTTTATACTATAATACTATTAATGATACATAATAATCGTAAGTTTTTCTAGAGAGCAATTATGGCGTTCATACATGGACAATTAGATATCAATATTTATTCTCATCATTATGGCATCGTAATGAAAGGGTTCACACTTCACATCTGCTAGCTAGTTAGTTCTACTTATTGCACCGTTGTTTCCTGTTTTTTTTTCCAATTCCATCAAAGGGACAACGACAGGTAGATTTTTTTCTTGTCACTCAGTGCCTCATAACTTGCGCATTTGCTGGCAGGTACTAATAAGTGGAAACAAATAGCGAGCGTTAGTCGCCTCTCAAAGAATAGAATAATAAACCGGGTTAATGTATATCTGATTAAGAGTGCATCATATAAATATATTAGAATGCTTGATGAGTTGGAATCACATACTCTTATAGATGTATCAAGGAGAACATAAATTAACTGTAGGGGTAGATCCAGCTATACATGTGTTCAAGGTATCAACTGACACGAATTTGAGAATATTACCATATTATGTATATTAGATTAATGCACAATTGCACATACACGAAAATCAGTCATATATAACATAGCTAGCTACTTACTGATGATCCTGTTTTTTTTTCGATCAATTAGGTGGTGAGCAATGCAGTGTACAAGAGCGTGGAGCACAGGGTTATAGTCAACTCGAATCAAGAGCGAGTGTCATTGGCTTTCTTCTACAATCCGAGAGGAGACATACCGCTAGCACCGGTGAAAGAGCTGGTGACTCCAGACTATCCTGCTTTGTATCAACCTATGACCTTTAACGAGTACAGGGTTTATATTAGGACCAGAGGTCCTCGAGGCAAATATCAAGTGGAATCCCTTAAATCTCCTAGATGATATATATATATATATATATAATAATTAATATTGATCATGCATGTATCATTCTTCAATTCGAATAACTTTTTTTTTTACATTTTACTATATATAATTTATATCTTATGTAAATCGATCTATATACAACAGAAAGAAATAACATGGTTGAATATTAGGGATCTGATTATAACTTATAGTAACTTTAGTTAGAGGTGCAAGTTTAATCATTTTGTTTATAATACTCATTTAATTTTTTTGATAATTATCGGCACATGGCCTAGGGTGCCGCACAGACATTACACGGAACTTCTTACCACATTTCCCTTGTATCTCTGACGATATGGCGGACATGCTTGCCTGGACCGTCCTTCTCGCCACTCCATTCCTACACCAGGCTGGGTAATCGGAGAGTAAACTCCTTTCCTCCACTCCCCCAGGATGAGTAATAAGAGAAACTCCTTTCCCACCAAAAAGTGAGTAGTAAGAGGGCTCGAACTCAGGACCTTCCGTGCCCTACTCCAGTCCTCCGCCACTCGGATGTCAATCTTTAATTAGTTTTGTGATATAAGTACTCATCTTTAAAATTAATTAAACCTTGTACGATTGCTACTAATAAGATTCCACAACAGCAGCGAAAAGAATATACTCATCTTCCCGTCATTTAAGATAGAACTGATATTAAATATCACCCTTAATCTAATAGTACTATATTTTTTTATAGTTAAGATAACAGGTAGATTTCAAATTCAGGACTGTTGGTTCTGGTATACCACTCCCAAGCCATAGGGGCTTGACATCTAATATTATATTATAGTAAATAATCACCAACTTAATTGCATGCTGATCACCACACCAGCAGTCATCAGTTGTAAAAAAGAAATATTTATTGAAGATAAGATGATCTTTACGAACCTATACTATGTACGGTATATTATAATGACAATGGTCTCAATAGAAAAATCTTCCCATTAGCCTCAGAGGAACGCGCCTCACGCGCGCCCTCACCTTCCTCCTGCGGTTTCCCGTTGTCCCCCACCTTCCGTCTCCAACCGTGCCACTCCTCGCCGCCCAGCCATGGTTGCTCTCCGCCTGTAGAGCCGCCGAAGTCTCCCGACCGCACCGCCCCACCCCTGTTGTTCGAGATGCCCAAACGTAGACCAGGTACAAGGTCAACGCCGGCGTCGAGCCCGCCTCTGCCTCCCCCCGTCATTTCTGCTCCATCTTCCTCGCTGGTTGATGCTCCGTCGTCCATCCACAAGCGCGAGTCTCCTGGTGGTCAGGTTGGAGCCATTGCTGTCGCAGCTCTTGGTGCTGCCCCGTCGATTTGCTCTGGTGGTGCTAGCGGTGCAGATCTGGTGGTTCCCGTCGGCTCCTCTGCGTTGGCATGCCAAGAAGTTGTAGTTAGCAGAGAAGATGGTACTGCTCCCTCCTGTTTTAACGCTGAGCATTTTGTTAACCGTGGAGTTGAGCAGAGCTCCTCAAATGTTTTCCGTGGGGTTGAGCAAAGTTCCAAATATGTGGCCTCTGGTTTAGCGCAGAGCACAATTTCTGCCTCAGTTGGTTTGGGTTGCGCTCCAGTGAATGGGGCGATTTTGGCACCGGCTATGTCTCTTCTAGACCCTTCTTCGATGGGTGCCACCAGGAAATTTGTCCCCCAAGGTCAACACCCCTATAGCCTCGAAGGTCAAATTTAAATCTTTGACCAGTAACATGAAGAATCCAGTGATTGACACAAGTGGACCTTCAGCAAACCTGGAATCAAATGTTATGTTTCATAACAAAGGGGAGATTCAAACCGTCTCTCAAGGGCTTCCCCATGACACCCCCGCCATCGACCTAGTTGTTGACATCTCAGGCCCTCCCGTTGACGCGGACTTGCAGGGGTGCCTTACTCAGACCATCTACCCCCTCTGGAGCCATGGACAAGGACTACCCGCCCCTACTCAAAGGCCCGGTCGTCCCCCCTCCCGTCGGTAAGAAAACTGCTTGGGCCAAAAGAACTCCCCGCCCTGCCCCGTCGGGAAAAACCTCATCAGGTTAGAATCCTAACCCCTCGTTTCTAGATATGCTATTGGCTAAACAGAAATCAAAATGCGGAATGTCTTTACCTTTAGATAACAATGATACTTTAGACACGGATAGTCCCTATGTTACCATTGAAGATAATGACTTATTGCCGGTAATTGATTATTGGAGGAATGCATTAGTTGGACATATCTGGGGTAAAAATTTAGCTTCAATATTGTTAGATAATTCGTGAAAAGAGCCTGGAGCTTTGTGGCTACCCCCCAAATTCTTCTCCATGAAGAGGGTTGGTGGTTCTTATTTCGTTTCGATAAGAGGAGGACCTTCAAGAAGTGTTAAACAAAGGCCCTTGGCTCCTCTATTCATCCCCTTTGGTTCTTAAGAAATGGTCTCCCGATGTCTCCTTCAACCCGAAAGACCTCAATCGCATTCCTGTATGGATTCAGCTCCCAGGCCTCCATACTAGCCTCTGGTACCAATCAAACCTTAGGAAAATCTGCTCCAAAATTGGCTCTCCCCTTCATACCGACCAATCTACGGCCTCTAAGACTAGAATTTCTTATGCTAGAATCCTCGTCGAGGTCGATTTCAATCTTGAGCTAGTTAGAGAGATAGAAATACGCGCCCCCTGTGGCTCTCTGTTCCAGCAAGTTTATGAATGGGAACCTATTTCCTGCTCCTCTTGTAGCCTCCTCGGCCATTCTTCTGCCCGCTGTCCTTCTGTCCAGCCCGGACCCCCCGCGCCGGACGAACCATTAAACCCTTGTTGGAGCTCCCAAACCAAATTCTGAAGACCTCCTCGCTAGCTCAGGCTGCCCCTGTCGTGAAGGCCCCTCCTAAGCAGGCCTTGGCCACCCCTGGGACCAAGGCCCCCTTCATTGCGGTTGCTACCTCCCCGTCTGTTCTTCTTACCACAACTCTTCCTCATTTGAACGCTCAGCCTGCCCCTGCTCCTTCTGCGATTCAGCTTCTGAACCCCCTCCCTTAACTGCTCAGGCTTCCCATTCAATCCAGTTGACCTCTGTCCCCTACTCTACTCCTCGCCCCATTGACCCCTATTCCTCATCCTCCTCTTACCCCCCTGATGTGATGACTTCCCCATCCCTTCAGCTTGTGCTCTCTCCCAACCCTGAGGCAACCTGGCAGGTGGTCCCCTCGAATGGTAAGAAAACTGTTGGTAAGACCCCTTTACCTGGCCCGAAGGAGCACTCGCTGCAACTAATTAACTCCTTTGACGCTCTTGAGACGGGTATTACCCGCGCTACCTCCTCTTCACACCATACCCCCTCCATATGAACCTTGCAATATGGAATATTAGGGGCTGTAACGATCACCCCAAACTCCTTGAAATCCAAAAATTGGTGGCCAACAACAATCTGTGTTCGTTCGGCCTCCTCGAAACTCATGTCTCGCTCGACAACCACCTTCCCATCCTAGGCCGTTTCTTTCCACCTGGAGTTTTCATCATAACTATGAGGCTGATAATTATGGCCGCATCTGGATTCTTTACAACCCCTCCATCATCACTCTCTCCCCATCCACTGCACCGACCAAATCCTCTCCTGTAAGGCGTCTATTATGGGTACAATGGACTTTACCCTCTCCGTAGAGATTACTGTGACTTTGTGGAGTGTGTCTCAAGGGCGGAGTTGCAGGACCTTCGCTACTATGGACGCTTCTTCACCTGGTGAAACAATCAATACAATCACGGACACATCCTCAGGAAGATAGACCGGGTATTAGTTAACGAGGAATGGATCCTGGCTTACCCCACCAGCTTTGCTTCCCTTCCTTCCACCTTTGGCATCTGACCACAGTCCCATGATCATCTCCCTCCCTCGCGCCCGCCCATCGTAAAAGAATGTTCAAGTTCCTCCCTGGGGACCAAAGACCCCTTCTTCCTTCCTTTGGTTCGTGAAGCGTGGGAGCCCCCCCCCCCCCCCCCCCCCCCATCTGGAAGTCAGCTTTTCTCTATCGTTTTAAGACTTCGGTTCCTTAGAACTGGTCTCATAAAGCTCCATAAGACTGAATTTGGTTCCATTGGGGAGAAAGCCAAGCCATCAGAAATGAGCTCAGTAATGTTCAGAGGCGCTTGGATGAGGACCCTTGGAACCCGACCCTTATCTCCCTAGAGAAAACCCTAAGGCACAAGCTCCTAAATAGGGACGCTAACGAGCTACTTTTCCTTCGCCAGCTCTCGAAGGCCAGGTGGCTTAAACTGGGTGACTCTAACACTTCCTTCTTCATAGATCCATTAAGGCAAGAAGAAATAAAAACTCTATTGCGGCTGTTGTTAACGAGTCTGGAGAAACCCTTAATGACCCTACGGAAATAGAGAACTGTTTAGTGGCCCCACTTCCATCAAGCGTTAGGCACTAGAGCTTCCCCCCCCCCCCCCCCCCCCCCCCCCCCGTACACTCTTTCTTCGGATCTCAATTTAGACTCAGTTAGAACTCTTGACCAATCTTCTTGGGCCCATCTCACCCTCACCCGTCCGGTTGATAACAATGATATTAAATCCGCTCTCCTCTCCATAGGAGATGAAAAAGCCCCAGGCCCGGATGGTTACACAGCTAAATTTTTTAAAGCTGCCTCGGACATTATTGGAGGGGACGTCTGTTGAGCTATCAAAAGTTTTTTCCATAGTGGTCGGATGCTCAAAGAAATTAATGCCACTCTCATCACCCTTATCCCCAAAATCTGACAACGCCTCGGCCCCTGGCGACTACAGGCCTATCTCTTGCTGCAATACTCTGTACAAGATCATTAGTAAGATTTTGGCTGACACGCTTAAAAATGTCCTCCCCGTTCTGGTCAATCCCAGTGATAAGTGGTGATAATATATATTTTTAAGGGTTATTTCCGCAAATATTTTACATGATTTATAACATAATTTCACCACTTTATAGAGTATTTTATTTATATTAGTGAACTTACATATTTTTTTATATTTTAGGCGAATGCTCAATTTGACACTATTTAATGCTTCTATTCAGTAGCAGCTACATGCAGCAAGTAGCAAGCTACATGCTACAAACAAGCAAGCACCTGCATAAGCAAGCAGCTACCACCTGCGCTAGCAAGCAAGCTACCTGCTAGCTTATTTTATCTCCCATGTATACAACCATCACGAAGGAAACAAAAGCGAGGCGCGCATGTTTTGACATGCATAAGTCAAGCGTGGTGGTCCCTTGGAGCAAAAAGAAAAGAATTCAAAATCAATACACACACGAGACGAGAAGAAAGGGCAGACAGACTCAACGAAGAAAAGGACGGGACGCGACAAAATATAAAAGAGAGATAGACTGAGCGAACAACGGGAAGTCGAGGACGGGACAGAGACGAGAGACGAGAAAGACAAAAAAAGAAGAATAGAGAACAAACAGAGGCGGAAGTCGAAGAAAAAGAAGGCGACCAAAACGGGGAAACAGAAGAAGAAAAGAAAAAGAGGACCCATCTTCATTAAAGCTTCTTCAACAACCCATGGCTATCTCTTTTACTCTTCTCCTCTTTATCTCATTAATGTCTGAGTAGTCCTATTTTGTACCTTGGGATAGGGTTTTGACCCCAAATCCCCAAACTAGCATGTAAAACCTAATTTGCTTAAATATAGTTGTTTTGTCTCTCTAAATTTAATTAATGTGCTAGATTAATCACCTATGTGAATTTGTGGTTTCTCCTAACTTCATACATATATGATTTAGGGATTTAGACCAAGAGAGAGACAAACCCTAGATTTTTCCTTCTTTAATTAGTTGGTGGATTTAGTGCTATTGTTAAGGGCTTGTTCTTAATGCTATCTAGTGAGGTTTATCCAACCTAACCGAAGGGTTTATTTAACTAGATAAGATTTGACTTTCACTAGGATTTTAGAGTTAGTCATAAATTTAGTCCTAATAGACAACTAGAGCAATTTGGGATAAAATGCTATGTTTGGGAGTATTTGGGTGATTACACTTTCCCGGGGTACATCTTCATTTCAATCCATTAAAATACCACTTTAGTTTAATTGTTTTCTATTTTTATTACTAAACCGAATCACTAAGCTTGCCTCCGGCTAAACCCATAATTTTTTACCGTTTCTAATTAAACAACTAAATACCAAAGCTAGGGAGATAGAACCAATTTCCTTGTGGATACGACACTTGTTGTACTACATCGAATATGTGCACTTGCCTACTCTTTGCATATATTTATATATTTTGTGATATATATTATTTGCAAAACAAGTTTTTGCGCCGTTGCCGGGGAAATTGATAGTTTCTATCATTTTCCCCAGTTTCGGTATTTTAGTTTTTGTTTTTGCTTATTTTTGTTTGTTTATTTTCGTTTTATATTGTTAGTCTTTATTTTTTTAGTTTTAATTAGTCCTTGTTTATATTTCCTTGTTTCTAATAGTTAGCATTTCGCTTTTGTTTTACTTAGGACTTCTTCTTCTCTTGTGTATGCCAAGCACCCGAGCTCGTGGCTCACCTCTTGTCAGTCCGAGACCCGATCTTGAGCGCTTCCTACTAAGAGCTAGAAGGGATCTAAGAAGTACAACCATGGCGGACCCTAGAACAACCAGAATAGAAAACAACGGGCACAATCAAGAGAGGAACTACACGCCCACCCTCAAGCTCTAAGTGACTACTATCAGCCCTGCACTGAGGGTAGAGCTTCAGCCATAGTCCTTCCAGATTTAACAAGAGGAGAATGGACAGTGGACATTTTAAAACGCACTTCATTACGGTTACCCGAGACTTGGGAGGTTCATTGGACGAATCCAGACGATGCACCAAACCACTTGAGCCTCTTCCTCGACTTTTGCAATTCTTTTGGAAAGCTGGTGCCGTAAAGGAAAGGATAAGACTTCAGTTATTCCCTCACTCTCTTCAGGACTCAACTTCAAGATGGTACAGAGTGAAATACCCCAAACCTTAATGTGTTAATTAAATGTATAATTATAATCTTCTAAGGCTAATTAAGTCTTTAAGATTATTGGTGAAGAAATGAAAACCAAAAAGAAAAGAAATTTCGTAAAAGTCACAAACGTGAAAATACGTATTAATTGTTTAGGAGGTACATAACCTTCGTTGGAGTTATAAATATATTTTTATACCTTAATTACACACTGAGAACGTATGGGAGAAATTCCGAAGAAAACGGATCCAAACAATGCATTAAAACGCTAACAGAGTCTAAGGCGCATTTTTCGAGGAAACCCGAAAACGTGACTTTAAACAGTTAAACGACCCCGTAAAAATAATAGTTGATTTTATAACAATAATTAAACATTAATGAGAGTTTAATAGCCATTAAAATTAAAGGAAAGAGGAAATTCCGGTAAACAGTCCCGGTTAGTGAATAGTACAAAACCGGGCAATTAAACGAGCGTTTTCTGTCAAAAGACGAAAAACGCTCCAGCATGTTATATTGGTGGGCCGTTTTATTTATGTATACAGCCCACTCACATGTGACTAGTTAACTAATTAATTAAGTCAAGAGAGTCAATAACAAAGGGCACAGATACCCCTCACTCTCTCTCTCTCTTTCCTTATTCCTTTTTCCCCTCTCTCTTTTCCTCTCTTTCCTCTCTTCTCTCCCAGCCGGTCTCCCTCCTCTCTCTCTGCCGATGGAACTTCCCAACCAAGCCAACAATGGCTTCCTCCATTCTTCTTCATCCCCAAGCTCCATTTGAGCTCCAATCACAAAAATAATTACATATTCTTCTTCCTCTCATCCTCCTCTATCATCCTCTCTTTTCAAAATTCCAAAAGGATGAAGTTGACCTCCATGGGTTTTCACCATTTGAGGAGAAAATGGCACCAATGAGAAGCTTGGAGCCTCCTCTTTCTTCTAAGGTAAAAATTTCCAAGAGAAAGTCATTTTTCCTTCATCTCTTGGTGTAATCAATTTTTCACACATTTTTGATACCTTGTTTTTCTTCTTGTTCTTGAGCTCCAAATTGACCCTTCAATGGTGGAGTAGTTTCCTTCTTGATTCAAGGGAGAAAATCCCTCTTTAAAAGCTTCAAAAGGTAAACCCTATTCTAGCCCTTTGATTAAATTGAGTTTCTAAGGGTTTAGATAATAATTGTGTATGTTTTGTGTTCATGGATGTTGGGATGGAGTTTGGAAACTCCATACCCTCTAAATTGATTTTCGGAAGAGATGAGGAGCAAGAGGAGAATGTGAGAGACTTGTGAAATTAAGGTAAGGAATTCACCTTAAACCTTGTTATAATTATTTAAGTTGTTTGGGATGGGTAAACAATTTAATGAACCCAATTTGTGAATTAATGTTGAATTGAGGGCCTTAAGAGCCAAATGTTTGGAGGTTGTGTTTATTATGTGTTCATGGAGATTATGGTTAGTAGGTTGTGTGTTGATGAATTTGAGGATTGTGCTAAGTGCTGTTAGGACCCTTGGAAGGGTATGGCTAGATTAGGAATGAGGAGGATGTATATTGATGGTTTGGATGCATAAGGTTATGGGGAAGTTATGTCAAAATTTCAATGGGAAATGTGTGTTGATGATGGTGTTAAGGTTGAGAGGGATTAGGTGCTGATTGGGAGGTTTAATAAGGATGGATAAAAGGGAGTTAGGAGAGTGCAAGAATGATAGCAAAATGGTGCTAGATGACTTGGGAATTTAATGAGTGAGTATGGATTTTTGGATTGTAAACATAGATAGAAACTGCCTCTGTTTACTGAAATTCTGGGCACGTCCGAACTTCCGTCCGGACTTGGAAGTTCGGACATTCTCCGCCGCGTTATATTTTTTCGAGTTTTAAGTGGTGTCCGGACTTCTGTCCGACCTTTGAAGTCCGGACACTCGAAAGAATTTTTCCAGAAATTTTGTTCGACTTGTGTCCGACCTTTGATGTCCGGACACAAGTTCGGACGCTTCAAAATTTTTCCCCGGTTTAGTCTTGACTTGTGTCCGACCTTTGATGTCCGGACACAAGTTCGGACACGTTGAAATTTTTTCCGGTTTTGCTCTCGACTTGTGTCCGACCTTTGATGTCCGGACACAAGTTCGGACGTGTTGAAAATTTTCCCCAGAGTTTGCTTCGACTTGTGTCCGACCTTAGATGTCCGGACACAAGTTCGGACACAGTGAAATGTTGATCAAAAATTTTGTTTAAGGGTAGGAAATGACATCCAATGATGGGGATTAATATGTGATGATGTTATAAGGTTGTTAAGGATAAATTAAGTGAGTTATAATGGTAATCGAGTGGTGAGAAGCTGTAATAAAAATGTAAGTTATAAAACTACCGAACGGGTTAATCGTGGGCGCATTAGTCGTTGAATAATTATGTTACCCCGATGTTAATAAAGATAGTTATAATGTTATCAGTTACTCAAAAATTTTCAAGGAGCATGTGATGGTACATTAGAGTGCACCTTCGGTGACAGGTATGGTTTTCTTGCAACCTGTGTCCTCCTACCGGATTACACGGCTTGTATGCCAATGTGTTTTTCTGTGTTTTGCCACCTTGCAAGATAAAGCATGAAATGAGTTTACAGTAATTCATTATTGTGGCGTATTTAATTACGATACCGCGTAACCTTAGTTATGTGTTAAATAATAGTTTAACCGACCTTAGGTTCACATAAGAATCGGTAATCGGAATAAACGTCCCAACCCATGGGTACGTTCTAACTACGGCTATCCGTGCGTTAATATATGTTGTGATTATGTGTGATGTATGGGATTTGTTTGGTATGTTGTTGTGTGATCGGATACAGATATCCGTGTTTGTAAAAAAAAAGGGGATATTACTCCCCTTATTTGTCTAACCGAGTTAGTAACACTATGTGATGTATGTATGTGATAAGTTCCATAAGGGAACCTCTAACTAATAAGTATATGTTATGTATGGAGAGGAATCCGGTCTGTTCCGGTCGCGCGTGTTTTTGGAGTTAATATATATATGTGAATTAACTCCCATCCTGTTATGTTAGGGTTGTTTTCCTTCATGGATTTCGACCTCCCACTAGCTTAGCCAAAGCTTACCTACCCGACCTCCACATCGGGCTAGGAGGGAAATTATGTATAATGTTGGTAGGGTGTCGATGCCTAAGTTGCTTCGACTCCCTCTTTGTTATGTACGGTGTTCTTACAACCACCCACAAGCTTAACCAAGGCTTACCTACCTCATCACTATTGGAGTTAGGGGGAAACTATGTATGTTGTGATCGGTCCTATATGAGGCCGCCACTCAAGTAAAGAAAATGTATGTATGTTGTGCTCGGGCTTATATCACCCCGGCACTCCCTAAGTGAAGTTCATGTACTCTAAGAAGAGTGAAATTAGGTTGTGTATGTTATAAAGTGAAGTGTGTTGTTATGTTGAGTGTGTTAACCCTGTGTTTGTATTCTGTTAATGGATGTTTGCTTATAAGCATGACATGTGTGAGTTTGTGCATGTATGAAACAAAATCAACCGCATGCTAAGACGACAAATAGTTGTGCGTGGCCGGTAGCATGCGGGCTGCGGGATTACCATACCAGCAAAGGTGCTGACCCCCTTGGGGGCTCCCATACTTTTCAGGTACAAGGAACTGGAAGCCGTTCGAGAGTAGGACGGGGTAGTGTTGTATGTGGTAGTCATGAGAATTGTGGATGTATTATAGGTGTAGTAAGACCGAAAATGTATCGGCATTAGTTGGTAATTACTCGGTACAGCTGTAATGTAAGGGTATAATGACTGTTGGACATGGAACGGGATTTATGTGTAGTCGCTCGGGAATTTAGTCCATCAGACCGGTACAATATATGTATGTTAGCCTTGTTAGCCACGTGGGTGGCTAACGACGTGTAACACCAAGAGTTAAGTGATGTTGTGAGTCTATGAATTCCGCTGCGATATGTTGTTAAGTGTGTTTTAGTAGTTAGGGGTGTTACAAAATGGTATCAGAGCGAAGTATCGCTCTGAGATGAAATACCGAGCTTATGAAGTACCGAGTTAAGAGTTTAGTACTTTGGGTTAAGGGTGAGTGATAGCGTGAGAAGTACGCTAGTTAGGGAATACCAGTGGGTACTGGATACCTATAGTATCCATCCCGCCCTCCCACAACCCTATGTTATAACTTGGAAAAAGAACGCCAGAGAGATGAAAGTCGTCTCTTACTCGGGAATACCCGATCTGGCTGTTACTAAGTATCCTCATAAGTACGGAGAACCTGTCACACGGTAGATCCCGAAAGGTGTGAATCCCGAAACGGTCTCCATTTTAACAATATTAACCGCTCTTGTTAGCGAAAATGAAGAATCTTATGCACAAGAGAATGGAATTTCCAGCACCCTGGGTCGACATGCGGAGCAGTCGAGGACAACCAGCTTGCAACGCACCAAGCGTGCAACAGGCAAGGAGCGAGGTAATGAAACCCGAGACGAATGTCTACGGGACTACAAGTTGACTAATACACCGACTAGTATAGCACCGATCAAGGAACTACAACGTAGTACGAGGAGGATACAATACTAAGTAAAAGGGGTCTCCCAGAAAGGGAACCACCCTAGTTAATGGCTATCATGTGAAGACAGTGTGAAGAACCCAGAAGAATTGTTGTTAAGACTGCAAGATCAAGCAAGGGCCAGCTAGACCATTGACGTTAGTACGGATGAAAACAATACCGCAACCAGTGTGTATTGAACCGATAACCAGTTAGCATGGCGCACTTGCCATGGCAAGTGCTGCTACACAAGGTTGTGTGGGAGATTTTTTTTTTTTGCAACTACAAAGTACTCAGTAAAGCACCATGAAGTTAAGTGGGATTATCATAAACCGTGGAAGGGCTTAATAGCCTGACCTAGTACTTGGAAATACGCCAGTCAGCAAGAAGCTAGACTTGGTTAAGGCAAGGAAACGTTGTAAAACCACGAAGATTTTTCTTTCAACCTAAAATTATTTTCAAACTCTTTTTCAAAACCAAATTTCTCTTCCAAACCCATTTTATTTCCAACCTTCTTTTTAGACCAACCAGAAGACCTACACGGGCCTCAGTGCCACATGGTAGGTAAGTTTTACCCAGTTACTTTTAAACAACCGGATGGAAACCAGTAAACCCAAGGGTAACAACCGAGGGAATGGAGTGAATTCATAATAATACAACAAGTGGATACACTTCCCTTGATTAAGTTCGGGAAGCATTGAGTGCATATTATCGCAGGATAATATAAGAGGAGTTGACAAAAGAATACTTCACCTAGGCGTGTGACGGACACTACGAGTGTACCAACAGTAATGTGGGACGACCGCACTCCTATAGGAGCTTGTGGGCCTGACAGACCTTCTTATGGGTTAGTCGGGCAAGTAGCAATGTATCAGTAGGGTACCCCACGTATGTATACGAGTGGAGTCTGGAACACGGAAGTAGTCGACTCCATACTACGGTCCGAAGTAAAAGTCAAGCAAGAGCAATGGATTACCAAGTATGGTTGAAGAAAGGAACCCAGTTAAGTTAAGGAAGACTAAAGGAATTAGTAAGTGTATTTTAAGGAAATGTTTAAGGGTGAACAAGTGCGAAGTGCACTGATTAGTAAGTAAGAACATGGAATATGTCATAAGGAACCTGAAGGACGAGCATATAGCTGGAGTAAGTACCCAGCCTAAATATGGCGAGGCAGATGCCTACTGTGATACGTTAATGTGCAATGATCGGGATGAGACTCCCGAAGTGATCACTTGTACTAAGGGAATATCAATCTCACTGGAAATGATATTTAACCCAGCCAAGAACGCAGGGCGATGTAGCTAATGAAACGTACTCATAAGTGCGAGCCGGATATAATGGCATGACCTAGTAACACCGAGGAACTATCCATAAAAGGGTGTTTGGGTCAACAATGGTTGAACGAATAACGTGGCAGAAATGCAAGGGTTGAGACTAACACCCAGTTTGTGCATAAGACGTCAAGAGAAAGTCTGACATCCTTGAAGGGCATCCCATGAAAGGAATAAATCATGGAGCCCAATACAATCTATAAACCGTGTAATATGTACGGAGAAGTAAATGTGTGTGAACAGCCTACAATGAGCAGAGCTCGAGGCAATAGGGCTTACAAGCCACAAGTAAAATATGTTAAGGAAAATTTATTGATTATGGAAGTTTATGTTATATAAGTAGGTAAGCGGATAACGAACCACTGATTAAAGTGTGGGGATACCTCTTGATATGTGAGACCGCAACAGCGGTAGTTATGTGAACAGAGTTCAGGGAATATGTTAAGGTTGACCATGTTGTTATTACCCAAGAATGATGTGAGTAGGAATAAATCGAAAAGAAGTGTTTATACTAGTTGTAGAGACCCACCATAGGCGTGGGATACTAAGTGCGAAATGAACAACGCTCAAGGAGCATAAGAGTGCGAAGAATAGCGTCCTAAGCAATCAGCCAAACAAGTGGCGAAACACAGTGTAATGGCGAAAGCTAATATAATAGCGGATGCAGTAGAAGTTAATGTTATACAATGAGTGAAAGCACGGACCGCAGCAAGCGACCGTTGCATAAGTATTGTTAAATAATAATGTGGCAATAAGACCAGTTATGAGTGAAACTCAATGGACACACAAGTAAGTGATGAAACGCAGACTGGACAATGATCCAATAGTTAGTACTATGTGATAAAGAACTCAGTGTGAATTCCTATTGCAATCGCATAAGAGACTTACTGTCAAGAGTTTACGCCTCTGCACTCTGTATGACTGAGTGTTTTGGTATTGCGCTTGCGCGGTAATGATCAAGTGAGATAGCTAGGAAGTCTGAAAATGTTAAATGTGATAGAAGGACAAGAATTATGGTGTGATAAAACCGATGCATAAGAGAAGCACGGTAGTACCAATCAAAGGGTACTTGGTTGACATAAGTGACTACAGTAGCACGATTGTTGAATATCGGTATGGAACATACCTCAAGTGTTGGAAATAACCGACAAAGTACTACACAAAAGGTAGTAGCTCAAACTTAACCGACAGTAAGTCGGAAGAAACCAAGTAAATCATTGTAGAATACAATAGATTATCGTGGAAATGAATAGAAAGTTTGTAACTCACCGAATTCGCTCACGGTAAGAAATACCACGCGTCGGCTGAGAAACCGTTATTACCAAGATAAAGGTGATAATCGGGGATGTATAATACAGTAAGGATAACGTATGGAGCAAACTAGCAGAAACTATTAAACCAGTGAGTCAAACGATGAATGTGAATAGTGAACATGAGTGAATGGCA
This sequence comes from Limonium bicolor, assembly GCA_023374045.1. NCBI lineage: Eukaryota > Viridiplantae > Streptophyta > Magnoliopsida > Caryophyllales > Plumbaginaceae > Limonium > Limonium bicolor. The sequence continues at coordinate 99,344,854 of CM041782.1, forward strand.
AACTAATGATGCCTAAAAGCCTCACAGGCCAGGATCGAAACCAGTTAAGAGTTAAAATAAACTCTAAGGAGAATTCTTGGTTAGGGACTAAACCGCCAATATGGTTAAGATCCTCTAATCAAAACACATTGTGTAATAAAACCGCGGGGAGATAAAACACTTCACGACGGTAGAACGTGTAAACCAGTGATTAAGTGATTGATTACGTGGGCGTAATCCCTTTTAAGGGGGGTAGAGCGCAAAACCGTTAGTGTGTTTTACCGTACAAGTGTACGTGAACTATGGTGTGCATAGCACAAAATGATTTGTTTTGATGATTGGTGCGTGTGTTACATAAACATACGCATTCATTCATGGTTTAATTATGATAATTGCGCACCTGATGATGCGAACACCATTGTGATAAGTGTGTTATTTTGTTAAGAGATGTGTGAAAGTATATGTATAAGGGAGTAGAAAACTCCGGGGAACTAAACCCCGACTATGTATGTTCATATGATACCAAAAGTAATATTGTGTATTATATTTTGATAAAAATATATATGGATATATGTATATATACAGTATTGTGACTTATGAAGAGGTATGACACCAATGTAGAACCTAGTGAGAATTAAATTCCCTAGGTAACTTGATTTAAAATAAATCGGGAAGATGATTGATGGACATAGTTCCACCCTTGGAGATGTATGATTATGACTAGATGGATTAAAAGATAGAAAATGGTATATTGCTTGAATTAGTTGTTGGTTGAAATTGAAGTGGGAGGTGAAACTTGATTATCATGAGACCAAGGGAAGCCAAACACAAATTGGAGTGGAAAGATAGTTCAACACTGATGCTGATCACATTAGTGTTGGATGATTCTAGAAACTCCCTATAAGTGGTCATAAATAATCACATCAGGAATAAGATGCAATTAGCATTAATTGGACTTGGAGTTGTATTGAGTTTTCAAAAGATTTTAAATTGGGTTTCAAATTTTCAATTGGTATTTTCAATACTTCAATAAATATTTAAGATTCTTAAGTGGTATTTTCAAAGGAAGGACTACCTTTATGTGACCTCGTAGAGGATTTTCAACTTGTATCCTTCCAATAAAGGATTTCATTATACTTAACCCCTCATAGAGGGTATTTTCCTACTACTTGCTCACGAGCTGAGGACGTATGAGCCTTTGTCTTAGGACCGGTGACATGAGAAGTATATTTTAAAGATGTACGCAATTGTTTTGATCTCCCAAAGGAACGGGGACCAGAGTGTCCATCGCGACCGGTTCTGCGGGATCACAGTGTATATGTACTCGACATGGGTCTCGAACTCATGAAGAGATGGAAAAGGAATTTCTGGTTGATATACATGCTAAGACATGTTGTGTGGTATGTGCAATAATTATTACTTTGGGACCTCGAGTCCTAATGTGGTTAAGTTCCGAAAGTGTTATGTTACCTAGACCGGTGTGTCTAAAGGTTGTTATATTATCAAGACCTAAGTGTCTAAGTGATGTTATGTTATCAGGACCTGCGAGTCCAAATGTTGTTATGTTACCCAGACCTAAGAGTCTAAGGGTTGTTATGTTGGAACAATGTTGTTAAGGTACCCGGACCATCAAGTCCGAGGTTACTATGTGAGTATGTTGTGCTATGTATGGATGTGTATATGTTACCCGGACCGTTAAGTCCAAGGTTATGATGTAAAGTATGTTTGTTATGGAAGTCTAAGTTGCAAGTAATCCCTGTGTTCTAATTCAAATGACGCTAGGGAAGTGTGAACTTCGAGGACGAAGTTCTTTTAAGGGGGGTAGATTGAAATACCCCAAACCTTAATGTGTTAATTAAATGTATAATTATAATCTTCTAAGGCTAATTAAGTCTTTAAGATTATTGGTGAAGAAATGAAAACCAAAAAGAAAAAGAAATTTCGTAAAAGTCACAAAATGTGAAAATACGTATTTAATTGTTTAGGAGGTACATAACCTTCGTTGGAGTTATAAATATATTTTTATACCTTAATTACACACTGAGAACGTGTGGGAGAAATTCCGAAGAAAACGGATCCAAACAATGCATTAAAACGCTAACGGAGTCTAAGGCGCGTTTTTCGAGGAAACCCGAAAACGTGACTTTAAACAGTTAAACGACCCCGTAAAAATAATAGTTGATTTTATAACAATAATTAAACATTAATGAGAGTTTAATAGCCATTAAAATTAAAGGAAAGAGGAAATTCCGGTAAACAATCCCGGTTAGTGAATAGTACGAAACCGGGCAATTAAACGAGCGTTTTCTGTCAAAAGACGAAAAACGCTCCAGCATGTTTATATTGGTGGGCCGGTTTTATTTATGTATACAGCCCACTCACATGTGACTAGTTAACTAATTAATTAAGTCAAGAGAGTCAATAACAAAGGGGCACAAATACCCCTCACTCTCTCTCTCTTTCCTTATTTCCTTTTTCCCCTCTCTCTCTTCCTCTCTTTCCTCTCTTCTCTCCCAGCCAGCCGTCTCCCTCCTCTCTCTCTGCCGCCGATGGAACTTCCCAACCAAGCCAACAATGGCTTCCTCCATTCTTCTTCATCCCCAAGCTCCATTTGAGCTCCAATCACAAAAATAATTACATATTCTTCTTCCTCTCATCCTCCTCTATCATCCTCTCTTTTCAAAATTCCAAAAGGATGAAGTTGACCTCCATGGGTTTTCACCATTTGAGGAGAAAATGGCACCAATGAGAAGCTTGGAGCCTCCTCTTTCTTCTAAGGTAAAAATTTCCAAGAGAAAGTCATTTTTCCTCCATCTCTTGGTGTAATCAATTTTTCACCATTTTTGATACCTTGTTTTTCTTCTTGTTCTTGAGCTCCAAATTGACCCTTCAATGGTGGAGTAGTTTCCTTCTTGATTCAAGGGAGAAAATCCCTCTTTAAAAGCTTCAAAAGGTAAACCCTATTCTAGCCCTTTGATTAAATTGAGTTTCTAAGGGTTTAGATAATTAATTGTGTATGTTTTGTGTTCATGGATGTTGGGATGGAGTTTGGAAACTCCATACCCTCTAAATTGATTTTCGGAAGAGATGAGGAGCAAGAGGAGAATGTGAGAGACTTGTGAAATTAAGGTAAGGAATTCACCTTAAACCTTGTGTATAATTATTTAAGTTGTTTGGGATGGGTAAACAATTTAATGAACCCAAATTTGTGAATTAATGTTGAATTGAGGGCCTTAAGAGCCAAATGTTTGGAGGTTGTGTTTATATTGTGTTCATGGAGATTATGGTTAGTAGGTTGTGTGTTGATGAATTTGAGGATTGTGCTAAGTGCTGTTAGGACCCTTGGAAGGGTATGGCTAGATTAGGAATGAGGAGGATGTATATTGATGGTTTGGATGCATAAGGTTATGGGGAAGTTATGTCAAAATTTCAATGGGAAATGTGTGTTGATGATGGTGTTAAGGTTGAGAGGGATTAGGTGCTGATTGGGAGGTTTAATAAGGATGGATAAAAGGGAGTTAGGAGAGTGCAAGAATGATAGCAAAATGGTGCTAGATGACTTGGGAATTTAATGAGTGAGTATGGATTTTTGGGATTGTAAACATAGATAGAAACTGCCTCTGTTTACTGAAATTCTGGGCACGTCCGAACTTCCGTCCGGACTTGGAAGTTCGGACATTCCCCGCCGCGTTATATTTTTTCGAGTTTTAAGTGGTGTCCGGACTTCTGTCCGACCTTTGAAGTCCGGACACTCGAAAGAAATTTTTCCAGAAATTTTGTTCGACTTGTGTCCGACCTTTGATGTCCGGACACAAGTTCGGACGCTTCAAAATTTTTCCCCGGTTTTAGTCTTGACTTGTGTCCGACCTTTGATGTCCGGACACAAGTTCGGACACGTTGAAATTTTTCCGGTTTTGCTCTCGACTTGTGTCCGACCTTTGATGTCCGGACACAAGTTCGGACGTGTTGAAAATTTTCCCCAGAGTTTGCTTCGACTTGTGTCCGACCTTAGATGTCCGGACACAAGTTCGGACACAGTGAAATGTTGATCAAAAATTTTGTTTAAGGGTAGGAAATGACATCCAATGATGGGGATTAATATGTGATGATGTTATAAGGTTGTTAAGGATAATTAAGTGAGTTATAATGGTAATCGAGTGGTGAGAAGCTGTAATAAAAATGTAAGTTATAAAACTACCGAACGGGGTTAATCGTGGGCGCATTAGTCGTTGAATAATTATGTTACCCCGATGTTAATAAAGATAGTTATAATGTTATCAGTTACTCAAAATTTTCAAGGAGCATGTGATGGTACATTAGAGTGCACCTTCGGTGACAGGTATGGTTTTCTTGCAACCTGTGTCCTACCGGATTACACCGGCTTGTATGCCAATGTGTTTTTCTGTGTGTTTGCCACCTTGCAAGATAAAGCATGAAATGAGTTTACAGTAATTCATTATTGTGGCGTATTTAATTCCGATACCGCGTAACCTTAGTTATGTGTTAAATAATAGTTAACCGACCTTAGGTTCACATAAGGAATCGGTATTCGGAATAAACGTCCCAACCCATGGGTACGTTCTAACTACGGCTATCCGTGCGTTAATATATGTTGTGATTATGTGTGATGTATGGGATTTGTTTGGTATGTTGTTGTTGTGATCGGATACAGATATCCATGTTTGTAAAAAAAAAGGGGGATATTACTCCCCTTATGTGTCTAACCGAGTTAGTAACACTATGTGATGTATGTATGTGATAAGTTCCATAAGGGAACCTCTAACTAATAAGTATATGTTATGTATGGAGAGGAATCCGGTCTGTTCCGGTCGCGCGTGTTGTTTGGGAGTTAATATATATATGTGAATTAACTCCCATCCTGTTATGTTAGGGTTGTTTTCCTTCATTGGATTTCGACCTCCCACTAGCTTAGCCAAAGCTTACCTACCCGACCTCCACATCGGGCTAGGAGGGAAATTATGTATAATGTTGGTAGGGTGTCGATGCCTAAGTTTGCTTCGACTCCCTCATTGTTATGTTACGGTTGTTCTTCCTCCTAGAATTACAACCACCCACAAGCTTAACCAAGGCTTACCTACCTCATCACTATTGGAGTTAGGGGGAAACTATGTATGTTGTGATCGGTCCTATATGAGGCCGCCACTCAAGTAAAGAAAATGTATGTATGTTGTGCTCGGGCTTATATCACCCCGGCACTCCCTAAGTGAAGTTCATGTACTCTAAGAAGAGTGAAATTAGGTTGTGTATGTTATAAAGTGAAGTGTGTTGTTATGTTGAGTGTGTTAACCCTGTGTTTGTATTCTGTTAATGGATGTTTGCTTATAAGCATGACATGTGTGAGTTTGTGCATGTATGAAACAAAATCAACCGCATGCTAAGACGACAAATAGTTGTGCGTGGCCCGGTAGCATGCGGGCTGCGGGATTACCATACCAGCAAAGGTGCTGACCCCCTTTGGGGGCTCCCATACTTTTCAGGTACAAGGAACTGGAAGCCGTTCGAGAGTAGGACGGGGTAGTGTTTGTATGTGGTAGTCATGAGAATTGTGGATGTATTATAGGTGTAGTAAGACCGAAAATGTATCGGCATTAGTTGGTAATTACTCGGTACAGCTGTAATGTAAGGGTATAATGACTGTTGGACATGGAACGGGATTTATGTGTAGTCGCTCGGGAATTTAGTCCATCAGACCGGTACAATGTATGTATGTTAGCCTTGTTAGCCACGTGGGTGGCTAACGACGTGTAACACCAAGTTAAGTGATGTTGTGAGTTATAAATTCCGCTGCGATATGTTGTTAAGTGTGTTGTTAGTAGTTGGGGTGTTACACCTCCCCTCAAAATCTATCCACACTTAGGCTCAGATGGCTCAGAAGTTTCTTGCAAAGTATTACCCAACCAGCAGAACAAGACAGTTGATTGGTGAGATCAATACTTTCACTCAAGAGCCAGGGGAAACATTATATGATGCATGAGACCGTTTCAAAGAAATGTTGATGAATTGTTCTCATCACAGGCTAGATGATCAGTCTCTTTGCCTTTCTTTCTTCAACGGGTTGGACGATTCTAATCGACTCCTTGTGAACTCCTCGGCTGGAGGAAGTTTTATGAACAAATCACCCCAAGAAGCGATGGAGCTCCTTGAGACCATTACCAACAACACAAGACAGTGGGCGAAGAACAAAGGTAGAGCTCCTAGGGCTGCAGGCCTACTCCATGTCGAGCCTACTGATCACCTCCCAGCTCAGATCTCCTTTCTCACTAAGATGGTCGAAAAACTAGCAACTGCTCAGGAAGAAAGTGTTAAGTCTGCAGCTCCTTCTTCCTCAAATCAACCTATGGAGGGATGCGCCATTTGTGCGGGTCCCCATGAAATTCATCATTGCGAGGGGAAGAGCTACGTTAGTGATCATGAGAACGTGAGCTATGTTAGTAACCGTCCCATGAACTCATACAACAACAACAACGCCCCATGGAGAAATCACCCAAGTTTTTCATGGAGGAACAATGATCAAACCCAAGGAGGACCGAGTAATACTTCCAACAACTCAATGGGATATAACCTCAAGAGTCATACCAAGCAAACAACTCTCAAATGGGGTATAGACCTCAAGGTGGCCCACCGGGGTTCAAGCAACAACAACAACAACCCCCTCTTCTTCTGATGGTAACTTAGCTAGGATGGAAGCCATGATGCAAAACATGCAGAGTATGACGATGAACTTCATGTCGACCACCCAAACTAAGTTCATCGAGCAGGAAGCCTTCAATGCCAACCAGACACAATTCAACCAGAGTCTCAAAACCCAACTTGACCAAATCTCAGAACAACTTTCTCAAATGCCACCTGGCACATTTCCAAGTCAGCCCAAGCAAAATCCGAGAGAACATGCTAAAGCACTGACTTTGAGAAGCGGGAACATTTAGAATCACCATATTCACAAGCTGAAAACGAGGATCAAGAATCTCAAACAGTTCAAGAGGAAGATCAAAAGACTTTTGAGGAAACCCCTCATCCTCCGAAAAATACTTCCAAGGAGAAGGAGTCTCCTGAAACTTCTACACCCTCCACTCTCACTAAGATTCTTCCTCCTCTTCCTTTTCCAAACAGGCTCAAAGATAAATATTTAGATGAACAATTTGGAAAGTTTTTGAGCCACTTCAAGAAACTGACAATTAACATTCCATTTTCTGATGCTCTTAAACAGATGCCGATCTATGCAAAGTTCATGAAGGACATCATCTCCAACAAACGATCATTGCAAGAGGTTGAGGTCGTGCATCTTACACAAGAAGTATCAGCGGTGCTGCTAAAGAGCTTCAAGAACCTCCCTTCAAAACTTGGAGACCTTGGTTTGCCAATCATACCTTGCTCTATTGATGATGTTGATTGTGGTAGTGGACTTTGTGATTTAGGAGCTAGTATTAATCTCATGCCCCTGTCAATATTTAATAAGCTTGGAATTGGTGAATGCAGATATGGATGCAATTAGCTGATAGGTCCTTAGTGTTCCTGAAAGGGATAGTGGAGGACTTGGTTGTGACTGTTGGAACCTTTGTGTTCCCTGCTGATTTTATTGTGATTGACACAGAAGAGGATGCTAGGGTACCATTGATTTTGGGCCGTCCTTTTATGCGGACTGCTAGGGCTCTGATAGATGTTGAGAAAGGAAAAATTATACTGAGACTTCATGATGAAACAATAGAGTATGACATGTCTAAGGTAGTAAAGAAACCTGCGCATGTGGAAGCTGTTTATGCTACAGACATTGTTGACTCTATAGTGCAAGATAATTCCTCTTCTCTAGTTTGTTATGATGCTCTTAAACTTGCTCTGCTTGAGTTTCGTGATGAGCAGGTTATTGACCAAGAGGTAGTAGAGATGGTGGCAGCCTTGGACAGTAGAAAATCTTATGCCATGCCACGCTACCCACCACCAGAACCATTAGAGCGGTCTGCCCAAAAGCCTCCACCGTCGGTTGAGAAGCCTCTCATTGTGGAGATGAACCCTTACCTTCACACACTTAAAATATGCTTATTTGACTGACCCCTGTGTTCTACCTGTTATTATCTCCTCCTCTCTAACAGGTGCGCAAGAGGAAAGTCTCTTGAAGGTGCTTCGAAGCCACAAGAGGGCTATAGGTTGGTCCATCTCTGACATCAAAGGCATTGACCCTCACTTCTGCACTCACCATATTTATATGGAGGATGACTATAAGCCTTTGGTCCAACCGCAGAGAAGGCTGAATCCTAACATGAAAGAGGTGGTGAAAGCTGAAGTCCTGAAACTGCTAGACTCCGGGATAATCTACTCCATATCTGACAGCAAATGGGTGAGTCCAGTTCAGATTGTGCCAAAGAAAGGAGGTATCACAGTGGTCCCCAATGCGAAGGTGAGTTGGTCCCCCAAGAACCACAAAATGGTTGGAGGGTGTGCATTGACTATAGGAATTGAATACTGCCACCCGCAGGACCACTTCCCTCTACCCTTCATCGACCAGATGCTTGAGAGATTGGCCGGGCAGACTACTACTACTGCTTCCTCGATGGCTACTCAGGATACTTCCAGATACCAATTGCCCTAGAGGACCAAGAGAAGACTACTTTTACATGCCCGTATGGGACATTTGCATACAACCGGATGCCGTTTGGTTTATGTAATGCTCCTGCAACCTTCCAGATGTGTATGATGTCCATCTTCTCCGACTTTCTGGAGAAGTGCATCGAGGTATTCATGGACGACTTCTCTGTCTTTGGTCTCACATTTGAATCTTGCTTAGACAATCTGGATGACATTCTTGCTCGGTGTGAGGAAACTAATCTTATGCTTAATTGGGAAAAATGTCACTTCATGGTTATAGAGAATGGATAGTCCTCGGGCATAAAATTTCTTCAAGAGGTATTGAAGTGACCAGGCCAAGGTCGAGGTCATTGAAAAATTACCACCACCTACCTCCGTCAAGGACATTAGAAGTTTTCCTTAGTACGGGGTTTTACACAGAAGGTTTACAAAGACTTCTAAAAATTTCAAAGCCTTTGGGTGACCTCTTGGCCAAGGATACTAATTCAACTTCACTGAGGAGTGTATGCAAGCCTTCAAACACTCTTAAGGAATGTCTCATCTCAGCCCCCATCGTAGTTTCAAAGATTGAAGCCTCCCATTTGAGATTATGTGTGATGCTTAGTGACTATGCAGTGGGGGCGGCCTTGTGTCAGAAAAAGGAGAAAATTCTAAGGACCATCTACATGCTAGCAGAACCCTAAATGAAGCTCAGAAAAATTATGCCACACTGAGAAAGAGCTTCTAGCAGTGGTTTTTGCTTTGGAAAAGTTTCGATCCTACCTCCTGGGAGCAAAGTGATAGTCCACACAGATCACTCTGCTCTCAAATATCTGTTCATAAGGAGGATGCCAAGCCCCGACTTCTCAGATGGATCCTCCTGCTGCAAGAATTTGAGATCGAGGTCAGAGATAAGCCAGGAGTGCAAAATGTCGTGGTTGACCACTTATCTGCATAGAGGCACCAGAGGATGGAGTGCCCATTAATGAATTCTTCCCGGATGAGTCATCTTCTTCATGCTCGGCCACACAGATGATGCCTTGGTATGCAGACATGGTCAAAATATTTATGTAACACCTACTAATTCGGCTCCTAATAATCCTATAAATGTCGCACATATAAATAATTCACAGCGGTAAATAAAAGACTGTCGCCCTAATGGTGTCACTGTTATCACTCGCCCATACGGGTGATAACGATTTACCTGATAATCAACTTGCGAAACGTATTCCCGCAGTGACCACAAGAGATAGATAGCAGTACTTAAACAATTTAAAACGAATCTAACATCAACCAATTATTACAGACCGTGAGCATCATCTAAACCAAATACACCAAAACAACCTTAGTATCACACCGTACCAAGTCTAAACCAACAGTAACACAATAGTCGCGCCCCGCGTCGACCCACCAGCTAGTCTCCTGCAATAAAATGGTTTGTGGTATGGAATCAGCCCTGCTGAGTATGTTATTACATGCCCCGTCATGCCCCCTCAAAACCCCTCAATTATTTGGTCGAGAGCATGAGATTCGTTACATGCAATACCGTTTTAATATTAAAAACTGTAAAAAAAGTTAACAATAATATCCATACAATAACACAACCATCAAACACATAATTACCACAAGTATAACCAATGAACAACAAGCGAAAAACGATGAGAATAATAACAAGTATTAGTTCGTCGTCCATGGTGTAGAAACCAATATCGTTCACCAAGTTAAAACTGTATTAATTGTTCAGTTATACCTAGTGACAATGTCTCGTTAAAAATGACATGTCTCTAATTACCCATATATTATGGCGGGTCACCCACGGCAGTAGCCACTCCAGCGGTAAGTTCGACCAACGAGCCCATTCTAGGCTCACGGGAACTGTTAACTCAACAACAGTAATAATAAGCAGCTATAATATATAGTTCATGCATATTTAATTAAACATTCAGACAAACAATCTTATCACAGATCACACAGAAGTCTGAACTGGAGAAGCCCTCAGAGACACATAGACAACATAAAAAATACCGTTCACCCTGATGAGTATTACGGTGGAGTATGAATCAGCAAGATCCTATGCTCCGTGTGTCGTCCCTAACAATCAAACAATACATAATGCTACTGATTAGCATCCCGTATAACAACACAATTCCACGGTACCCCGTACCGTCACTAATAACTCCCGGTTAACCCCCCGTATTAACTGTCAATGTTTGTCGGGTTTTCGGCTTAACTCGAGATTGGAAAAAGTGTTATATTACATGCGTAGTCTTGTCTTGTATATTAATATACTTATTGTTGAACTTGTTATCGCATGTGACTTAACATACCCTTGTATGTCGTATAGTTTGTTTCATCATTGCATGTGTGATTCTTTGTCATGCACTATGCATCTCACCTTAGTATTATTTTCTAAGGTTTGTCTCTCTCTTTTTTTTCCAAATTCAATGTGGTATAATTCATATGTAAACAATACTTCCATTATATGAATCCTTATTATCACATGTATCTCCTAACATTAGAATTCCATATCCATGTTTGTAATTCTTTTTCTTTATCATATGTCATTTTAATTATGAAAATACATGGTCATTAAACCATATTATATTTTCCACCATAACATATATTTATTTATAATCATGTATTATGGAACTATTTCTTATATGGTAAGTCTTATAATATATATTCATTCTTTTTAATGAATACCTCTTATATTATAAATGTTATAACTCTTATAACATAAAAACCATATTATAAATTCCATTTAAAATGTTAATTTTTCGAACAGCACCTATGTTCTTAAATATTTACAAAATCCACCACATAATTAATATAATGTTACATTATAGTTATATAACATATATTATGACATTTAAGTCATTAAAACAATTATAACCTATAGTTATAAATTGTTTTAAAATACCAAACAGCCCTTATATTCTCGGCTTTTACTATAAACACTAAACTTCTATAAATCACAATTCAATCCCAATTTATAATACATAGTTTTCTAATTCCATTAAAACTATATATTATACATATATCTTTATAAAACCTTATAATAACTCCAAAATTACCAAACTATACCAAAAGGTTATAAATATTATTCCTAACCTTATACTTCCTTAAATCTCGGTTTCTACACATATGTTACCCATTTGTAACAATGTTATAAAATACCATATATTATACTTATATAATTCATATAAACTCCAAATTTAACCAAATAAACTTCTAAAAATTCCTAATAACTTAAGGACTATTCTAAATTCCATTTAGTACCCCTAAGTCTCGAAAATTACATTATAGCCCCATTTTATAAATCTTTTACAATTTAATAACTATCTTTATATAAGGTAGTATTTTAATTTCTTAAATTTCCAAACTTGGTCAAAGTCTCCTATATAGTCAACTTTGACTTCTAATACCAAATGGGAACCAATTTTTCGGTAATCACTAATAATAACCATACTTTTCTATTTTTACAATTTTGACCACAAAACTTTATAAAATGTTATATTTTTATTAAATTCATTTAAAAACCCTAAATTCTTCTAAATTAAGCCCACGGCTTTCTAATTTTCCAGTAATTACGATTTGGCCCCAAACTTAATTATAAGCATAAATTTAACTAAATAAGCTTATAAACTTAAATTAAAATGGCCTAATGACATGGCCTTATTACAACCTTGAACTTGCAAAATAAATTACACAATAAATGTCTCAAAATATAATATATACTCACGGCCTCACTTAAATTTAATATTTTTCCACATAATGTCATAATTTGACCATTATGTTAATTAAATCTCTTAAATGACTAGCTTAATTTATCTTAGTCATTTTTTCCATTTTTAGGTCAATATGACCCATATTATAACTCACTCTCGGCAATAATTATATATAGCTTAAAAATTATAAAATCATAAGTTTAAGGTGTTTATACCTTGATTTCTCCTTGTATGAGCTCGGCCTCTTGTAGGAACAAGGAAATTCACCACATGATTATAGCATGTTTAATACACAAAAACAAGATATGGTACACTCCAAGCTTGAGCTTAAACATAAGGAATAATTAATGTAAGATTTAAGGCCAAAAATCACCTTAAAATGCAAGAGGAGTAAAAGAGAGGATTCAGCCTGTTGCAGACCACACCACAAGGGTTAGATTACTATGACAAGGGAAATAGCTAGCAACAACAAAGTGCCTTGTTATTAGGTTTTACCTTGGAAAATGCCTTAAAAGAGGTATTTCCTTTGGATCTCGGCCACCCTTGCTCCAAATGGCTAACCAACTGAATGAACATGTAAATATGAAGATTATGAGTGTATAAACTCATAAAAATCAAGGAAGAAAATGATTGGAGTGTAGAGAGGCTTAAGGTATGTTTTTACCTTAAAATGTTCAATTTTGAGCAACCTTGGTCCCTATACTTGCTTCAGCCGAGTTTAGAGGTTGTTATAACCTTAGAACACTGAGGAATGAGCCATAGGAATTGATGAGCCACGAATCTAGGTGTAGGTAGTGAAGAGATGAAGAAAAGAGCTAAAAATGACCTTAAAACCTTACCTTAAGAGTCTTAGGAGTTAGATCTGCCTTCCATGCTCAAGAACAAGGCTTGAGAGCTTCTAGGAAGGGGATAGCTCGGCTGGAATGGATGGATCGGACAGGAGGAAGAGGAATGATTGAAAAGGCTTGAAATATTGAAAAAGGTAAGTTTATTTTCAAAAGTAAATTGGTATTAGGTAGCAATTGTCTAACAATGATTGTGAGCTGTCTCCTCCCTCCTTGCCTGCCGACTTCCATGGTCAAATGGGTCATTAATTGACCATGACCATACTTGGTCAATTTGACTCATGCGGGCCCCACTTTAGGGTTTTATTAATATTTAATATTAAATTTGTAAAAATTTGTAAATTTCTGGAATTAAATTCCTAATATGATATAATGTGATATTTATCATATTTAAAGGTAATTATAACCTTTAAGCCCATTAAAAACCAATTTAGAAGGCAATCTCACAAAAACGTGCTTTAAGGTGTTTAGTGCACATTTTGTGTCACAGGGTGTTCCTGAGCTTAGTTCTCCTTGAGAACGGTTTTGTTGTGTTCCTTACTTCATTATAATACTTAGGAATCCACTTTGGATCCTATTTGAGGTCATACAATCTTTATGGTGCTTTAAAGCACATTTTTGGCTTTACCGATCTTAAGGCGTGTTTGCCTTGTTGAGATCTTTTAGATTGTTCCCCAATAATATTTAGATGTTTATTAACCATCTTAGATCATTAATAGATCATTTAATTATATTTTAAAGGTTAGGGGTATTTCAGTCTACCCCCCTTAAAAGGCTTCGTCCCGAAGTCCTTAATCCTCTACAGTTCACCTAAGGAATCAAGTTCCACTAAGTAATCAAACAGTCCATTGCTAGGGAGTAACTCCCACTAGGTTCAGACCTAGTCTATACATACAACATATATCAAATAACCAAACCCATGGTATAACTCATTCATATCACAGCACTAAACAAGGGCACACTGACTCATAACCAAAGTACTCAGCGGTATTATATATATATTCAACCAAGTGCACTAGGCACATACATAAAATGTACTATATATATATATTCAACCAGGTGCACTAAGGCACATACATAAATGTATCAACATCCAATCATCCAAACAACATGTATGACGCAACATACCAACAAAAACACCACAAAACAAGACCTAATGCACAACATGTGCGCAAGCCAAGTGGTGTCTACCCCCCTTAAAAGGGTTTGACCACGAACCCGTACAAGTATCACAGCTACTACTCGAAGAGTGCTGGGTACTTCGCTCTCATGGAGTCCTCTAACTCCCATGTAGCCTCCTCCACCTCATGGTTCGACCAGAGAACCTTGACCATGCTAACGGTCTTGTTCCTAGTCTGCCTCGTCTTCGTATCGAGAATGCGGAGTGGTACTTCCTCATATCGTAGAGCGGGGTCCAACTCTAAAGTCTCTGGCTGTAGAACGTGCGATGGATGGGGCACATACCTCTTCAACTGTGAAACGTGAAAGACGTCGTGCACCCTCCCGAGCTCTGCTGGTAAATCCAGTCTGTAGGCTAACGGGCCACTCGCTCCCTAATCGCATAAGGTCCAACATACTTCGGGCTCAACTTGCCCTTCTGCCCAAACCGGAATATCCCCTTCATGGGTGACACTCTAAGGAATACCATATCGTCGGTAGTGAACTCAATGTCCCTCCTTCTGGTGTCTGCATATGATTTCTGCCGGTCCTGAGCTGCCCTCATGTTCTTGCGAATCTGTAGGACATCCTCCTTAATCTGCTCTAGGTACTCTGGTCCTAGAAGCGTAGTCTCGCTGGCCTCATCCCAGCATAAAGGAGTCCTACACGGTCTACCATAAAGTGCCTGAAATGGTGGCATCTGTATCGAGGAGTGGTAGCTGTTGTTGTAGGCGAACTCTATCAAGTGTAGACGCTCTAACCAGCTCCCCTGAAAATCTAAGGCACATGCTCTCAGCATGTCCTCCAGTGTCTGGATGGTCCTCTCACTCTGACCGTCGGTCTGTGGATGGAATGCCGTACTAAGCTTCAACTTCGTACCCAAGGCTTCCTGAACCTGTCCCCAGAATCTGGACAAAAATCGAGGGTCCCTATCAGAAACAATAGTCTTTGGCACACCATGGTGCCGGATCACCTCCTTCTGGAACAAGTCCGCTAACTTCGGAACGTTCCAGGTATCCTTCATAGCAACAAACTTTGCCACCTTCGTCAGACGGTCCACAATGACCCAAATCGTGTTCAGTCCTCCTTAGTCGGTGGGAGACCGACAACGAAATCCATCGAGATGTCCTCGAACTTCCAGCAAGGAATAGGCATAGACTGCACTAAACCTCCGGGTCTCCTATGCTCAAACTTAACCTTCTGACAGGTCAAGCATCTAGCCACGTACTCAGCTACATCCTTCTTCATCCCGCTCCACCAGAAATGAACTTTCAAATCCTTATACATCTTCGACGAACCAGGGTGGACGGATAAGGACGAGCATGAGCCTCCTGGAGTATCTTCTCCTTCAGATCAGGAGACGACTCCGGAATACATAATCGGCCATTCAGTCGAACATGCCATCATTACACAGTTCGAAATCATACTTCTGTCTCTCAAAACAACCCTCTGACATTTTCTGTTTGATGCTCTCCAAATACTGATCACTCTCCTGAGCAACTCGTATCTCATCAATCAACTGCTGCTCGCTACTAGTGTAAATAATGAATGAGCTCTGCGGCTCAGGGCGTCGGCAACTACATTGCTTTGCCCTCTTTGTACCTCAGGTCTATGTCGTAGTCCTTCAAGAACTCGACCCATCTTCTCTGTCGCATGTTCAGCTCCTTCTGAGAGAAGAGATGCTGTAGACTCTTGTGATCAGAGTAGATAGTGACTGTCACACCATACAAATAATGTCGCCAGATCTTCAAAGCGAAGACTACTGCGCCTAACTCAAGGGTGTGTGGGTAATTCACCTCATGCTTCTTCAGCTGTCGGGATGCGTAAGCAACTACCTTCCCGTGCTGCATAAGCACACAGCCTAGACCGGTTCCAGAGGCATCACAATATACCTCGAACCCATCGGTGCCCTCAGGGATAGTAAGAACGGGCGCCGATGTCAGGAGATCCTTCAGCGTCTGAAAGGACTGCTCACACTCTGCAGACCATAAGAACTGGGATTCCTTCTTCATTAGATTAGTCATTGGTTTGGCCTCCTTGGAGAAGTCCTTCACGAACCTTCGATAATAACCGGCCAAACCCAGAAAGCTACGGACGTCTGTGACTGTCTTCGGCCTTGGCCAACTCTTCACTGCCTCAATCTTAGCAGGATCTACAGATATGCCGCTAGCTGATATAATGTGTCCTAGAAATGACACGCTGTCCAACCAGAACTCACACTTAGAGAGTTTGGCATACAGCTGGTTCTCTCTCATAATATTCAACACCTGTCTCAAATGTAACTCATGATCTTCCTTGGTCTTTGAATAGATCAGAATATCGTCGATGAAGACTACAACTGAACTATCAAGATGCTCTCTAAAAAGACGGTTCATCAAATCCATGAATATGGCTGGCGCATTCGTCAATCCGAATGGCATAACGGTGAACTCGTAGTGTCCATACCGTGTCCTGAAAGCTGTCTTCTCAATGTCACCCTCTGCAATCCTAATCTGATGGTAGCCAGATCTGAGATCTATCTTCGAGAACACACTGGCCCCTCTCAGCTGATCAAATAAATCATCTATCCGTGGTAATGGGTACTTGTTCTTGACTGTAACCGCATTAAGCTCGCGGTAGTCGATGCAGAGTCGCATACTGCCGTCCTTTTTCTTGACGAACAGCACTGGAGCACCCCAAGGAGAAACACTAGGTCGAATGAATCCCTTGTCGAGGAGGTCCTCCAGCTGTAGCTTCAGCTCCCTCATCTCAGCCGGTGCCATACGGTAGGGTGCCTTAGCAATAGGGCCCGTACCTGGCAACAAGTCGACGGCGAACTCAACCTCGCGCACAGGCGGCATGCCTGGCAGCTCATCAGGAAATAAGTCGGGAAATCTACCACGACTGGAATGTCTACGTCCGTCACGTCGCTCTGTCTCGTGTCCTGTACATAACAGAGGAAGGCTTGTCGGCCCTTCCTAACATCCTTCATCAGGGACAATGCTGACACGATCTTGACAGTCGGCTCTCTCCTCACACTGCGGTATGACACTGTCCTGCCTGCCTCGGCCCCTTCAGTAGTAGTCGATGCTCTGCACAATGAAGGCGGCCCCTATGCTTCTGTAGCCAATCCATGCCCACTATGATGTCAAAACCAAGTTCTTGAACTCAATCAGATCGATGGGAAAGGTCTCAGTCATAATGCTGATCTCTAACCCTGTATACTGTCTGGTGCAACCTACTTTCTCCTTCGAAGGAAGGGTGACTGAAAAGTCTGAAAGCTGTTCGGGGGTGGCCCCCAGCTTCTTAGCAAATGCCGAGGAAATAAAAGAATGCGAAGCCCCTGAGTCGAACAATACGGAAGCACTAACACCATCAACAGGAAAGGTACCTGAGATCACCTCTCGTATTAGCATCGAGTCCCAATAAATCACTATTTACTGTTGTTTGTAATTGTCATACCTGTGATGACATTACCAGACTCCTTGGCTTGCGCCATATCTAGGATGCAGATGGTACCCTCCTTTCCATTTCTATAGCCTGAAGTTATGAATTATCGGTATCAACAAACTGAACACATATACTTGAAAGTATCAAACTCTTATTTCATTCATCCAACTGTATTATACAAGGTTACACACTTAGCTACTGCTATTACATCAGTACTGTCTGAAAGTCAATTTAAACGGCCAGGTCGGATGTGGGTATCATTCACTAGAGCTGGTGGTGCGGTATTGAGCTTAATGCTCTTAATACCATGATATACAAGCCTCGACTCTCCACCAAATACCAACACATCCCCAGACTTGAGGATGATCTTGCTTGCTAGATCCATCCTCTTCTGGTCTCCATAGATAAACTCAGCATCATCGCCGATGGAGAATGACACAACCGGTATTCCTCTGGTGATGGACTCGGTCGTCTCATCACTGTCCTGGTGCATCCCAAGCTTTCCTCCCTGCTCATAGTAGTTGATGATGCAAACGTCAGGTGTCATGTCGGGTAATGGATAAGTCTCACAGTCTTGAGCAATATCCATTGCGTTTCTCACCAAGGTTAGGAAACTCTCAGGTATCCTAGGTATAGATACTCCACCTACCATCCTCACCTCTCGATAAACCCTAGCTTGTGGATCCCAATCTTTCCCTAAGCACATCATGTGCAGTTTCATTCTAGAACCACTATTAAATACAGGGGTATAAAAACCTCCTATGCCCTTACCCAAAGCTCTACACTCATTCACTATGGTGATTTGCTCATCTAGGGTTAGGAACTCTCTGAGAAGTATCATGCCCGGTCTGACACATGACACAACTCACTAGGGTACTCCCGTCTTTCTTCCACGGGTCTAGGTGATCTCTGTCTTGTAAGTGTGGGATAGCAGATGTCGAAGTCTCCTAAGAGGTAACAGGTTTCCTAGGTAAGTTGTTTATCTAAAGCGGTAATTAAAACACATTCATGCTAAGGTAAAGCGTTTAACACTTAGTCATGCTCTCATACAATGGTTAAGGTTTCAAATGCTAACCTTCACCGCGCTGGGTACTAGTGCCAGCGCCTGAAGCTCCCGCTGCATTCAGCATACGGTTGCCCGGCGGGTTCCTCTGGCCCTGGTTCTGCTGTTGTGGCTGCTGATGCTGCTGCCCTCTCTGGGCTTGGGGCGCCGGCCCCCTCTGGCCACCTCGAGCTCCACCTCCTCCAGTAGTGCGCTCTGAGTCCCCTTCTGCGGGCGGTACGCTCGGCTCTCTGGATTAGCAAAGCACTCGAACGACCTGTGGCCCTTCTTTCCACAATGGTGGCAGTCCACCGCTTGCCCGGTGCAGTCGACACCCGGGTGGTCTTTACCACAGCGCTTGCAGTGAAAGTGGCGCTGGGGTGCAGAACCTATTATCATATCACACTCAGATTAGTACAAGGATGGTAATGGGTAGTGTAGTACACAATTCATTCACAAGGTTAGATCGCTTACCCTTAGGGGGTACAGATCTAAGAGGCTGCACATCGTAGGTAGGCCCGGTCAGCATCGGGACCTTGTCCTTGCCCTTTTGGCTGGCCTGCTCCTTCTTCTTCTCCCTCCAGGAGAACTTTTTCTTCCTGTGATCGTCAAAGTGTCAGGAATAGCAGGTATAAAAGCAGGCAGTAAGTAAGTAATTTAAATGGATTAAATAACTTAAGGTGGTTCTTACTTCCAGCCCTTACTGCCTCCGCTTCCAGCCTCAGTCTCCGCCTCCTTCTCTAGGGCCTTACGCTTCTGCCCCTGGCCGTCCTCCCGGGTTCACCATCATCTCAGTCCGAGAAGCAGCGTCATAACACTCCTGTAATGTATCAATGAGTTCCCCGAACTTGTAATAAATCAAACTGAGTTACAAGGTATAAACTGTCAATTAATTTTACCTGGACCGTAGGGTACAAGGTAGCACCCATGGCGGCCTTGATAGCATATCTCAACCCGCCTCTAAACTTCTCTACTTTCACAGCATCAGAATAAACAACTCCTGGGACAAAGTCCAAGAGCCCAATAAACAAGGAGTAGTACTGATCTACTGTCATACTACCCTGCCTCAGGGCCTCAAACTCCTCCCTTTCCTCTGCTTCAAATGAGCAGGATAGTACTTCTCTCTCAACAATTCCACAAAACCTGTCCATCCAAAACCCTCCATAGCAAGGTAATGTGCCTTCACGGACCTCCACCACGTACTGGCAGCGTCCTTCAGATGAAAGGCTGCTATGCTAACCCGGTGCTCAGCAGGCACATGAATGGCATCGAAGGCCTTCTCGTGCTCAACAATGTATCTCTCGAGGACAGTGGGGTCAGCAACTCCATCATAGGTAGGTACTCGCGTGTCAGCTACGCTCTTCAGCCAATTCGGCTCTCTAGGTGCGGGTACGGGTGGGACTACAGGTGGTGCAGGTGGGGCTCCTATCTGGGCTAGCTGAGCGAAGACGGCGGCTACCGTCTCAGCCACGCCCACGGCTGGGGCCTCCGGAGGACCTGCTCCAGGCCCGCCGCCTCTTCCACCACCTCCTCTGCCTCTGCCAGCTGATCGTCTTCCAGAAGACATCTGAAGAATTCAGAACCAAAGTCAGCTCTTAGTATAAATACTGTACTTTTCCTACCGTAACTTAACTCAAATCATTTACAACTATCTCCTTGGTACTGGTGTGTGAATAACCTAAGCTCACGGTACTTAAACTACTATCTCTTGTAATCAGAGCGGTACTCCGCTCTGATACCACTTTTGTAACACCCCTACTAATTCGGCTCCTAATAATCCTATAAATGTCGCACATATAAATATTCGCAGCGGTAAATAAAAGACTGTCGCCCTAATGGTGTCACTGTTATCACTCGCCCATACGGGTGATAACGATTTACCTGATAATCAACTTGCGAAACGTATTCCCGCAGTGACCACAAGAGATAGATAGCAGTACTTAAACAATTTAAAACGAATCTAACATCAACCAATTATTACAGACCGTGAGCATCTAAAACCAAATACACCAAAAAACCTTAGTATCACACCGTACCAAGTCTAAACCAACAGTAACACAATAGTCGCGCCCCGCGTCGACCCACCAGCTAGTCTCCTGCAATAAAAATGGTTTGTGGTATGGAATCAGCCCCTGCTGAGTATGTTATCACATGCCCCGTCATGCCCCCTCAAACCCCTCAATTATTTGGTCGAGAGCATGAGATTCGTTACATGCAATACCGTTTTAATATTAAAACTGTAAAACAATTAACAGTAATATCCATACAATAACACAACCATCAACACAATAATATACCACAAGTATAACCAATGAACAACAGCGAAACAACGAGAATAATAAACAAGTATTAGTTCTCGTCCATGGTGTAGAAACCAATATCGTTCGCCAAGTTTAAACTGTATAATTGTTCAGTTATACCTAGTGACAATGTCTCGTTAAAAACGACATGTCTCTATTACCCATATATTATGGCGGGTCACCCACGGCAGTAGCCACTCCAACGGTAGAGTCTCCGACCAACGAGCCATTCTAGCTCACGGGAAATTTTCTTGATACTTACGGACCCGTACGCGGACATCCTGGTATCGTTTTTGTGATCACAGCGCGCACCAAGAGCCACATCCTCCTGGCTTTACTATCTTTCCATTAATTAATTATACCATCGCATCGCATTACCATTTTTTTTCCTAACACAGCAGACTAAGGTCATTAGTCCAATCCGGAGTCTGTAAACTCGGGATCCAGTGTTAGATACGAGAGGCGTTTAAAAAGGCCAATGCTCCGTATAAAAGTCTCGGATAATATGTATATCTTATTATCCTAGTGCTACAACGTTTTTCTGACGATCCTTATATTTCATATAAGATAGCACCATAGCCGCTAGTTCGTTTTATATATATTGGTCCATATATACGAACCGGTACTGTTAACTCAACAACAGTAATAATAAGCAGCTATAAATATACAGTTCATGCATATTTAATTAAACATTCAGACAAACAATCTTATCACAGATCACACAGAAGTCTGAACTGAGGAAGCCCTCAGAGACAATCAGAGACACATAACAACATACCGTTCACCCTGATGTATTACGGTGGAGTATGAATCAGCAAGATCCTATGCTCCGTGTGTCGTCTCTAACAATCTAAACAATACATAATGCTACTGATTAGCATCCCGTATAACAACACAATTCCACGGTACCCCGTACCGTCACTAATAACTCCCGGTTAACCCCCGTTATTAACTGTCAATGTTTGTCGGGTTTTCGGTTTAACTCGAGATTGGAAAAGTGTTATATTACATGCGTAGTCTTGTCTTGTATATTAATATACTTATTGTTGAACTTGTTATCGCATGTGACTTACATACCCTTGTATGTCGTATAGTTTGTTTCATCATTGCATGTGTGATTCTTTGTCATGCACTATGCATCTCACCTTAGTATTTATTTTTCTAAGGTTTGTCTCTCTCTTTTTTTCTCAAATTCAATGTGGTATAATTCATATGTAAACAATACTTTCCAATTATATGAATCCTTATTATCACATGTACTCTCCTAACATTAGAATTCCATATCCAATGTTTGTAATTCTTTTTCCTTTTATCATATGTCATTTTAATTATGAAAATACATGGTCATTAAACCATGTTATATTTTCCACCATAACATATATTTACTTATAATCATGTATATGGAACTATTTCTTATATGGTAAGTCTTATTATATATTCATTCTTTTTAATGAATACCTCTTATATTATAAATGTTATAACTCTTATAACATAAAAACCATATTATAAATTCCATTTTAAAATGTCAACATTTCGAACAGCACTTATGTTCTTAAATATTTACAAAATCACCACATAATTAATGTAATGTTACATTATAGTTATATAACATATATTATGACATTTAAGTCATTAAAACAATTATAACTATAGTTGTAATTGTTTTAAAATACCAAATAGCCCTTATATTCTCGGTTTTACTATAAACCACTAAACTTCTATAAATCACAATTCATCCCAATTTATAATACATAGTTTTCCAATTCCATTAAAACTATATATTATACATATGTCTTTATAAAACCTTATATATAACTCCAAAAATTGCCAAACCATAACAAAAGGTTATAAATATTATTCCTAACCTTATACTTCCTTTAAATCTCGGTTTCTACACATATGTTACCCATTTGTAACAATGTTATAAAATACCATATATTATACTTATATAATTCATATAAACTCCAAATTTAACCAAATAAACTTCTAAAAATTCCTAATAACTTAAGGACTATTCTAAATTCCATTTAGTACCCCTAAGTCTCGGAATTACATTATAGCCCCATTTTTATAAATCTTTACAATTTAATAAGTATCTTATTATAAGGTAGTATTTTAATTTCTTAAATTTCCAAACTTGGTCAAAGTCTCCTATATAGTCAACTTTGACTTCTAATACCAAATGGAAACCAATTTTTGGTAATCACTAATAATAACCTATACTTTTCTATTTTTACAATTTTGACCCAAAACTTTATAAAATGTTATAATTTTTATTAAATTCATTTAAAAACCCTAAATTCTCTAAATTAAGCCCACGGCTTTCTAATTTTCCAGTAATTACGATTTGGCCCCAAACTTAATTATAAGCATAAATTTAACTAAATAAGCTTATAAACTTAAATTAAAATGGCCTAATGACATGGCCTTATTACAACCTTGAACTTGCAAAATAAATTACACAATAAATGTCTCAAAATATAATATATGCTCACGGCCTCACTTAAATTTAATATTTTTCCACATAATGTCATAATTTGACCATTATGTTAATTAAATCTCTTAAATGACTAGCTTAATTTATCTTAGTCATTTTTTTCCATTTTTAGGTCAATATGACCCATATTTATAAGTTCACTCTCGGCAATAATTATATATAAGCTTAAAAATTATAAAATCATAAGTTTAAGGTGTTTATACCTTGATTTGCCCTTGTATGAGCTCGGCCACTTGTAGGAAATTCACCACATGATTTAGACATGTTTAATACACAAAACAAGATATGGTTACACTCCAAGCTTGAGCTTAACCATAAGGAATAATTAATGTAAGATTTAAGGCAAAAATCACCTTAAAAATGCAAGAGGAAGTTCAAGAGAGGTTTGGCCTGTTTTAGACCACCACAAGGTGTTAGATTCACCATATTGACAAGGGAATAGCTAGACAACAACAAGCTGCCTTGTTATTAGGTTTTACCTTGGAAAAATGCCTTAAAAGAGGGTATTTCCTTTGGATCTCGGCCACCCTTGCTCCAAATGGCTAACCAACTGAATGAACATGTAAATATGAAGATTATGAGTGTATAAACTCATAAAAATCAGAGGAAGAAAATCGCTGGAGTGTAGAGAGGCTTAAGGTATGTTTTTACCTTAAAATGCAATTTTGAGCAACCTTGGTCCCTCTACTTGCTTCAGCCGAGTTTAGATGTTGTTCTAACCTTAGAACACTGAGAATGAGCCATAGGAATTGATGAGCCACGAAATCTAGGTGTAGGTAGTGAAGAGATGAAGAAAAAGAGCTAAAAATGACCTTAAAACTTACCTTAAGAGCTTAGGAGTTAGATCTGCCTTCCATGCTCAAGAAAAAGGCTTGAGAGCTTCTAGGAAGGGGAGGAGCTCGGCTGGAATGGATGGGATTGGACAAGGAGGAAGAGAATGATTGGAAAAGGCTTGAAATAATTGAAAAAGGTAAGTTTATTTTCAAAAGTAAATGTATTAGGTAGCAATTGTCTAACAATGATTGTGAGCTGTCTCCTCCTCCTTTCCTGCCGACTTCCATGGTCAAATGGGTCAATTAATTGACCATTGACCATACTTGGTCAATTTGACTCATGCGGGCCCCACTTTAGGGTTTTATTAATATTTTAATATTAAATTTGTAAAAATTTGTAAATTTCTGGAATTAAATTCCTAATATGATATAATGTGATATATATCATATTTAAAGGTAATTATAACCTTTAAGCCCATTAAAAACCAATTTAGAAGGCAATCTCACAAAAACGTGCTTTAAGGTGTTTTAGTGCACATTTTTGTGTCACAGGGTGTTCCTGAGCTTAGTTCTCCTTGAGAACGGTTTTGTTGTGTTCCTTACTTCATTATAATACTTAGGAATCCACTTTGGATCCTATTTGAGGTCATACAATCTTTATGGTGCTTTAAAGCACATTTTTGGCTTTACCGATCTTAAGGCGTGTTTTGCCTTGTTGAGATCTTTTAGATTGTTCCCCAATAATATTTAGATGTTTATTAACCATCTTAGATCATTAATAGATCATTTAATTATATTTTAAAGGTTAGGGGTATTTCAATTTAGCACAGGGAGTAGTGCCTCGTAAGATGACCTATCAACAAAAGAAGAAATTCTTACAGATGTGAAGCACTACTATTGGGAGGACCCTTTCCTTTTTAGGCCGTGCAGATGGATGGTTAGAAGGTGTGTGCCGACAGCCGAAGTGCAGGATATTCTGAAGCATTGTCACTCTCTTGAAGCTGGAGGACACCATGGGCCTGGCAAGGACGCAGCTAAGATTCTTCAATCAGGGTTCTTTTGGAAAACCCTCCACAAGGACTGTCATGCTTATGTTGCCTCTTGTGCAATGCCAGAGACTTGGAAACACTCAAGAAAGCATGAGATGCCTCTGAATGTCATCATTGAGGTAGAACCTTGACCTATGGGGAATTGACTTCATGGGCCCTTTTCCTTCATCTTTCTCGAATCTCTACATTTTGGTGGCAGTTGACTATATCACCAAGTGGGTAGAAGCAATTGCATCCCCCCACTAGTGATGCTAAGGTGGTGATCAAGTTCTTGAAGAAGAACATTTTTACAAGGTTTGGAGTGCCACGTGCTATAATCAGTGATGACGGGTCTCACTTCTGCAATAAGCAGTTTGAAGCTTTAATGGGAAAGTATGGAGTGAGACACAAGGTAGCTACCTACCTTACCATCCCCAAACTAATGGCCAAGCAGAGGTCACCAACCGAGAGCTGAAGTGGATCCTTCAGAAAACAGTCAATTCATCAAGGAAGGATTGGTCACTAAAGCTAGATGATGCACTATGGGCATATATGACAGCTTATAAGACTCCCATCGGCATGTCTCCATACCGACTTGTCTTTGGAAAAGCTTGCCATCTTCAAGTGGAGTTAGTGCACAAATCATTCTGGGCTGTGAAAGCTTTGAACTTCGATCTGATGAGTGCGGCTGACAAGAGAAAATTCCAACTGACTGAACTGGAAGAGTTTCGAGAGGACGCATATGAGAACAACCGCATCTATAAGGAGAAAGCCAAGAGGTGGCATGATAAGATGATCCTTAGGCGGGAGTTCCATATGGGAGATTGGGTTCTGCTTTACAATTCTAGGCTGAAGTTGTTCCCTGGCAAATTAAAATCTCACTGGGCTGGACCTTTCACTGTGTCAAATGTTACCCAATATGGATCAGTTGAGTTAAAGAATGCTAAGGGGCAAACCTTCATGGTGAATGGATCGAGGCTAAAGCATTATATGGGAGGTAATCTTGAGAAAGTCGAAGCTCGCACCATCATTCTAAGAGACCCTCAGGTTTGATCTATGCTTACTGCGTCTAGCCAAAGACATTAAAGATGGGAAGCTCTCCGGGAGGCAGCCCGGATTTCATTTCATTTCATTTCATTTTCTTTTCATGTCTTTTTCGTTAGCTTATAAACTGCACAATATTTGAACTCTTGTGAGTTAATGGGCTTTTTGAGCATTCCCGGAATTGCATTTTTGTGCCCAATTGGTGTTGTTTGTGTTGTGAATATTTTGGAAACAGGTGTGCTCCTCTGAAAAAGGGATGGAATTAGGAACAATTTCAAAGGAAACTCTGGCGAAATTTTTCCAAGGACCTTCATCTTCAATGATCGAAGGCTGCGCCTCATCGACCCTGGACACTCTCAAGTGTGGGGGAATCCCGCCTTCAGTCTGCACCTTATCAGGGAGTACTAGTTTCACCCTTCTTTTTAATTTTGCACAATACATATCATACACACTTTTTGTTAAACTCTATGCAAGTGCTTCGAAAAGGTCTTTTGTTTCTCCCTTCGTTATTCCTTGAACAATGAGGACATTGTCCCATTTAAGTGTGGGGGAGACGACCTTTTCTTTTGCGCACTGCTCAATCTCTGTATGCTTATCTATTGCTTCCACTTAGGAGTTACATTAAATGTAAGCAAGTTTTTCTTTGAATACTTGGGATTTTTCATCAAAATTTTTCAAAAATTCTCTCTTGAGGAGCATGTATATGTGGTGCAGCCATAAAACCTTATTTTGGTGACTTTTTATTGCTTAGGGGTTCTTTCTATCTTCTCTCTTAGGGATTGCTAAAGGGTGCTTCTTTGTGAAAATCTAAAAATGGACTTGTGAGACACCATTGGTAACCAACAAAATAAGAGTTGAATGTTCTTTAATGCAAAGGCTAAAATGCCTAAAATATCTCCTCATCTCTTATGCAAAAGTGAAACAAATGCATACATCTATTTTTCCTTTTGTTTTCTCCTCAATGCCTATTCTTGAGAGAAGTTGGCCATGGTAAAAGTTCTTCAAGTTACCTAATCTTTATAACTTTGAAGCACTCTAGATCATACCCCGAAACTCTATATTTTTATTTTTACCCGAAGCACACCCATGTCACCACGATAAGGTTGGTTTGCACTCCTAATGAGTATTTCACCAGTTTGTTTAATAAAATCCAAGAATTCATTTAAACACTTGCTTGCTTTAAATATTCCTCCTTCTTGTGGGTTCCTAGTTTTGCTTGAGGACAAGCAAAAAGATAAGTGTGGGGGAGTTGATAAGTGGTGAATATATATATATATATATTTTAAGGGTTATTTCCGCAAATATTTTACATGATTTATAACATAATTTCACCACTTTATAGAGTATTTTATTTATATTAGTGAACTTACATATTTTTATTATATTTTAGGTGAATGCTCAATTTGACATTATTTACCGCTGCACTAGCAAGCAGCAAACTATCTGCTACAAACAAGCAAGCTACCTGCAGCAAGCTACCTGCTGCAAGCAAGCAAGCAGCCTGCTAGCTTATTTTATCTCCCACGTATACAACCATCACGAAGGAAACAAAAGCGAGGCGCGCATGTTTTGATATGCATAAGTCAAGCGTGGTGGACCATTGGAGCAAAAAGAAAAGAATTCAAAATCAATACACACGAGACGAGAAGAAAGGGCAGACAGACTCGACGAAGAAAAGGACGGGACGCGACAAAAATATAAAAGAGAGATAGACTGAGCGAACAACGGGAAGTCGAGGACGGGACAGAGAGATGAGAACAGACAAAAAAAAGAAGAATAGAGAACAAACAGAGGCAGAAGTCGAAGAAAAAGAAGGCGACCAAAACGGGGAAACAGAAGAAGAAAAGAAAAAGAGGACCCATCTTTATTAAAGCTTCTTCAACAACCCATGGGTATCTCTTTTACTCTTCTCCTCTTTATCTCTTTAATGTCCGAGTAGTCCTATTTTGTACCTTGGGATAGGGTTTTGACCCCAAATCCCCAAACTAGCATGTAAAACCTAATTTGCTTAAATATAGGTTTTGTCTCTCTAAATTTAATTAATGTGCTAGATTGATCACCTATGTGCATTTGTGGTTTCTCCTAACTTCATACATATGTGATTTAGGGATTTAGACCAAGAGAGAGACAAACCCTAGATTTTTCCTTCTTTAATTAGTTGGTGGATTTAGTGCTATTGTTAAGGGCTTGTTCTTAATGCTATCTAGTGAGGTTTATCCAACCTAACCGAAGGGTTTATTTAACTAGATAAGATTTGACTTTCACTAGGATTTTAGAGTTAGTCATAAATTTAGTCCTAATAGACAACTAGAGCAATTTGGCTTTTGGAGATAAAAGGTTATGTTTGGGAGTATTTGGGTGATTACACTTTCCCGGGGTACATCTTCATTTCAATCCATTAAAATACCACTTTAGTTTAATTGTTTTCTATTTTTATTGCTAAACCGAATCACTAAGCTTGCCTCGGCTAAACCCATAATTTTTTACCGTTTCTAATTAAACAACTAAATACCGAAGCTAGGGAGATAGAACTAATTTCCTTGTGGATACAACACTTGTTGTACTACATCGAATAGGTGCACTTGCCTACTCTTTGCATATATTATATATTTTGTGGTATATATTATTTGCACAACACCAGCCAAGGAGCATTCATCAAAGGCCACCTTATATCAGATAACATCCAGCTATGTTTGTGCCTTATGAAAAATTACTAGAGAGCTCACGTCTCCCCACGTTGCATATGAAAGTGGATATTAGGAAGGCTTTTGACTCCGTTGACTGGGGTTTCCTCCAGGACACTCTCTCGTTCCTAAATTTCCCCCATGAATTCAGTAATTGGATCCTTCAGTGCGTCACCACCACCTCCTTCTCTATCAACATTAACGGCTCTCCCTCGACTTCGTTCAGAGGGAAGCGAGGGTTGCGCCAAGGTGATCCCCTTTCCCCCTATTTGTTTGCCCTCGTAATGGATATGCTCTCCCGTCTTCTCGACCAGCTTTACACCGCTCCAGGCTTTCACTACCACCTGTCATGCAAATCCCTCCGTATCACTCACCTTTTCTTCGCTGATGATTCCCTCTTATTCTGTAGGGGTGACCAGAGCTCCATCTCACTCTTGCTTAACAAAATCAACCTCTTCTCTGATGCTTCTGGCCTAATGCTTAACCCCTCTAAATATGACCTATTCCTAGGAGGGGTTGACACTTCCCTCGCTGAATCGCTTGTCCTTCTCACAGGGTTTAGCAAGGGGTCGTTTCCATTTCGCTACCTGGGCATTCCGATCACAGCTAGGAAGCCTAGAGCCGCAGATTTCAACCCCCTCCTTGACAGTATCCGTAAAACCATCACTGCTTGGGGAAGTAAATCTCTCTCCTTTGCTGGAAGGCTATCCGTCATCCAGAGTACTCTTTTGGCATAGTGGTCTTCTGGGCCTCTAGCATCACTATACCTAAAAATGTCATCAAAAGAGTCACCAAGTGCCTCCGCTCGTTCCTCAGGTCTGGCGATGCTGATAATAATGCCACTCCTTCTGTGGCCTGGAGCGCTATCATCAACACCAAGAAAAATGAAGGTCTGGGCCTTAAGGATATCCAACAATGGAACATATGCTTTATGCTCAAAACCATTTCTGCCATCACTCACGACGCTGAGCGCCTTTGGATCCAGTGGATCCATAAGCTTTCATCTCTTACTCCAACACCATTTGGATGACCACTGCAAAAGGTAATGACCCATGGACCTGGAAAGCTATCCTCCATGCTAAGGATTGGTGGATAGAGCAATGTGGGTCTCTTAACGATGCCATGTCTCTTTTCAACTCTATCCCACCCGTCCCAGGGTAAGCACGTTCTATAATGATGTCTCCCCCCTCCCCAGGGTTTCAATTGGTTCAATGTTGTTGGAAATCTTGGTCTATTCCCAAAGCTAAATTTATATTATGGATTTCACTTAAAGGTAGACTTTAAAACATGTGAAGGCTCCAATCATGGGGCATATGTCTAGCTAACCGTTGCTGGCTCTGTGAGCGTGCTCAAGAGACAAGAAACCATCTTTTCTTCCATTACAGTTACTCTTGCAGGGTTTGGTGGACTATCTGTGACTAGCTTGGAATCCCGACCAACCAGAAAAGTCTACGCAGCTGCTCAACCTGGATCATCCGCTACTGTAAGAGACACTGCCCGATTGACCTAGTTAAACGAGCAGATATCGCCAACGTTGTATATCACCTCTGGATTGAAAGATGCAAGCGAGCCATGACCAACCAAGTCAGAAACCCCTGCCACATCGTTTCCGACATCAAATCTGCTATCAAGGCCATTATTTCGACAAGGATGGAAAGCTCCAGCGCCAACTTTGACTGGCTTGATAGGGTACTCTGCTCCTAGGAGTACCAATCTTTTGTAATTTGAAATACTAGGATATTTCTTGAACTATGGCTGGTGCGAGCTCTAGGTTATACTTGTGCGCTGATAGGGAGCTGGAGTCATTCTATGCATGCCACACTCTAAATAATTGTTAAGAGATAGGTAGTTCTAGATGTAGTAGGCATATATCTTGTTGAACCTTATACTCTGCATCAGATTATACCTTAATTACCATACTCAAAGATTTTTATGGTATAATAAACGCATGACATAGTTAGATCATAGTTTAGCAAACGTTGACTTTTTATA
Source organism: Limonium bicolor (assembly GCA_023374045.1). Classification (NCBI taxonomy): domain Eukaryota; kingdom Viridiplantae; phylum Streptophyta; class Magnoliopsida; order Caryophyllales; family Plumbaginaceae; genus Limonium; species Limonium bicolor. The sequence goes on from CM041782.1 coordinate 99,375,933, forward strand.
ACAAATCATATGAGTAATTGTCCAATAATTCAACTCCCAACCATCTGGGATTGAAACTAGCCACTTTAAATCTTTTATATATCTCACTTGTGTTTAAAATTGAAAAATCTTGTGGTTGCAGTCAACCTCAACCTATATGTATTCTTATAAATCACCTACATTACTACTAATATCGACGATATGAGATAAGGATGTTACAATAACATATCATATATACCATGACATGATTTCTGTCGACAAGTGGTTTCCCGCCACGGTGCCACCATAGGAATTTCTGCTTGCCGTCAACCTCAACCTATATGTATTCTTTTATATATCTCACTTGTGTTTAAATGAAGTCGGTAGACACAATAAAGATTTTTAAAATTACCAAGAAGTACTTTATGCCACTATTATTTAAAAATCCTATTTTTTTTTCTGATGTTTCAATAGAGAATTATTGCTTAGCTTATGGATAAATCCTACACGATTTACCCTATATGACACAGAATAATGTGTGTTCCTTAACTATACACGTAAGTAATAGAATATCAATAAGGTTTTTTGTGACATCACCTCTCATCTGTATTCACACCTTGACATTTCGACACGTGAAGATAAATGTAACGATATGAATAGACATGTCTCAACTATTTCATCGGCTTAAACCAAACAGATCGACGTCCCACTTATATTCTATAGCTAGCTAGACATGTCTTGTAATGGAGAATGCGTCACAGCTTCATTATATCATTCATAATTTAACGGACTGTATGCGTCGGTTTAGTTGACAGCGCAAATGGATTAGCATCACGTGTGTTGAAATCATATATATACTTACGTATGGATTGCGTCACAGCTAATTCTTTATATCATTCATGATTTAATGAATGTAGGCTCATACAATTAAACGTCACCGTATCGTCAAGTGGTGCATCTTATTGTATGTTACAGGGGATCTTGGAGCCTCCCTAACTTTGCTTGTCAACGTCGATTTACTCATATCTTGTATAAATAATAACATAATAGATAGAACAAATCCGGTTGCGGCCGTAATATTAGAATACATTGCATTTGCTGATTGTTAGCTATATTTAACAAGCTAGCTAGTTGACGATGTGGCATAGTATGAATAATGATCGATGGATATATATGGCGGTGCGCTGTTATGGGAATTTTCTTTTTTAATGACCAACCTTTCAATCATTAAGAAAACATATGGTAGTTTTAACTTACAAACCCAACTGAGCTGCTCGGCAATTACTATCTACCACTGAAATGGTATAGGATGTTACATGAGTAGGTTTGACTATGATCATCTGATCAGTGAAGCAATGAACAACTTGCGTTAAACACCATCCCACGAGATTTTCTTCCATAACCTAAAAACCTACACCACCCAACAAACCAAATATGCTGCAACCACACTTGTGTGCAACTAGAGCCATTAATGAGACTATAGGCAACCACATGCATAAACTTACTAGGATCCCATTCTTGTGTGAGCTGAAACATCTAGCTAATGTCAGTTGTCAGCTAAAATTAGAAAAAATAGAGAGAAAAAAATATTGATATGACAGTTGATGTATGTGACATACAAGAAAGAATAAACTAACTGATCAAATAAACTCGTCTGATAAACTAACAAAAGAATGGAGCCCTAGGTGACTAATACCAAGAAATATCCAACTTCTAGGCCATAGCATGCTAATCTACATAAACCGATAATATACCACATACCAAAATTCCTTCCTAATAACATTATTGAAGGGAAGGTAACATGCTCTAGACCATGCACATAATCCCAAAGCAAGGAGGCGAAATAGTTCATGGGTAGAACTATAAAAAGATGGACGATTATGAAAATTTCTTATACATCTTTTCAATGATTTATATTGTGCATTTTTTTACTTTGAAATCATTGAAAGTAATATTTTATTGAAATATGGTAGTCGTGTAAAAATGTACTTAAGGATTTATATACATCGAAACTAGCTAAACAAAATAAAAGTTAACACAAACTTCAGAACACTTTTTTACTAATGCAAGGTTAATGAGTTTTATCCTTCTATAAAGTTTTTTTTATCATTAATAGAATACATGTGCATCAAGAGTAACCAACATTGCTCTCTTGGGATATTTCATCTATTTTACACTTTTCGAGGACAAAATAAATGAATGGTTATAGCCGTATATCTCAACTCATTTCTTGTGTTGACTAAGCGCAAAGAATATGTGGTCATAAATTTATGCTTCAGAATATGTGTATTTTTATTTTTTTTTGTATATCAAACGATGATATTGAATTGACGTCCTATCTTTTCAACTATTTCATTATCCTATCTGAATGAGAGAAATTTAGAGATTGCATTGAAGATAAAGGGACAAAAATCACGGCACCACTGATTGATCAATCAAACATTTGGAAACCACCATACCGAAATAGAAAAAATCGAGCATTTGGAAACCACCATACCGAAAATAGAAAAGAGGAGGTTGTATTGTAGCTACTGCACCGACTATTTTCTATCACATTTATATGGAGAGCGATATTTAGATTGGTCTGAGCATAAATATTCATGGTTGTTTTACATGTATCACTATATCGAGACCGTGAGACACATAAATAAACCACCATAAAATACTGTCAAATATATCACAAAGAAGACTCATAAATAAATAAACCACAATATATCACAAACAAATTGAAAGTGATATTAAATATTATGACTAGATCCATCTCATAACAATTGTAGCATTCATGTACACCTTCTCCAACATCACAACTCGGATCTCAGTTTAGAAAGATAAGTTCTATTTGCGCGCTCCATCCCTCCATAGACAATAATTTAGAAAGAAGGAAAGTGGGCTGCAGTGGCCATCCCATTCGCATTCACTGTTTCTATATATAGCATATTCTCTAACCGAAAACAACATAGACCTACCGTATGTTAGAGCACAATTATTGGGTTCTTAATACTCCTGAATTGACCGTCTTGTTTGTTTTATGACACGTTTTTCCACTTCAATATTAAACATATAAGATAAAATAATTTTATAAACCTAGATTTTGTAATAAAAAGGTACTGGGCCGAGTGGTTAAGTTTTTCCGTTTTGGACGGTTCATTAGAAATCAGGCATCATTGTTTGCCAACCATATCCAATGAATGGGTATGTTTCAGTGGGCCTTTTTGTAGGCCTTATAGGGCATGCAGGGGTATGTCACATTAGGTGGATCTCTTAATATTCATTCATTTAACCCCGCAAGAATCAGACGATAACATCCGCTCCATTGCTAATCGTAGTTGCAAGGGGTTGGGCCCGACCACAAAGTCATTATAACGGCTGCCACATCAATAACTGAAAAATGCTAATTTTCCTTGAATATTAGAGGGAGAAGTGTTTTTTAAAGAGTAAACCCACTTTCACCGTCCCACATAGTGATGTTCTTGGCGGAAAAAGGGTCATAGTCCTCCACTTTCTTCCTGTCGGAGTCCACGGTTGCTTGTTGGTGTGTGAAACGCTTTGGTGAGACCAACTAGCTGTTGTTGCACGACTAGAAACTTGTTCATGAAGACTTCTTGTTGGTCAGTGTTGCTGGTGTGATCGGAGGACATTGTCTGGTCCTCTTGAGGTGTTTCTTCTTCCTTCGGGGCGGGGTTATCACTTGGAGAGAGCTTATTATTCTTCCACCTCAAGGTGGTGCCATCAGGAGGTAACTTGCGGTTGGCGAAAAGGCGGAGAAGGCTTTGTAGTGATAGGGAGAGAATTCCCACAGATGGTGCCAAATGTCATAGTAGTAATCTGCCGATTCTGGATAACACGCAGGTTGATCTAGTGTTAACTACTTCGTAGTATGATGTTTGGTGGTTATATGTGATGATCAACAATAATAAATGAGACATAAAGGTTTATGTGGTTCGATATTGAATGATATAGTTCACGGGGGTGACAGAGGTTCTTAGTAGAATAAAGAGAGTATAAAGAATGAGTGAGTATTCTTGTGTTGCTATGCGTTGTTGTGTGTGTTCGTCGTTGTCTGGTGTCGTTTTTAATAAATGATTGATCGCCATTTATAGAGAAGAAGACAGGTTGGCCCACTTGTCTCCTGCCTTGCTTCCTGTCTTCTAGCTGGATTGATGACGAGGGTTGTAGCCACATGGAGTAGGGCTAACATCATCCGGGATGGGCCTAACAGAGAGGAATTTTCCTCGCCTTGCTTGGTCGTTCCTTAATTATGGAAAGAGCACACACTATCTCAGAGTATTAATGATATGTCAAGGAGGTGTGCGAGACAGTAACACGGGTGCCTGAGTTGGTAAAGACGGGTCAGCTGATAGGACAGTGTGTCAGGGGTGAGCATACTGAATCATGAGTGCTTTCTTATGGCGAGAGGATCTGCCCGGGGTTTTGTTGATGAAATCCAGCTATCAGTTGCTGCGGACTTGGCTTCCTTCCTTGGTTGGCTTTGGTCGGCCTTGAGGTATGGTCAAGCCAGCTTGCTGGACTTGATGTTTGGTGGATGAGGCAGGTCCTTACACCCCAGTTGTTGGTTTCTTATCCGGGTAAATGTGTTTAGGAAGGGGAACATGATTAGGTCTTGTAATGACAGGGTTAAGGTGAAATTGATTACACAGTCCCGCCAATCAGTTAACAAACCGATAATTTTTCCAAGCAACCCTAGAATGCCCCAAGCTTGCCTCTGAACTTGTCTGTTGCGCAGAGAATATACTCCATAACCAATTATCCTGAGCCCAATTTCCACCCATGTCTACAACACCCTTCTCCTTGTTTGATAAGGCTCGAGGAACACCCAAGCTACAACAATTAGCCGGCAAGCAAGACATGGAAAAACCACCATATAAAACTCTTCAAACACCACCAAAAAAGAACGAATCATAACGGACAGTTAAGAGAAGAAAGGAGCCCACAAGATCAAAGAAGTTGAAATGCAAAGGAAACCACAACTCACAAACCAAAGAGAGGTGACGATAATCCCAAAGCTGCACTAATAACCCAATGGAGAGGAAACCCCTCGCCAAGGAGGGAGAAGTCGAGAGAGACAAGACTTTTCTTAGAAGAAATTATAGTAGTAGGAGCGAGACGGTGCAAGAGATTTGAGAAGAGGTTTGTTGGTGAGAATAGTGGGTGGGAGGGAGGGAGGCGGGCGAAGATAACGAGCAATGTGGGGCAGTTTGTATGACGATGAGATTAAACATAAGAGAGAGGAGGGAGAACATGGTTACCTCCCGCCAAAGAGAGAGAGAGAGGATCCTCGAAATTGTGAAACGTTTAATAAAAGAAAAAGTATTAGAATGTGCTACTTTTTGATAAGTAGAGGCATATGCCAATTATTTTACAATAGTGGAGAATGACAATGACAGTTATGACTTACACACATCATACTAGCTATCCTTACGAAAACCATGTCTTCCCACCCTAGTTAAAGGTGCTACACCCTAAAGGAGAACCATGCTATCCCTAATTCTACTTTTTAAATGGTGTTTAACCGGGAAGTTCTTACTCAGAATCATATATAGCTATACTTTGACGTTTATGACTTACTATGCATCATAAATAGACATGATTGGGTGTTGCTTGTACTGTGCATTGATCGTCCTAGAGTTCTTCACTTTGATCCACTTGGGGCGAAGAATGAAAATGCAATTAAGATCAAGCCAGATTTAAACAAGTATGTTGTTGTTGTTATACCCTATTTACACAAAATAGTTTATTATTTTACCTTTATGTGTTAATAAATGGATTATATGATAATTTGATTGATTAGTGTTTGCTTGATTTGAATTATACTGTGCATTCCGATCGGGTCTATTGAGCAAGGGCATTAGGGTGATGAGTAAAATCCATTGGCATACTATCAAAGTATGTAGTTTAACTACATATCACATGGTTCATTGCATCGTACCGTGGTTTAATATATTGATCCTTATCTTGTTTCTTGTACAGTGTCCATTGCAACCAGGGGGTGAAGAATGCGCCTATTATGTAATAAGATACATGTATGACATAGTTGGGATGCTTCCTAATTGTAGTGATCCATTGGAAAAGGTACATAATCTTTGTATATATTAACTATATGTTACAACTATAAATAATGTAACTATATGTATATGTTTATAATTATAATTATTTTTTTTCTTGTGAAGATTTTTCATACAACTCTAGAAAGCTACTCCGAGGAGATTATCAAAGGGTTGCTGGAGGAATTAGCAGAGTACATCTACATGTGCATATTTTGATATTGGGGGTACCAATTACCTTTTAGTGAATCATTAGAATTGTGAAGTGAAACACATAGCTTGCAGGTGATTCAATTTTGTTAGCATCAATTATAGTATGTTGATGATTTTGATGAGTATTTTGTAACATTTTATGAAATAGATAGTTAGATGATATCTAGTTATATTCATTGATTAAGAGGTTGTATCTACAACATTGGTTGGGCAAGCTTTAATAGAATATATGCTTTAAAATTATCATGTTGTTGTTGCAGATGTATAATATTTAGGTGCAGATTGTGTTGAACATAATTGTTAAAACAGGAAAATTGGGCCTGTATGAAAGTGTGGTGGTTCCTTTTTTTTTACCTTTTAGAGGCGGTTGTTAGCAAAAACCGCCTCCATGGAGTATCACTTTCACGGTGAATACAGATTTATAGAGGCGGATGTTTATTAAAAACGCCTCCAAAGAATAGTCTTGTGGAGGTGGTTGTTTAATAAAACTGCCTCTAAAGAGTATATTTGTAGAGATTAATTGTATCTTGTGGAGGCGGTTGTTTAATAGAACCGCCTCTAAAAACATGCTTTTTTGAGGAGGTTGTTTATGGAAACCGTCTCTAAAAATGTGCTTTTAGAGGCGGTTTACAGAGGCGCTACCATAGGAGGCGGTTGTAAACCACCTTTAAAGACCAAAAACAACCGCCTCTAAAGGCCTTTTTTGTACTAGTATATATAGGATGAGAATGAAGGTGGAGAAAATGTTTTATGTGTATTTAAAAGCAATAAACACCTTAGCTTCAGTTCGGTAAGTGTGATTACGTAGCTCAATTCGGATAATTTAGATTCGGATAGCTTATGTTATGGTAATGTAATACATCATAATGTTGCTTATATCATATATGTGTTGGGTCTTAATCACGATTCAAGTATGTGATTCAGATAATTTAATCTTGATGGTCTTAACAAAATCTAATTTTCGATTTAATTTGATTAAGTTTGAATTATTTATAATTTTGAACTATTTTTTAAATTAATTATATAGTTAAATTTTACATCTAAATCAGGTTCAATTTTTTTTGATAGATCACTCACATACCCTATACGTTACGTGAGGCCTAGTCCTGCCATAGCTCGAACTGACCTGTACCGATTTTCAGATGCACAAGAGACATATGCAAACCAAACATTAATTTAAGGGAGCATTAAACGGTAACAAATACATTTAACTTATTTTATCTTAATCAGAAGGAACAAAAATGACTCTTTATATCTCCTAAAAAATGGCTTCTTTAATATGTGCACTTGTATACATCTATAACCAAGTTACATTTTTCATACTAGTATCCAGTACGTTTACCTCACACTTTGCAAGGTTTCCAATTCATTTGGTACCCAGCAACTATCCCCATTCAACATCCACGACCTTGATAAAGCAACCTTGTTACTTACGGATAAAGGAATACAATTATTAACGATTGGTATAATTATTGCCGTCAAAATCACCAAATGTGAAAGGTGTCGGATATTTTTTAAGAGTATAAAAGGTGAGGTGCTAGGGTTGTTGTCAGTTGTCAGATGCATCTGTCAGAATAAAGTAGATGATAAATGGTGGGGGTGCATTCTTAACCTTTCCAGAAGTCTAGATGATATGCTGCATTGTCAATCCATTAGACAACTTTGAAGGGCCCGTCAAAACGTTTGACAAGTCCCTTATGCAAGGGTCGTCTAATATTTTTCAAGATCTGTGGTGTAAGCTTGAGCATCACACAATCTTCAACTTTAAACTCCAATGGCCTTCGCCTAGCATCTGCATTTCTTCTTCATTTGATTGGAGGCAAGTTCTGAATTCTCTTTTGCCATCTTGAATAATTCTTGGCGGTCACGAACGAATTTATAGGCAGCTTGACACTGCCCCGTTGCAGCTTGCTTTGCAACTTCTGCAGGGGTCAACATTGAAATTGATGGCAGTTGTTAGATCAACATTTGGATGTTGCGTTTGAATAAAGTATAGGAGAAATGATGGGACCGTCACTGAAATAGATGCAAAACGTTGTTTCAAACGTTGGGAAGCCATATGTTAATAAAAAGAATGAACGTACAAAATTTATATGCTTGATTGGAAATAAAATGGTTGTAGGAATGAGTGGAAAGGAACACAAAAGAGGGAAAAGAGAACGGGTGCAAAAGGCCCCAAGAGACACCTTTGGCTCTTCACCAACTGAGGTCTCGTTCGTTTGCAGTATAAATGTGGCATAAATGAGTCTGATATAAATGTCACATTTTCACATATTTACTTTTGTTCGTTCGTTTAGAGCATATTTACACGTGACATTTATGCCACACATTTTTTCTTCTCGTTAGAAAACCAGTTCCAAAACCAAATCCGCCTTTTGGAACCGGAACCGCCCCAAAACCGGTCTTAACCGGTTCCAAATCCGAATCCTCTGTTCCGTAACCGGATTCGAACTGGACTGGAACCATGGCCAGCATTAATATGAACTAACCCTACTATAGAATTTTTAGTACAAAAAGAACTTTAAAGGCTTCAAAAGTGAAGTGTTTAGGCTCATTTTCTTTGTTTTCATAAAACCGGGAAAAACTTGAAAAAAAAAACTCACGATAAGCAACAAATCGTGAACATAAAACTCACGAATTGTAACAAATCACGAAGAAAAGCTCACGCACTACGATAAATCATGAACATTAAGCCATAAATGGAGAAAAATAATGAGAAACTTTTCACGATTCCTTTGAGCTTAGTAACTTCTGTTTTCACGTTGAAGATATTGTTACACTTTCCTAAGCTCTTTGTTCATAAGTATAAGGGAAATGTGGTTGATGGTTGGAATAACAAGCTAGTGACATATTTAGTCACACATGAACAGAGATTGTGAAGAAGTATAGCACGAACAATGAGAATTCGTGAACACTATTGAGAAAATCATGAACATATTTGCCACTATATAAGAGAAATTATGAACTTTATCTGCACTATTTATGTCCACTGGTAAAGATAAAATGCATGTGGTAGGTAAAGATATTTTTAGACTAGTGTTGACTTGACTTTGACCATGTATTTAGCATTGACCTTAAATTTAACCATAAAAGTTGACCATGTAGACTAACCTACTTTGAACTTCCATAACAAAAGAAACCCTAATGAGGAAAAGCTACTTTGAGTTTGCGTAACAAAAGAATCTCTAATGAACCAATAACCTACTTCGAATTTCCATAGCAAAAAAACCCTTATAAACTTAATGTACTTCGAACTTGCATAACAAAAGAAACCATAATGAACATAACCTATGTCGAACTTGCATAACCAAATAAATCCAAACTAACCAAACTTAATTAGAACCACCTTATATAACTTAAGAAAACATAATGAACCTAGCCTACTTTGAACATGATGACAAAGAAACCCTAATGAACCTAACCTAATTTGAACTTTCATAACTAAAGAAACCCTAAATAACCTACCCTACTCTGAAATTGCATAACAAAAAAATCCTAGTGATCCATAAAATAGTTTAATTTTCATAACCAAAGAAATCCTAATGAACCTAACCTACCTTTTACTTGCATAACCAAATAATTACTAACAAACCTAACGTACTTTGAACTTGCATTCCAAAAAAAAAAAATTGATGAGCCTAACCTACTTTGAACTTGCACGATCAATGAAATCTTGATGAACATTACTATACATAGTATTATTAAGTACTTAATCTTATATGACTACAAGTCATTACTTCAAATCTTAAGTCCTTACAACTAACCTTAAGTCTTTACTTAACCTTTTATGACCTCAAGCCTACGAATGTGGAAAATAACTAATATTATTGTTAAGATACATTTTATACATACAATATTATTTGCTTGGAGCTTTGAGAATATTATAATATGTGTGTTGCAAGATTTGTGTTCACTCTTTGTGATTACTCCAATTGTATGTTATACTAGTATTGGTTTATTTTAAGTCTGGAAGATGGATAGACTTAAAAGAGCAATGAAGCGTGTCTAAGCGACGAGGTTGAAACCCGTGCAGTCCAGCAACCTATATTGGTATCATACCGAAATGCATGTGCTGAATGTTAGGCCCAATAAGTTTGAGCACCAATCAGACCTCCCACCCCCAGATTATGGATATCAATCGATCGGGTTCAGGTAGCATCACACGCATCCGTCACCCGTTTATTCTTCATCAGTCATCCGTTCATCCGTCATCCGCGTGCAATTCGGGTGATAATCGGTGAAACTTTTTCTATCTCATAGCTATATATTTTTTAGTATGATAATGAATTTTTTTTTGTATTGCTACAGGTAAAGTTCTCATGTATTTTAAGAAAATTCACTACAACATAATAAAAATATTCTATCAATATCAATAAGAAAATAAACATATAAAGTATCAAGTTGTGAGTTGTATGAGAGAGAAAATAAAAATGGACAGTAAATAATAAGTTTACAACTATTTTATAGTATTTTTTAAATATTTAAGGTTTGTTTGGGTACTCTGAAATAAAACAAGGTGTAGCTTTAAACGGACTACGAGTCAGGTGATAGATGGATGATGGATGAAATTTTCCACCCGAACCCAACCCAAATGCGTCACCCGCTCATCTGACACCTGATCCATCATCCGTTTATTTTGGGTTTTCACCCGCTTATTAAATCTCGTGGATCAGATTAGCGGATATCCGTTTAAAATTGACATCCTTACCCTAGGTTGCACATATATTTTTACAAGGGATGTAAGTATGTGCCTAGCCTAGTGTTTGAAATGCCTTTCTAATCAATGACGACATTTAATTAACGTTGGTACCAGCTATCAGCATATTCCCTTGTCAAGCATGTCGCTACTAGTCTCTACAACATCATATTCATCTTGGTTTGGGTGGTCTGATCATGCTTAACAATGGGAGTTTTGATATTGAGCGTGAGGGAATTCACCATGTGGAGCTCGTCCAACCCAAATGTATGTTGGGGTTGGTTATGCACCTACTCTGTTGCACATGACTTTAGCGTTGAGCAAAATCTATATAAATAAATATAAAGATACATCCAACGAGTAGGCAAGTGTACCTAATTGATGTAGTACAACAAGTATCATATTCACAAGGAAATTGGTTCTATCTCCCTACTCTCGGTAATTAGTAATTGAAATTAAAAGCAGTAAATTGGGGGGTTAGCCGGTGGCAAGCTTGATTGGATTAGTTGAGCAATAGAAAGGACAAATAATTAAATTAAAGATGATGATTTGTCGGATTGGGTGGAGAAGTACTTTAGGACTTTGACAATCACCTAAACCTCATAAACATGCTTTTAATCCTACAAAACTATAGTTGTCTTATAGAACAAGAATAATAGCCCTCTAAACTAAAGATGATCTCATTATTATTTAGTTAATTTTAATCTTCAAAACCGATTAGGGTTAACCTCACTAGATATCATTAAGCACAAGTTCTAGATAAAAGCCCTAAAATATACCAACTAACACTAGAGGTAGAAATTAGGATTCCTCTCTCAAATTGGTCACAAGCCGTAACTCAAAGCCAAATTGTAGAAAGAGCTCCCCACAAATGCAATAGGAGATCAATTCTAAGGAATTGGATGATAATTAAAAGAGAAACTAACTATATTAAAGCATAGTAAGATTTACAAGCATATTTAAGGATTTAGGGTCAAAACCCCATCCCAAAGCACAATGGAGTCTACTCAAGCATTGAATGAGAAGGGACAACAAAATATAGATAAATAGACATTACTGAGGTAGTTGAGCTTTGAGTGAAGATGAGCTCTTTCTCTTCTTCTTGGCTCTCAAAATCGCCATCTCTCTCTATTTTGGTTGTGGAAGTTGTGTATGGGGGATGAGCGAAAGCCCCAAAATTTTCCCATTTTAAAACACATATGGGAAAATTTCTGGTCGGCCTTCTGGTGACGACGACACATGAGTGGTTTTAAGTTTGATCGACCCATGTGGGTCTGTTGCGCTGGGTCGATTCCAATAGCTCAGGGTTGAGCTCTACCGACCCACATGGGTCGGTCTCCCTGGATTGGTCGGTTCCAGTAGCTCAACGACGTTGAAGATTAAGCTGGACCGACCCATGTCGGACGGCTCCAGAGTGCTCCTATTTTGTCTTATCTTCTTTGTTTAAGCTCTTATTCACTCCACATTTGTTGCATTGAGATCCTTGAGATGATGAGGAATCCATTTATTTATGCACTCAAGTAGCTCTTTTGGAACCTTTAATTGTGCTCAAGTGAGCTTTTACCTAAATTATCATAAAAAGTGTAAGTTCACCTATAATAACAAAATGCTCCACAAAGTAGTGAAAATAGGTTATAACCAAGTAAAATCACTAGTAGAAAAAAGATTTTAAATGACGCACTTTAAACCATAGTTAATCACATAACCATCATTTAAAAATTTTAAACCATGATTATTAGAATAACCGTCACAAAAATTCTCGGCGAGACATTATAAACCACGGTTATCAGAATAACCGTCACAAAAATTCTCGGCGGGAGATTTTATACCACGGTTAAGGGTGGAACCATCGTTTAATGTGCGACCATAAGTGACGGTTACATAAGAACCGTCGTATATAGCTTGACGCGTTGTATTTTAAACCACGGTTTGGTCAAAACTGTCTTTTTATTCGTGGTCAAACAACTTTAAACGACGATTTCGAGGAAAAACCGTGGTATATAGTCTAAGTGGGAATTTTGATTTTCGGCCCAAATTAACGCGGCTCTTTCTCTATTATCTTACATATATTTTTCTCTCACTTTTGCAACCCACACTGGCGAACAAATCGAACATGCTCTAGCCTCAAGTCTTCTTCATTCTCTTCAACTCCCGGTAATATTTGCAACCCACCGGCGAACATGGAACTATGCTCTGCGCCATCTCTTCAACTACGCAACCCATACTAGAAAAACAAGGAACACATGCTCTGCGCCTCTTTCTCATCTCCACTCACTGTAATTTTTGCAACCCTAACCGGCGAACAAGGACATGCTCCGGCCTCTCTCATTCTCTTGTTTTCACGATAATTTTTGCAACCCAAACTAGCGAACAAGGAACACATGCTCTGCGCCTCTTCCTCATCTTCACTGAAATTTTTGCAACCCTAACCGGCGAACAATGAACATGGTCGCCTCAATTCTCTTTCACGGTAATTTTGCAACCCACTGACGAACAAGGAACATACTGTACCTCCATTCACTCATTATTTTGCAACCCTAATTCGCATACAAGGAACATACATGTTATGGCCTCTTCATTCTCTTGTGTCTGCGCTCTGTTGAGATTAGATTGAAGGCGGCGCTAAATTGCCGGCATTTTGGAAAAAAATTCACAGACTATAAACCACGGTTTTATGAATAACCGTGGTTTATTCATTGATTTTATACATTATATACCACGGTTTTAACAATAACCGTCACTTATTACTCACTTTATACCACGGTTCGGGCTCCTAACTGTCGTATAAAGTCAATGAATATCGCGGGAGAAGGGGTCTTAAATGACGGTTTCAACCAACCATGATTTTTTCCCTTACTTTAAACAACGGTTATGAACCGTTGTTTATAGCTATTTTTTAATATGCGACGCGAGCATAAACCATAGTTTATAACCGTGGTTTTAAGCAAAATAACCGTGGTATTAAACCTTTTCTGCACTAGTGAATGTAGATTAATAGAAAACTTATAAATGCATATTTTCACCACTTATCACGTGCCTGACATGAAGATCGATGACGACAATGGTGATGATGATAATGATAACATAGATGAAGACCAAGATAACGTGCTGGATTACAAGGTTGAAACTGATAAGAAAGTGACCCGAATTATTGCGAGTTGGGTTCAACCTTTACATTTATGTCTAGAAAGGCATCACCTAGATGATGCAATACTACTAGAGTAAATTACTCTTATCCCCCTAGAGGTTTGACGATATTACAAGTTAGTATCTTCAGATTATCAATATATCTGTCAACCTCCTCGAGGTATGGGGGTTCATGACAGTGAGCACCCAAAACTGTAAATTTGTTTATTTAGGCACTAATTTTCTCTGACCTAGCAGTCTTTTCACATCACATGTCACATCGGACAATACTTACTACACAAGCACACCCATAATCTATTTCTTCTTATTTTCAATATTTCTAAATCAACCTTTTCTCCTTTCTATCACTAAAACGAAGAACCGTAACTTCAACTGAACAACAAAAATGTTCATAGGGGTCACACCTTGGTGATTTTAGTCAAAGAATAGTCCTTTAGGGAGAGAGAGAGAGATTGTGGCTTGGATTATGCTTTAAGTATTGCCTAGTGTGACAATATGACACAATGAGGGAAAATCTAACATGATAAGGGATAAGTTGTTAGATGGGAAGAAATTAGTGTTTAAGCAAACATATTTATGGTTTTGGGGGCCACTGTCAGGAAACCCCATACCTCGAGGGCAGTGGCGCGGATCCAGAAATCTTGTTTAGGGGGGCTAAAAAAAATTTTGACACCCAAAAATTGTTTAGGGGGGGCTAAAAAATTTTTTGACACTAATTTTCTTTAAAACTTTATATTATGTTGTATTTTTTAAAAATTTATAAGAGTAATTTGAAAATTTATAAATTTTCAATTTTCGGGGGGCTAGAGCCCCTCTCGTCCGCCCCTGCTCGAGGGGATTGACAAATATATTGATAACCTGAAAATGCTTAACTTGTAATATCAGGAGTCAGAGCAATTTACTCTAACTACTATCACTGTAATCGTGTTCAAAATATGTACTTGTAAAATATTATGTACAGTTGGTGCTATGTAAGAATTATTCTTTAAAAACGAGTGCCTTAGCTGCTCTTTTTAAAAATAAGTTATATCACCAAATTTCATGTTTCAAATAGTTTTGTAAATTAAAAGAATCTTAAGTGTAACTAGTAGAACTCACTATTTCTCAAACTAGTAGCCTCTTACCTGTATATTTTGGAAATAAAGTTACGATGCTACATATTAATATGTTTTGAATAGTTTTATTAATTACAAAAATTATACTACATTGACTGTGACACAAGCTGCTAGACTAATACATGAATGAAAAATAAAATTTGTAGATAGATTATCTGAAAAATAGCCTAAAAAATAAAGAGAACCAATAGATAAAATTTGTACTACGAATCAATTTAAGTGACCCAAATCTATTGCAACTCTCCATCCGTCCTTGGGAGTAAAAATACAAAAAGAATCGTTTCCTCAAAAAAAAAATACAAAAAGAATCAATAAATAAAGGTTTTGTTTCAAATATAGTAGTAGTATCATATACTAAAGTACATCAGTAGGTGAGGACTGAGACTGAGAGAGATGACGAAGGAAAGCAAGGAAGCTAGCATGAAAACCCTGATGAAGCCATCTCTCACACCTTTTGACATTCTCTCTCATGACGACACCATCTTCCTTCTCGTCATCAGCGTAGTCACCGCCACCGTACCTATTGGCATATTCCCTTTCCCCGTCCCACCTCTTCTTTCTTTCTCCCTTTTTACCTCCGGACGACTTCTATTAAGAAATATTGATTCAATTCTGACGCCTCGATTCCACTCTTATTTATTGTATTGTTAAATGGAAACTGAGAGACTTCTGGAGTTTCTGAGGGCTCATGGCTTCTCCGCGGTCGAATTGGCCTTAGAAAAGGATATCAGGGACGGCGCCGCCCCGCTCGATTCTTGCGACTTGGAAAGGTTTCGTTTTCCGATGAACCCTCCCTGCCGCCGTTGAGAATTCAGCCAACTGGATCACGTCGGGAAAGGGGGAAAGATCATTCGGGTTCTGAGTCTGGTGCGGACTGCTCGGATGACGAAGAGTTTGTGAGCCTGGGCTCTTCGACTAGTGGAGCGTACAATTCTGGTCTGAGCTCTATCCATCTTCTTGTTTGCTATATTTATCGCATTTTGTAGCTCATGCTTAGCTTCCAGTATGCGATTTCACTCTATTCCAGTGGGTGTTCTGTTCTCTTACTGTCGGTGCAGTTACACCGTCGATGAATTTGATAACCGTAATTATCTAAGTGGCCTGTACGTAAACTGAGCTGTCTTTACAAAACTTGAACTTTTAGTTCATCTTCTCCTCCTCCGAACATCATTTCCCAGATACGGAATTTTGTGTGCCCTTGAGATACTCTTTCCTTCGTCATAGAAAGCTATGCTATATGCTTGCGTGTCAGTCTGTAAACACACTTGGGTTGGGATCCTACTATGCTCTCTATGCACGCAGTTGAGTCTCAAGCCCTGTGAAGCATGATGCCAAATCAAATTTTAATTTCTCAATTAGATTATAGGAAATTTAGTCCGATATCACTTGTCTGTGATTGCTCCATATGCGCTTTATATACTGCACTGTTGGTGCTGTCTAAGGTGTAAGTAGTTCAGAGTAATATACTTTAGTCGACATACTAATTGGCATTGCTACACTTTTCAGTACTCCTTTGAGAGAGTAGGTCGAGTACACGTAGTGTTATCTACTTCAATTATGATGGGAGAACTATTGCAAATTTCTGCAGATTTATCAATCCTTATGCTCGCCACTTCACCGCCCAGGCTGACTCTGATGCATCTTCGGACAGGCTATCACAGTTTGGTACAGCTCGTGAGTACCATGGATTTGACATCCAAACCAACTTGTGGTATGATGACAAGGAGGAGAACTACTACTTACACCTCATGTTACTGGATTTGATCCATTTGGTGGCCCTAGGAGGACAAATTGTTATGACTTCAGAGATTAGTAATCAGTCAAAGGATATGGTAATCAAGGAATGAAGATGAACAGAATGACCTTAAATTTCAGTTAGCAGAGAAGATCATCCAGTGATGAATGCAAGTTTTGACAAATTGGAATGATATTTCCACTTGGAGGTTCAAGTCATTTGGAATCTGATAAAATCCACTTGAAAGGAGATGCTTCAAGTGTGTTTACTGGAGAAGAGTATGCCATAATAGACAGTCAGTCAGGAGGCGGGATGGAACTTTTTTCGAGCCATCCAGAAAAGAAGAAATCAGAATCAGAATTTTCTGGCTTTAGAAGTTTACCACAGGAAACGGTTGGTGAATGTGCTGTTTCAGAAAAAAGGAAATCTGTCGAAGCATCTGAAGTGATCACAGGAATTGATGAACATGATGCAAAAACACAGGAGGAGCTTTCATTTCTAAATGCCACCGCAGAGGAATATGAAGTATTCAATCTAAGAATCATACACCGCAAGAACAGGTCTGTCTTGGCCCACTCTTAAACTGCTAGAACTACCCCAATGATTAATTTTAGAAGATTAGGCTATGGTATATTTCTAGTGAACCAAACTATCCCGTAGCCCCTTAGCCTTGCAATATTTAAATAGATCTGCATAGAAAATGTCACGAGAAGTTGAAATTAGAAGTGGCATTTGCTGAACATGTCTATTACCACCTATAAATAAGCACGGATCAAAAGCTCCTATCAATTATCAACAAGTGCTCTTATTATGTTCATTTTTTGTCTATTAGGAGGTTTCTAGAGAATTTATATTAGCAGCACAATAGTACTTTTGTTTACCGCAAGTTTGTGCTCACATCATCAGTTTTTTTTTATTATTCTTTTTTATTTGGGTTCAGACTAACTAGGGTGGATTTTGAAGCCTTATTTGTTTCATTGTCGCTGGTCTACTTTATTTTTTCTTCTGTCGATCAAGATCCGGAGGTTTTTTCCTATTTTGCAGGTTGATTTGTTGCATCAAAAAAATAATTTAATTGCTGTCCCTTGCATCCACAGGACAGGATTTGAAGAGAACAAGGAGCTTCCAATTGTCTTGAATTCCGTGATTGCAGGGCGATACTATGTAACTGAATATCTTGGCTCTGCTGCTTTTAGTAGAGTGGTTCAAGCTCATGATATTGAGACTGGTGTGGATGTCTGTCTAAAGATCATAAAGAATGACAAGGATTTCTTTGATCAGAGTCTGGATGAAATCAAGCTTTTGAAGTATGTGAATAAGCAGGACCCTGGTGATGAACATCACATATTACGTCTCTACGACTACTTTTACCATCAGGTATGGCTTCCTATCTGTAACAACAGAGTCTTCTTGATTGACTTTTCTTGAATTGGGGAGAGTACCCTTTATTGTATATGAAATGTGGAGAGTATCGTATGGACACTTAACGTATTAAGCCTGTGGAAAATGAGCCGTTGATATAACAAATAACTTGTTATTGTTTTGTTGATATCGCAGGAACATTTATTCATTGTCTGTGAACTGCTCAAAGCAAACTTATATGAATTCCAGAAGTATAATCTAGAGACTGGGGGAGAGCCATATTTTACCTTGGACAAGTTACAGGTGTCTACTAATTTTGTTTCCTTGATATTGCCATGCTAGGTGTTTACTTTTGTTTTTTGTATCCTCTATATTCCTGTCTAGTGATCGAATTTATTGTAATCCTTTGATTTCATAGGCCATAACCCGACACTGCTTGGAGGCTCTGGATTTCTTGCATGATCTGGGAATCATCCACTGTGATCTAAAACCTGAAAATATCCTCATTAAAAGTTACACCAGATGTGAAGTGAAAGTTATCGATCTTGGAAGCAGTTGCTTTCTGACCGATAATCTGTCCTTGTATGTACAATCACGTTCTTATAGGGCCCCCGAAGTCATTTTGGGCCTTCCATATGGCCCAAAGATTGATATCTGGTCCCTCGGTTGCATTCTGGCCGAACTGTGCACTGGTGAAGTATGTTTTTGAAAAATACCAAAAATCTTCACAAGTCCTGTTGCATATTTTTTCTTATGATGTTAAGACGGGAACTCCAGTGAAAATGGAGGAACGAGATTAACCAAGTCTTCGTTCTGTTTTGTTATGCCCTAGGTTTTGTTTCCTAATGAATCAGCGGTGATGATATTGGCGCGTATGATTGCTCTGGTCGGCCCTTTTAGTCTTGAGATGCTATTCAGAGGGAAGGAGACACCCAAGTACTTTACCAAAGAATTCGATCTTTACTACATCAATGAGGTTTGGTTTCCTATATCTCTAGAGACATCATCGTCGTTTCCTGTTCCCTGGTGCTGACAAATAAGTGAATAGGCATCTTATATCTCCAATCTTTCTTCCTTCAATCAGGATACCGATCAGCCAGAGTATATCACCCCTGAAATGTCTTCACTCGAGGAACACCTCTCAGTCTCGGATTCTGAGTTTATTGACTTTGTCAAGCACTTGCTTCAAGTAAACCCGAAAAGGCGACCAACAGCCAAGGATGCTCTAAAACACCCTTGGCTTCTCCATGAGTACTAGTCATCGGTTCCTCGTTCATTATCAATCTTCCAACCCAGGGATCAGAAATAGATTGGCTGGGCTTCTCTACGTCCAAAATTCTTCCTGAGTGAGGTATCTGTATATAGTTACTATGTGAAAGAGCATTTTCTGTGATACCAGATTTAGCAAGATTGATCGTCTTTTCATCCTCAGCAAGTAGCGAGGACCGAGGACAAAAGAGGCTGACAGCCTCAGCGCCTAAGATGAGATTCGGTGGTGCTGGATTGGTTTTTTTTTCATCCTCGTTAGATTGGTTCGTAATACATCATTTTTCATCATATTTTTGTGTGCGCCCAGGATGCACTTGTATACTATA
This sequence comes from Limonium bicolor, assembly GCA_023374045.1. Lineage (NCBI taxonomy): Eukaryota > Viridiplantae > Streptophyta > Magnoliopsida > Caryophyllales > Plumbaginaceae > Limonium > Limonium bicolor. The sequence goes on from CM041782.1 coordinate 99,395,816, forward strand.
TGTATCTGACACTGCAAATCTAAAAAAAACCATGCATATTGACCTTCAATTTTGTATACAAGTAAACAGAGGTTATGTGTACATAAATGTTTCTTTCCCTGGGTTTGATGTAGCCTTTGCCCATACCGCAGCTCTGATATCTGGCTATTGAAATGTGTTCTGTTACAATTAACGAAAGTTCTACTCTTTAACCCCTACGATTTACGAAGATTCAGTTTGAAGCTAATCGTCAGAAATCAGCTATCCAATTTGCTGAGGTTTCCCACCTCTAGTTTTGAAAATGGCTGCTCATATTAGAGCTGGCCACAGGCCTGGTCAGCCCGGGACTGCCAGAACGAGCGGTCAAGTTCAGTTGACTAGAACTGGGATTGGTTTGGGATTTGATCTATGTAATAGTAGGTTGGTCTCGGTCTCACACGGGACCGCATAAGTTATGTTCTGTTAGGGACCGTTTATCAATTTAGTGATCTGGGACTGGTCGGAAATTGATACCATAAACTTGAGCAGGATTGTATAAAGGTCGACTTTTGACTTTATTTAAAGTACAACTCTCAACTAGAGCTGATCAACATTGATCCAGTCCGGCGGCCTAACCCGGCCCGGTCCGGAAATAAAACCTGAAAAGCCCGTCTAGAAAAAATTCCGGGCAGGTTTGGACAACAAATCAAACCCGAATGAAAAACGGGCCGGGTTTCGGCAAAATTTTAGACCCGCAGTTAAGCCCAGTCCGGTTTATTATTATTATATATATATTTATAAATATAATATAATACCCCCCTTGTTTTCAGTATATAATTTGTTTGATTCTTTCACTAGTTTCAAAATAGAAGATGTTCTAGCCGTTTTTGTGATCTGCTTTCCAATTCTACCCTCCAATCTTTTATTTTACAACTCTAATTTGTAAATTATTTCAATTCTTAATGCAAAAAATAAGGGTAAAATAGTCTAAATTTTCCCTCTTTAATTCTTATGCCTAGAGGTAGAAAATAAAGTACTGAAAATGGGAAGAAGTATATATTTAAATTAATTTTATATAATACCTTGTATTATTTATTTAAATTATATATAATATATATTGATATTACATACAACATATATTCATATTATATTTAATATATATTAATATTATTTATAGTCTATATATTTTTTCAAAAAAACTAACAATATTATAAAACCGGGCCGGGCGGGCCGGGCAATGGCAAAGATTAAAATAAGTCCGAGCCTAGCCCGGCCCGAAAAATTTAAAAACGGGCTTGGACAAAAATATAGGCCCGTTCGGGCCTAGAATTCAATGTCGACCCGGCCCAAACCCGACCCGTCCACCCATTTGATCAGCTCTACTCTCAACCCTTGGATTTAAATGATATATTCTTGTCCATTAATATAATTCCCTTCTTCATAACCATCATTCTAGAATTGCAACTTATCTCTTTTACGACGCAACAGAACCATCCCCAATTTCATTTTCTTATTTTCTCCACTTCTCTTCATTCTCTTCTCCTCTTCATTATCTTTCTAAGTTATTTTGTTACCGAAGAAAGGGAGACTAATGCTAGCGGTGTTGGAGGTGGGTCCACTACTCCAGATGCTGATGTTGGCGGGCCGGTTACCCCGATGGAGAAATCCTCCACTACCGCTACAGCCCCTTCACCATCACCACGTCGGGTTCTCCGTAAGTCGTGCGAGGCCGTATAGCAGTCGAGAGAGTAGCGGCGGATTGGAGAATTATGGTGTTGTGGATTTGGTGTTGAGGTTCAGCGTTAGGGAAATGGTTTCTTTTATTGTTTATCTTCTCCTCTTTATTCTTGAAAGTCAAACATTATGCCTCATCCTCTTCAACACTTATCGATTTGAGGAATTACTATTATCTTCAACACTGCTTATGAGGAATTACTATTATCTTCTACTAGCTAGTTTTCCTACTTGTTGCTTGATAATCAGAGATGATGATGTATAATGAATGGGGATACATGAACGAAGTTAATGATCTGAGTGCAGGTTAATTCATTTTTAACTTTTCAAATAATAGGTTAACCATTTACAAGCGACATGTTAACCATTTATGATTGGCAGGTTAAGCATTTATGATTGACAGGTTTTAACCATTTATGATTGACAGATTAACATTTTTCAAGTGACAGGTTAACCATTTTCAGTACAAATTCCACAGACTGAATGTGATCCATTCTGTTATGGTCTATATATTGATTTATGATGCAATGCCTATTTAATATGGTTTTATAGTTGTATATTATTAGTTGTATCATGTGTGTTGTCTTGACATTGTTTATACAGGTGGAGAAATCCAAGCTACATTTGGAGGTCTATCTGGGGGTCGAGGAAAATAATCGAGTGGGGAGCAAGGAGAATTATTGGAGATGGAGAAGAAACACTGGTAAATGATAGATGGTTGTTGAAAAAAGAGGGTGGCAGACCTTGGCTGTGGAAAATCCCCAGTGACAAAAGGGATAACATGAAAGTAAAGGAGCTAATTGACCCTGTGTCCAGAACTTGGATAAGAGGAAAAGTGGAAGCTCTGTTTGAGAAAGAAGATGTGGAGACTATCCTAGAAACAACTCTGAGCAGTCAAACGATTTCAGACGAATGGGTGTGGGGGAAAACAAAAACGGGCAAGTTCACAATCAAATCAGTCTACTATATGGCAATGAATGCTCCCAGCGCAAATAGTGCAAACTCAAGCAACAATTTAAACAAACAAATATACAAGAAAATCCAGAAGTGCAGTTTGCACCCACGAATTGAGATCATTATATGGAAAATTCTGAATGAAATTCTTCCGTGCAAAGCCCAAATAGCCAAAAGATGTAACTTCCTAAATGACAAATGCAATTTCTGTGGAGGATGGGAGGATACCTCGCACTGTCTGATTTGGTGCTTGAAAGTTAAAAAATTCTGGGAGTGCTCCTCTATCCCGAAACCTGATATCGGGAAAAATGATAGAGCGTTCATTGACTGGTTGTTTCAATTTTGTATGCAGGAAGAAATTCAAAGAGTAAAAGAATTGTGTACTCATCTATGGGCGATCTGGTACGCGAGATCGCAAGTCCAGAGAGGGTTTGCGGCGAACCTTGCTTGGGGGTGGGAGCAAGCGTGGAGCTTCGTCGGTACGGCTGGGAACAACAAATCTGTTGACGTGAGCAAAATTGCAAACAAACAAGTTAGAGAAGGAGATCGTAGAGGTGTGACACAAATCTGGGTGGATGGTAGTTTGACGAAATATGGAGAATTTGGAATTGGAGCTATAAGTATCGACGAGAAAGGAAGAAACTCAGCAATGGCTGTGGATGGAGGCCGAGGAGGATGGAGCCCAACAGAAGTTGAAGCAAAGGCAGTACGGTTAGGGGTCGACCTGGCAAGGAGAATCAAAGCGAAGAAAGTTGCAATTTTCTCCGATAATCTAGGTATCATGAATTTCCTGCAAAAGAAGGGGGACGTAGTTTTGGAAGCAAGAATAATCCTTTCAGATCTAGATCTTTTGTGTAACAATTTTGAGCAGATAGAATGGAACTTTGTCCCGAGAGAGGAAAATACCAAAGCGCATCTTCTGGCGCAATGGGGGAGGAAAAAGGGAAAGTTGCTGATGTACGGGGAGGGTATTCCACTGGACTTGTCTCATTTTATTAAGTAATATGAAGTACGATTTGAGGTTTCAAAAAAAAAGAAGACATTGTTTATACAGGTCATCCGAGTAGCTCTGTGATCGAAACAACTTTGAAAACAAAAGAATCTACTATTAAGCGAAAAAAGACTAAGGAGTAGAGTTAAGCTTCAACAAGAGAAGGAAAAGAAGAAGAGCAAGGCTATAGTTAAGAATGATGGTTCTCAACCATTCATGCAGTTTATATAGATGATAGCACAAGTTTAGTAAAATAATAATGCAAAATTGATGCAACATTGTTTAGTTGAACTCAACATTCAATTTTGTTAGTTAGATTCTTTAGTGAAAACAGTGATAGATACCTATATCTTACAATAAATATACCATTTCTATACTTTTATTTTTATGCACTTGATGTTCGAATGTAATTCAAATTTGGTAAGACATTTAGTCGCAATTAAAATTCATTTTTAACTTCAAGAAATTCATTTCCTATTGTTTCATCTTTTTGCTGAACTGTGGATATGCATGTGCAAGGTAATAATTATTATATTCATTTCCAAGTGCCAGGTTAATATTTTTCAAGTGACAGGTTAACATTTTTCAAGTGACAGGTTAACCATTTACCAATGACACTGACTCGACAAATTTTAGGGTTTGTGGTTTAGGGATTAGTAGACCATAATCCCTTCACTACAAACCCTAAAAATACTTTTGATGTTTTAATATTTCCTAGGGAGTATTTTTTGGTGGGTTGTGGTGTAGGGTAATCTTTTTTAACTAAGTCTATACTTTATAATGTCGCAACTGACTCGACAATAAGCCTTCGATGTTTTGTGGCATAGGGTAATCTTTTTTTATTTCTATACTTTATAATGTCGCAACTGACTCGACAATAAGCCTTCAAAGTTTTTTAGCTTTTCTAGGGTGGTTTTTTTGGTGTGTTTGCAGTGTAGGGTAATCTTTTTTAACTAAGTCTATACTTTATAATGTGGATACTGATTCGGCAGTTTTTTAGGGTTTTAATTTTAAATTTTTTTTAATATTTTAATTTTTAAAAATTTTATTGTATTTTGATATTTTTGTTAATTTTTAACACGTAGGGGTATATTGTGAACTTCAAAAGTACTTTGTTAACTAATAGGGGTATTTTTGTCTTTTTTCCATCTATAGTGGCATTTCATGGACTTTTCGGAAAATATAGTGGTATTTCGTGACTGTCTTTTTTTAGTGACATTTCATGAATTAGCCAAAAATATAGTGACATTTCATGAAATTTCCCTTATTTTTATTAGTGCGGGCCACAGATATATGGATCTTATAAGTCCTCATTTTGCCTCGATCGAGGAAGAAATGGCCAAGTGGCGTGGCACCCTGTTTAAAACCCCAAGAGATGCCTGACATCTTGGTTACATTAAGATATTGAAGAACTAGCCAATTCGTATCTCTCATCAATTTGTAGAAGTTTGCATAATCTGACTAGTGAAGAATAGCTTGAACCCAGTGTCCACTCATCCATATCACTTATCAAATTTATTTATTAGTTAATTTATTTTTTTATTGCTTATTTAATTTCCTAAACAAGAACAACCCCCTTGATTTCCTGTTTTCTTAGGGCTAGGCTTACTTTCTTCAAGTCTCAAGGATTCGATACCTGGTTGCTACGTTTTTTATATTGCTGTGACCGAGATTATTTACAACTTGTAGGCTTTTGATATATTAATTTATCGATTAGTTTATTTAGTTTTTAGTATATCAAAAAACTTAGTTTGCAAGTTTGCAAATACTTACATTTGTCCTGAATGCCTTTAGCCTAGGTGGGAAGAGAGTGTCACCAATGATGATAGCTGGCCTTATCCGGACTCACAAGGGCATTCACAAGCACAATCTAGAGTCCCTCGTTTGTTTTTTTTTTATAATTTGGACATATAGCAATAATATTAAATAAAAATAAATGGATGGGTCTTGATCGGGCCTCAATAAAACCTCCATAAGCAAAACCCAGTGGGAAAAAAACTTAGGGAGGAAAAAGAGTGCCCACCACATCCGATTGTACTGGCCAATCGAGCAATCCCAGCCAGACCAATTCTTAACTATCCACTCAACATCCTAAGAAACCTCGCCAACAAAATGAATAAAGTAATCAACCACCAACACGCGAAACCCCAAAGATGAAAAAAATAAGAGACAACCACCCAAATAAGAAGAGAATCTCTATCCTCATATCTCCTTTAGAGAAACAGGACTCCATGCCTACCAGAGCACAACAACACCACGGGCCAAGAATTGGCTCACTGGGACCACATACCATATGAACAACAAGGACATAATACCCCAGGCGAACCACAACACCAGCACACTCTAGACATACAGTCCCTTGCGACGAGCATTGCAGGGCACTTACTTCTGTTGGAGCTTATGCGTGGTCCCAGTGGGTCGTTTGGTATTGCGTTATCTTCCTATCACTCTAAGGCTTCAACGGTTATTTGTTTCCCGAGATGTTGCTAGCCGAATGAGATGGCATAAGGATAAATGTAAAGATGATGGCATCATTGAACATCCGGTGGATGCTAGTGAATGGAAAATTTTTGATCAAGCTCATATTGATTTTGCAGCTAACCCACATAATGTCAGGTGGGTTCCATCCCGGATTAGGTTATGGTAGATCATACAATATATGGCCCGTGTATGTTGTTCCATACAATTTAACATCAAGCTTGTTCATGAATGATGATTTTCGTTTTCTATCTCTCTTGATCCCTGGTTCGATTCAACCCGGGAATAACATTGATGTATTGCTTGAACCACTAGTTGAAGAACTTTGATAGTTGTGGGAAACTGGGGTAGAAACTTGTGATTCCCATAGCCAAATAATGTTCTACATGAAAACAACGCTACTATGACTTTGATATTGCACAATCAACTATAGTTTGTTCTTATTTCTCGAAGGATGCTGTAAATACATGTACACAAGGACGGACCGAGGGGGGTTCCGGTGGGGTCCCGAACCCCATAGCTTTTCTGATAATAAAAAAATATTTTTTAAAGTATAGCTTTAATAAAATAAAATTGAGTAAAATGCTGAAAGTTGATAATAATTTAGTAATAGAAACGTGTTTCTATATGTAAGATTATAATGCTTAATAAATTTATGACCACACATTTATATTTAATATATGTTACTGTCGAAAAAAAATTTGGACCCCGTGAGATTTGGCTTCTGGGTCCGCCACTGCCTGTACAGATGCATATTCACTAGAGGCCTTTCTTTCATGCATCTCTCTACATTACTGTGAGCAGGACAGTAATGACTGATGTTGTGCGTTATGTCCTTGGAACTGGATAATTGTTTGAGAATCTGAAAGATTGGTCTGCCATGCAGGGTAGAGTCATTGGTCTCATACTAAAATTAGGTTATTTTAGAATAACTAGTTAGTAGTGGTTATATTTCCTTACCAAAAGTACTAGGCACATTACCTAGAAATGGATAGTTACAATTATTCAAGAAGAAAAAGAGGGAAGGGTAAGTAGGTAGTTTAGGGATTAAAAACTAAAATCTTATTTTGAAAGATTTAAAGTGGCTAATGTCTCTTATATTTTGAAAAGGAGATAGTATTAGTTTCAAACCACCCATAACTTCTAGATTTCAGTTTCACACTTTCACACTTTCCCATTCTCAGTTTTTTCACTTTATATATCACACCCTACTGTACATTTACTAACCTTAATGATCAGGCACCAGCCTCATCACCTAGGTGATCTTCCCAATGTAGTTATTCTCATTTGGGAAATTCATGGTGTTTTTGAGATTATTTAGAGCCCCATTTTCTTCCTTTTTGGTTGGTCCTTTTCTTGTGGTTATTACCTATCCAGTATCCAGGCGGAGCTTCCATAACATGTTGTGTAAATAGTTTACAATTACACTTGATCCATGTGTGTTGCCCTTATTGAGTAATATATTTGCTCAGGTTATACTGATCCTACAAAGGCAGATCTTCCTCGACTCCACGAGTGGCATTTCAAATATGGGCTTGACTGTTCGCCAACCATTGTAACTAACGATTCTCCGGAAGTTTGTGTCGGCCTCATAAACGGGACTAATCACTATTGCTAGGATTGTTAAGACAAAATTGCAGCTCATCATATTGGTGTGGAAGTTTTTCTGTTGGTGTTTGTACAATTGACATTTTTTTGGCTCCATGTATGCATATTCGTCTACAAGTTAACACAATATTGAGTATCATGTCATTGTCAAAATTTGAACTTATGCTTTATGGTTGGATTTCTGTAGGTCTTCTCTTTCAATAATTATGGAATTCTGGGCCACTGCAATCACCAAGATGTACATAATGGATTAGGTAATGTTGCTTCCTTACATCTACTAGTGGCTTACTCAAATTTGACAAGTATTTTAAATTGGCACCGACACTATAACAATATTGCCTATTTGGGGCAACTTTAGATTATCAATTAGTGCAACCAAACGGTTGCACCAAAAGTTAGAACAAAAGTGCAATGTTAAAGTGCACTACTTGATTATGGCAAATGGTGCGCAGGAAAGAAACTTGCACTAACAATTATGATTAAACGGGGCGCAAAAAAACTTGCACTAACTGATCGTATCAATTGGGGCAACATTAATTTCCGCACTAATTGATATTGTCTAATAGTGCATTATGTCTACTCGCACCAGTAGTGTATCAAGATGTGTTCGACATATACTACTAGACTAACTACCTATTGGTGCACACTTTATCTCGCACTAATAGGTAGTATCAATTGGTGCAATTCTGTTACAGGCGCACTATTTGTCTTATGATTAAATGGTGCAATTATTCTCTCGCACTATTTTATTTAGTCAAATAGTGGATATTTGTAATATTGCCCCATTAGTGCAAAATATAAGTTAGTGCATCTTTTATTCTTGCACTAATTGATGCTATCAACTAGAGTGACCTATTGCCCTATTATTATTCAGCAAATAATAACTTCTAAACTATCTCACGTCGTATTCTTCACTCCACTCACGGTCTTCTTTACGGTCTTCTTCACGGGCTTCTTCATTCTCGCACCAGATTGAAGGTTAGGGCTGCAAAATTCATTTTAGAACCAATAATATACTCTAATCGTCTTCTTCCCTTCACTACGTCGTCTTCTTCCCTTCACTACGGTCTTCTTCTTCCTTGCACACCAGAATGAAGGCGGGGCTGAAAACACTCACAGCCGTCTTCTTCCTCGCACACCAGATTGAAGGCGGTTCAGAGTGCACAAATAGATCAGGCAAGCATAGATCAACCAAAGTATATCCGACTTTGGAGGCAAGAATAGATCAACCAAAGTAGATCCTGATTTCATTCAATTTTCTCTCTCTAGCCTGATTCTTAAGCTTTTGAAGATCCATCAATGTCGATTAGTCCACGACTTTTCTCAATAAACTCTCAAACTTGCTTTTGCGTTTATTCCTCCTTCCCAGTTTCCACAGCCAGATACCGCTACGCTGCTTCATCCTCCTGCTTTCTCGATGTATCGCCTCCACTGATAGATTTGGATACACCACTCATCAAAAGGCGACAACCGTGAGTTCGTGGTGGATTTCTGCTGATTTTCGACACGCTACTCATCCACCGGCGACGATAGTGGGTTTGCGGTGGATTTCTTCAAAAGTTTGACGGCGACACTACTGCTTCTCCTACCACTACCAAAACTCGATGGTACCACTCTTCCCCGGTAATCTCTCGTTCTTTACTTTTGTAAGTGTTCATAAATGTGAAATTGTGCAACACAATTCCATGATTTTGTGCTCTGTGATTCGATGAACTAGGTATAGAACGGTAGTGCAAAATCTTTATTTCACTATAGTACTACTACCCGACTGCTGCTGGGAATTTTGATCTACAGATTCCCATCTTAGGTTTCCAAATATAATTAATAGAATTTTGGGGTTGTGATATGTGTATGGTTACCATGAAGTCGAAGAAGATGACTCGCTTTGAGTTTTTGAAAAATGAGTAATTTTTCCGTGGAACAAAAGCGGTCCTCTATGTCTTCGTGTGTGGTTGTAGCTAATCCGTACTCCGCTTGCTTGTATTTGATAAATGACAAGCTTATATATTACTTTCAAACAGATATCACCTGACCAATTGTTTCTTTCCTTTTTTTTCATATTTTCTCTGAAAAATGCTTTCACTTGAGAGCAGTAATAGCCTCATAGGTAGACTGCCCATTACATCTTGGCGGTGTATCTTTTTGACATGTAAGCAAGCAATAGGCAACCAACCGATGTGTATTTTACTATTTTCAGGCAGAGCTCAGATTTCATTTTGGTGAAGTTTGTATTATTCTGAATAACTATACAACCTTCTAAACTACTCCCTCCGTCCTGAATTGACCGTTCTGTTTGCTTTATGGCACGTTTTTCCACTTCAATATTAAGCATATAAGATAAAATAATTTTATAAAACTAAATTTTGTAACATATAATTTATCATGTAAGGATTCATATGCAAAATTTAAATTTTCAAAATTAATTTATCTTATATGTTAAAAATTGAAGTCAAACGACATGTCCAAATAGTAAACAGGACGGTCAATTCAGGACGGAGGGAGTATGTACTTTCATCTGCTGACTGTTGCATTTTAGTTCTGATGAGAGTAATGTTACAATAGGAGCAAATAGATCTGCTTCATTGTGGTGTATTGCTCAATCAATTTAAGGATGTCTTTTAGTGTGGTTTACATAATGATGTCACGTACTTATTAAAAACCAGCTTCACAATATTTGTATTCCTTGGTCACTTGTTCTCCTGCTATAAAAGGGGAAAGTTCATCATTTCCTTGATCTATTCCAAGTCTTTTTATCAAGCTGCTTATTACAAAAATTGCTTAAGTATCACATGAACTGCAGGGACAACAATCGAAGCTCTAGCAGAATCAGGGTGGGATAAGACATCAATTCCTAGCATTTTAGCAAGTGACAAGTTAGTTGCAGATTCTTTTTCCATGTGTTTTTCATCTCTTGGCACTAGCAGAATTAGTTTGGTGATAACGGAAGCTCTAAGCAGTTTCAAACTCCCTTCACTAAAGGAAATTCACTAACATCACAAGTTTGTGTGTTGTTAAGGATTAACTCTCCACCTGTTGCTATATATCTACATAATTTCATGAATTTAAATACTAGATAGTAGTATAAGTGACGCTCATTAATTAACATAATCCATTCTCCTTAATTTTTCTCCAGTTCAACTTATAGTGTCAGCATTACCCAGATATCCGTTGAAACAACAACAAAAGAAGTTGATGCTGTTGTAAGTTTCAATATGCGAATATTCTCTACGTACTTGATGGATCTGCTCTACAGCTTTCTTACGGAGAATGTATGGTTTTCAATTCTTCTCTATTAGTACTTCCTAGCTAGTTCGTTTAATTATACTTTTGGTATATCATTAATTAAGTACTGATGATTAATATGTAGCTACTGTTGTTTTCCCCCGACCTTCTTATGTTAAAGATTGATTCTCATATCGCAGAGAAGAAGCTTAAAGTTAGTGAAGATTTTCCACTGCAGTACTGCTACAGCTTAAGGTAGGTAATGAGTACTCTATCTCATAACTCAAAAGTAATTTAACCGGCCATAAAGGTGTTTGTTGCATTCTTAATGTCAATATTTGAAATGATCAAATTTATTAATTACTTGAAAGATTGACGAGAGAATATATATAGTTGAATAATAACATTGAGAATATGTATCACTTTGCAGTTCATGTAGCAGTTTGATTGTTGTCCCTCCAGTTAATACAATAATGTAAATATAACAAATTGCTAAATAACAAAAATTATAAAATACTTTGAAAACATAATAATTGTTAAAGTATCACATATTTCCAAAAAAATTATAACAAGTGACTAAAATCACCAAATGAATAGTCATAAAATAGTCTGGGGCTGTCGTTTAAATTCTTTTTACAATACAGAATATATTCTTGCCTAGGTGCACAAATGCTTTCTTCGGAGTTGAAGTATATTGTTGTGTTCTTTAATCCATTCTTTCTTTTTTTCTCTAGAATAGGATGCTCAGCAGAGGATAAGCTGTTGCATAATATACCTTTTTTCTCCTGAAAACCGAGTTGTGCTGATTGAACTTAACTTTCACTGTACTCCAATCGGCCTTGGTATTAAACTTTTTTACTTGGTAATTTCTGTCAATAACATCTACCAAGGTGGAAGCATTTTATTATATTGCAATTTCCCTTGAGATTTGGACAAACTTCATAGCGACCACAATGTGAAGAGCCTTAACTTAAAAGAGAAATAAGATGTCAGCACATTGGATGGCAGGGATTTGTGAAAATTATTACACAGCTAAATAATTTGACAAAAAATAAAACAATAGTTATGAGTATAATAGCCTAACATTTTTTATAATATCATTTTATATATTTTAATTCAAAACAAAAATTATTAAACATATTTTTAAAAAGTAAGTAACAAAATTAACTTTCTCCTATATATGGGTTTGCATTGAAAAATATATAAATATCATATATACAACAAAAAAATCTCTAAAGAATTATAAAAAGTATAATATATTAGAGAAGCCACAAACATGATTAAAAATAGACAAAAGCAGTAATATAATGGTTGTTTAATTTTTTGTAATTTACTTTATATATATTTAATTTTTTATAATACTATTTTACATTACTAAAAATACTTTGAGTAAAAGTATTATAAAAAATTTGAGTTATCATTCCCTTAATATGTTTTTTATTTAGTTTTTTTAGCTTTTAAATGATATATACATATTATTATTTTATGTTTTTCAAAAAAATTAATTAATTGTGTGGTTTATTTATTTTATATAGTTTATCAAATAAAATGATAAACTTAATTTTTTATTATATTTTACTGTTCTTAATATATATTTTATTAAATTTTGTGGTATTTTGTGAATTAATAATATTTATGTGGTATACTGTGAACTATGTTTATTAACAAGTAGGGGTATTTTGGTCTTAAAATATTTTGGGTTCGTAATTTGTGGTATCCGGTGACTTAAATTTATTTTTTGTGGTATCTGGAAAACTTTTTTAAAAACTGTGATCTTTTGTGAATTAACAAACTTTTTAGTGGTATCTTGTGAATTTTCCCTTATGTTTTTTTAAAGTCCATATATTATGTCATAGGTAGACAGATTACAATCCTAATAGCAACAATAGGATAACAAGCAAACTAAGAAGAAAAACACTACAAGGGGCACGAACCAAACAAAGAGCAAGATAAACATGAAACCATAATCATCACCAGAGATCGCAGCAACACAACGAAAAGCTTATATCTCTCAGCAAACCCAAAAATAGTAGTTAACTGAGGTCAACCGTGTCGTGAGACGGTTGTCCATCCAACCAACAAGTGAAGCATCCTTGAGCGATGAGTGCATAGAAAGAAACCTTTCTTGACTTAATATTGGAAAGGCCACGATGCTTCTCCAGTGATGAGCACAGATTCATATAAGACCAGAAACAAAATGAAATATAAGACTTGGACACAAAACCGAAAAAAGAACATACACTTGGTTTTAAAATGGCCCCTGGCCAATTATGGAAGGTGGTGACTCTCTTGTCCATAAAAGTGCTCAACTGGGCCCTAGTTCATTAATGAAAAAGGAACCTTTCTGCAGCTGCAATAAATAGACATTGAAAGTCCCAACACTGGCCACGTAGTTGCATCATAACTCACCGCCTAATTGTATAATATAATATTTTAGAAGTGATGGCTAATTGATGACGTAGAGTTGGCCTCTAGCTCATGGTGGCCATCGAAAATCTACAAAAGGGAACCACCACCTAAACCAGCATTGCATGCGAGATATTGAACGAACACAATACGGGTCAGTGCATGTGAAGCAATAGGAAGCCACCAGCGGCACACGATTACATGAAAAGCCTATTTCTGGCACCAGATGCTATCGTCGAGTGGAGCCTTATTTTTGTTTAATGTAATGTTTGACTGAGTGATTATTATTACATGTTATCATGTTATGTGTTTACTGTACTTCTTTATGTTGTTTAATAAATCAACAGCATGTAAACTCAACAAGTTGTACTGAGCCCGTTGTGGTCTAACCATTTCAGGTACCTAGTTGGAGATTGACTCGTTCGAAGTGTAAATACGGGTAGAAATCATTTTGGTATACTTTTGGGTTTTGAATATACTTTGGGCATTTGTACACTCATATGTATTTGTTAGTTAAGTATAAATTACACTTGTATTTTGTACTCAGAAACTTAGTATGAACTCGGTATGTACTGTAATGGCGTTTTTGAGTTGAAACTTTTCAGTCAGTCGGACCTTAACATTTGTGTTTGATAAGTCTTGTCAGTCTCATGGGTGACTGGCAGCGGTACCATCGAAATTTGTTTGAGATATCCACTGTGAGTTAATGGTATTGGCATTTAAGTTTACCGTTAATTAGGTGGTTATGAGACAGGGAGTTACAATCGATCTCTAGTCTCCCAACAGTCCCACGAATGCTCCCTAACTAGCCCTCAGCAACCCCTTATTGACATTTACGCAAAGTGCTTTTAGTTTCCCTTCGACTCGCTCACTTCTATCGCTTTTTTACTAGATTGAACAGACTTAAAAAGAAACTAACACTCTAAGTTTACAAGCCTAAGCTCTCTAGAAAAGTATTCAACTTAGTTTCAACAATTCGGCCCTTCAGCACACCTGCTTCAGTTAAAGCTAGTTAATCTTTATAAACAATGCTGATCAGCTCTCATTATTGGATCTCAAAGCGTGTTCTTGAGTTCAGATAAGTGGTGAAATAATGTTATTTTAAGATCTTTATTCACCTTCATTTTACTTGGTGCATAACCTATTTTACCACTTAATAGAGTGTTTTTGTGATTAATAGTGAACTTATATAGTTTGATCTATTGATAGGTAATAGCTCATTTTTAGTATACTTTTGGGTTCTTTTAGAGCTAGTGGAGTGCATCAATAGATCCCCCATGTTTCAAGCTTTCCAACACCGCAAACGGGGAGTAATTCTGAGCCATAACAAAGATTCTAGGCCCTGCACAAGTTGGAGAAAATCACTACTGGTCCCGATCGACCCTAAGACTGACCCAGGGTGGGTCGGTTGGAAGTTCCGGAGGCCGGAATCGCAAATTCCAAGGGCCAAAAGCTACTGGAATCGACCGACCGTGGGACCGACCTTCCAAGCTTAAAAATCACGCACGTGCTTCCTTCTTCAATGGTCCGACCGACCCTTGAGGGTCAGTCGGACGGAAAAATTGCCCAGTCTTATGTTTTAAAAAGCTGGATTTTGGGGCATCTATCCTTATCACTTATTCCACACGACTCCAGCCAGAAAGAGAGGAGAGAGAGGCGACCAAGAAAGAGAAAGAAGAGGAGAAAAGAAGAGAAGAAGATGAGGAAGAAGAAAGTGAAGAAATCTACCTCCATTGAAGCTCCAAAGCTCCTTTAATGGCTAAATCCCTCTTTTACCTTCTCTTTTCCTTTGTAATGGTTGAGTACTCCCATTTTGTATCCTAGGATGGGGTTCGACCCTAATATTGCACATTGAATGCTTGTGACCTAACTAATTGAATGCTCTTGTTTTTATCTCCTTCAATATCAATTAATGCTTTAATATGATCAACTATGACATTTATGGTGGTTTCATTCAACATTTGAGCTTGAGTTTGGAACTAGACCCAAAGGGGGATAAACCCTAACTATTACTCTCTTGATTTTGGGGGTAAAATCTTGGGGCTATTATTTAAGAGTTTTTGCTTAATGCTACTTAGTGACTTAAACCTCCTTTAATTAAGGGATTTGACTAATTAGGTAAGAATTGGGTTTCCCATGATTTGGGGATTCATGAATTGAACTCTAACAGACAATGAGATAATGAGTTATGGTTATGAGATTCTTTGTGTGATTTAGGTGATTCTCCATTATCCTAGGGTACTTTTCCACCCATTCCATCAAACAAATAATTTACTTTTTTATTGCTTTTTCATTTACAAACAACTAAGCTTGCCTCTGGCTAAACCCCCGTTTACTGTTTTTATTTACATTATACTAAATTACCGAAGCTTGGGATTTAGAAACCAATTTCCTTGTGGATACGACACTTGTTATATTGTAACGAATTGGGTGCACTTGCCCGTTTAGCTAGGTTCAATTACTCATGTTTGTAATTTTCCCAACAAGTTCTCTGAAGCGCAAGCTTCTTTCTAATTGGCTTAGCCACTGCCGCGCCAGTTTAGGACCACAAACAAGAATCACTCAACAGAAGATAAAACATAATAAGCTTTTTTTACATTGCTGTCTGTCTTCTTCTTCCTTGCCTCTCATGCGTCTGAACATTTGGTCTTAGAAGATCAATTTGTGCAAGTTGACGTTGTGAAGCATGTTGGATAATGTGGCAGAGTTCAACATTTGTATTCGGCTTTATTTCCAAGTGAGTGTTCCCGTCTGCTGATGGTGAGCCTCACTTGGAGCGATCGTGGATAGGTGCCCAACTGTTGGGCACCAGTCAGAAAGGTTAAACCCGCTTGTAACTTTGCATACAAGCGATCCTGAGAATTTTTATTTGCTGAAACACTTAAACACATACATTAAACCACAATGATGGTTTGCTATCATCAAAATTGTAAGGAACTTGGCTTAATAATATCTTTAACTACTTTAAAATTTCCTTCTCTGTGAAAGAGTAATTAAGCTCGTCCAACATCTCCTTTGTCACTCTACTTCCAACACATGCAAATAAATGCAAGAATGGCCCCGGATTGGTTGATTTAAATAACCTCAAAGAAGCCACGTACAATTCCTTCAATCTCCTGCGATGAATCAACCATTCTATCATGATCATCCATCATTTCAGTAATCTAATTCTTTCTTCTTCTAACGTTAGTTCGATATAAAAAAAATAGTATTCTTGTCCCCCTCTCTTAACCACATTTGTCTCTACCTTTGAGTCCATCGAATTTCACTCTTTTTTGGGTGAGACCAAGCATATACTTATATCTAATGATAACAAATACTTTTCCGTCCTGAATTGACTGTCATGTTTACTATTTGAACATATCGCTTGAATAAAATATTTAACATATAAGATAAAATAATTTTAAAATTTTAAATTTTTTATATGATTCCTTGCTAAACTATATATTATAAAATTTAGTTTTATAAAATTATTTTATCTTATATGCTTAATATTAAAGTGAAAAAACATGTCATAAAATAAATAGGACAGTCAATTCACAACGGAGGAAGTAGATGAGAAAAAAGTATTCATTTTATTTTTTTAAAAAAGAAGTATTCTATATTATTACCAAGTTTTTTTATACACTAATTTCGAAAAAGTTCTTTTATACACATACATTATTACTAAGTTTAAAAGGTTCTTCCCAAAAAATTATATTTCTTGGGTTGGAGCGCATTCAAGGACAAGGTTGATTGTAAAGTTATCCACTCATGGGATGAGGAGTGTAAGCCCAAATCACAATAGGCCAGCCTATATATCATCTATAATATCTCCCATTTCTCGGGTATATTTCTCAAGTGATACAAATTCTCCGCACGTGATGACACACGTAATTTGTAGTGTACTCACAAAATTTTCGGGATTTGTCTCCTCTTAATTCTTATGGCAGGCCGATTGATGTCCTCAAGTAAAAAACTGAACTCGTACGTTCAGTCGGGTTTTCACTTCACATAGTCGGAAATTTCAAAAATTTTACGATTTTACCCTTACCCTCAATTCCTTCTATATATACACATTTACCCTCCACTATCTCTCCACAACATTTCAAAAATCTCAAACTCTCTATCTCTCTACAAATCTCTCTGACTTCTCCCTCGAATCGGTGTTCGAAGCGTAAGCGGGAGCTGTTGGGAAGGCGCTGCACGAGTCATCTACTGATCTACAAAATCAGGTTCTTTTCTATCATAATTTACAGTTTTATAGCGTAAAGTAGCAGTAAAAGTAGTAAATTTAGCAAAAAAAATAGACGAATTCGGAATCGGGGGTGGAGGACGTCGGCGCAGGCGCTGGGAAGAAAGAGCGCGCGCGGGCGTCGGAACAAGAAGGGGGCGCGGGCGCCGCCGTTGAAGACTGGGCGCGGGCGCGGCGGACGCAGAGTGCGCACGGGCGCCGTGGGTGACTGGAGCGCACCGGCGCCGGGTAGGGTTGGTGGGCACGGGCGCCGGGCTTCGGGGTGGAACGGGGCTCGTTTTTTTTTTACTGTTTTGCGATAGAATTGTCCGTTTTAGTCATTCTATATATCTATTATGCGTGTTTTAATAAGTTCATCCATGTTTATGAATTTTTTATTGACATTGAACTACGGAAATGCATGTATGACCGGTATTGACTAACCTCGACCGGTCTTGACTAACTGTAAACATAGTATGACTAAATTCTACGGTAAACAACAGATGACGGGAAAGGGGAAGTTTTTGTCTGTGTTTGGTCGGGGTAAGGGGAAGAGCATTTCTGAGCGAGGCGAGAGTTCATCACAGCCTCGTATGACCGGTCCTGACCCTGTTGGTGATGAGAGGAGGTGTACACAGTACGCGAATGCTTCGGCTAGGAAGCGTAGGGAAGTTGAGCTTTTACGAGCGCGCGAGGAGAGGATACAGGCAGAGATGGAGTTGGAGGATGAGGATGAGCAGGAGAAGAAGTATTTGGACCAGCAGCAGACTGTATATCCCGACTCGGTCGGCGATGGGACGCTGGTCGTGCGGTCTGATAGTCCTGGTTGGCCTACACCTGGACGGAGCGGGACCGGAGAGACACGTCATATCCAGGCTGACGATGAGGACGAGGACGAGGATGATGATGAGCCGGGTGCTGAGGATGAGGGTATACGTATACGCGCTCGTCGCAGATCCTCACTACATGGTTTGAGAGAGGAGGTGGCGCAGATGCCGGTTGTTGATGTTTGGTTGCTAGGACGGACTCCTGTGCCTGGAGGCCCCCAGGATACGAGTTTGATCCTGAGATTCGGTGGTCACATCGCGCTTGACGTGTGGCGGGGAGTGGTATGTTTCCCGTCTTGTAATATATTTCAGAAAATTTTAGATTGTTTAGGAAATGGTTAATAAAGTGTGAAATCAATTTTAAATATTCAACAGGAGAAGGGATGTCTTAGCTTCAAGGCTAAGACGAAGTATTTGGAGGTGTGGACTCCGGCTACACTAAGGCATCCGGAGTCTCGAGCGGCAGTTGAGGCGAGCGGACTGGGGTATCTTGCTGACACAACGCATGGTTGTTTTGACCTCGCGCTACTTTCCGCTTTCGTGGAGAGATGGCAGCCTGACACGAACTCCTTTCACATGCCATTCGGAGATATGACTATTACTCTCCACGACGTCTACCACATCTTGGATATCCCCATCACTGGCATGGCGATTTCCTACATGCTTGATGCGCCTGAGGCTCTGGTAGGTGAGGCGGCCCCACCCATGCACGTTCTTGTACCCCACTTCCTAAAGCTATTTGGCTCCGTGAACAAGAAGGAGTTGATAGATAGTCGGTTCTTGGAGAAGAACCTGATACGTTACCGAGCTCTCCACGACACTTGTGGTGGCCCTTACAGTACCCCCCCTACAGGAGACGACGGCCTACCTTTGGTACTTGGTGGCCCACACATTGATCATTGACAAGGGTGGGGATCGTGTTATGCCCTCAACCTACTGGCCCATCCGTGACCCTAGTAGGGTCAACATGTATGCATAGGGGGCTGAGACGCTGGCATATCTGTACCGACAACTCGACATTGCTTCCCGGGCGGATACACGTCAGCTGGCTAGTTGCCTGACGTTGTTTCAGGTGAGAACTTCATAACGAGCGCATGAGTTTTGTATTGTAGACTTATTGTCTAGGTATCTTATTTAATGGTTTCGTATGATTACCACAATGTTGGATATACGAGTACTTCCCCATGTTCAGGCAGGAGCAGCTTTCAGAGTGGGATGAGTGCTTACCGATGGCGGCGAAGTGGCCTCGTTACACGAAGAATCTGACAGATGACGAGAGGCTATGTTTCGTGAGGGGGCGTATAGACACGATGTCCTCCACTGAGGTACGAGTTGGTTTGCAGCTGTAGAAGTAAAAAGTTGTCATGTGTCGTATCGTCAAACATTTGTTTACAATTTAAGTTGATGATTGTTTTTCATTAAATGAAACGTAGGTTGATTGGTTGCCTTTCGGCTTTGAGGGTACCCTCATATCACACGGGCGCTCCCGGTACTATGGCACCATACAGTTCTTGGACATTGTCGAGCCGTATATGCCCGAGCGGTGTCTACGACAGTTTGGATTCATGTAGACTATCCCCCCCTCAGCCTATCAGACCCGACCACCATTATCGTCCCTGACACGGGAAGACATACCTTGCCGCTTACGACTACGGGACATTCGTGTGGGACAACATGACCGGGCCCACCAGGTGGAGGTTTCCTCTGACGCGTGCACAGATGCCATGGTCCATGGAGCCGGATTACATTCGCTGGTTCCAGCGTCGTTCCCATCCTCAGGTGCGTCCCCTTGGAGCGGATGGTGGCCCCAGTACACGACGAGAGGATCAGCTACAGGTATATACTTTGTCTTGTTAAATGTAGTTGTTGTTTCTAATTGCTTTTAAATACTAACGTGAAATTTATACTTTACTACAGTATTGGGATGAGACAGCTCCGATTATCTTGCGCCTTGCACCGGAGAACAATGCGGACTGGCCTAACGGGTTCCCTACATGGGCGGTTGATCATTTGGAGCAGGCGTTTGAGTATTGCCGGCTTAAAGTTCCTACCACCCCTGATACTGGCACACGTCACAGGAACGTTAACCAGCCTCGTGATGGCATGGAGTGGTATATCTCGGGGCGTCGCACCAGAGGGCTTAGGCCGAGAGGGGAGGGTATGTATTGTAGGCAGATGGAGCATGCGCGTCGGCTGGGGATAATGGTGGGGTCGGGGATGATATGGGAGGACGTGGTGATGGGAGGAGAGGACGTGGTGATGGTCAGGGAGGACGTGGTGATGAGAGAGGAGAACGTGGTGATGGTGGTGGTGGTGGTGGTGGTGGTGGTGGGTATAGTGGGGGTGAGTATGGTATGGTGGGTTGGGGGTGGGCATCGCGGGGGTGGGTATGGTGGGGTGGGTATTGTGGGGGTGGGTATGGTGGGGTGGCTATGGATATTAGACTTTTTAGTTGGTGTTGTGATTTGAACTTTTGTTTTATTATTGTAGTACTTAAGAAAGTTATGGTGATAAGCTCAGTGAAGTGTAACAGCTCTGCTTCTTATCTTATAAAATGCAACGTATCAAACAACCAACTAATATTTTCAAAACAAAAAGTCGTGCGACTATTCGACGCGCTCTCACAGTTCAGATGTTCCCTTTTCTAGGATCTTCGATTGGTAACTATTGGCGATAACAATGGCTGAAGTATATTCAAACAAAAAAACATTATGTTTTCAAGTTTTGAATAGGATAGAAATTTGTTAATGTTTAAAACCGTAAAGAAAACCTCATTGGAGAAGATAATGAGCGCCTACTACAACTGGGTGTCCGTTGATCACAGTGAGAATATTATTTTTCAACGGACGGGAAAAAAGTGCCGACGATACTCCTAATTAATGTGTTCATTCTTACATTTCTCTTCTTATGAAAGTGTTGATACGTTTAACGTCCTATTTTGATTGTTCAAACTTCATTTTGCGATTATTGCTTCCACATGGCCACAATACAAAGCATATTTTAAAAGCCAGTCATTTAGCAAAAAACACATACAGAAAAACCTCTCATAAAACAACTTTAGACAACATTCACTCGTCATCATCTACTGCACACTTTGAAGTCTTGATCTTCTTTAGTCTTTCCTCATCACTCTTGCAGTCTAGTAGAAGATCACCAAGATGAAGCAGTTCATGTTTCTCGTCATCATCTACTGCACACTTTGAAGTCTTGATCTTCTTTAGTCTTTTCTCATCACTCTTGCAGTCTAGTAGAAGATCGTCAAGACGAAGCAGTTCATGTTTCTCGTCATCATCTACTGCACACTTTGAAGTCGTGATCTTCTTTAGTCTTTCCTCATCACTCTTGCAGTCTAGTAGAAGATCGTCAAGACGAAGCAGTTCATGTTTCTCGTCATCATCTACTGCACACTTTGAAGTCTTGATCTTCTTTAGTCTTTCCTCATCACTCTTGCAGTCTAGTAGAAGATTGCCAAGACGAAGTAGTTCATGTTTCTCGTCATCATCTACTGCACACTTTGAAGTCTTGATCTTCTTTAGTCTTTCCTCATCACTCTTGCAGTATAGTAGAAGATCGTCAAGACGAAGCAATTCATGTTTCTCGTTGTAACACCCCATCCAACATTAACACACTTAACAACAACTGCAGCGGAAAACATACTCATCACATTACTTAACTCGTTGGTGTTACCGCCGTTAACCACCCACATGGCTAACAATTCTATTACATATACATTGTATCGGTCTGATGGACTAGATTCCCGAGCGACTACACATTACTATCCCTTTCCATTAACAAAAAAACATACACTACCTTCCAACTGTACCGAGTATTTACAACTGATGCCGATAACATTTCGGTCTTACTACACCTACGATACATAACAGTTTAAATGGCTACCCATGTACAACGACTACCAACCCCCGTCCTACTCTCGAACGACTTCCAGCTCCTTGTACCTGAAATAGGAAAAAGAAGAGAAAGGGTGGCCCCCCAGGGGCTCAGCACCTTTGCTGGTATAGTAATCCCGCAACCCGCATGCTACTGGGCCACGCACAACTATTTGTCGTCTTAGCATGCGGTTGATTACATTTACATCATGCATGTACTCCAATAACACAAAACACATTACAACCACAAGAGTGGTCACAACAAATACAGCCAACACATCTACACCTAATAAATCACTCTTCGTGTTCTTTGACCCTAGAGCGTTTCTCCTTTAATGGAGCTACTTCCTTAATAGACGACACTTACCCACTAGTCGGGTTATCCATAAACGTCTCTTTTACAAGCTGGGATTCATATCCATGATCCACATATTTCACATTTAAACAACATATAACATCACATCGCAATAAGCATTGCAGTACATCAACAACACATAACATAACGGGTACGGTTCTCTTAAGGAACCGACCCCAAACATAATTAATTCACCTGTGAGCCTAGAGAATGATATTACCCTCATGTTAAGCTCGTTATACAACACTCATTACCGTCCTAATAGTCGGAAGAGTAACTTAAGTTAAGATGGTTCGGATACGGTGACCCGAACACACCACATAACACATGTTCCCCCCCTAAACCGATCATAATCAGAATAGCTAAGCTTTGGAGTAAGCTAATGGGAGATCGTGACCCGTGAGGGAAACAACCATAACAGAGAGGAGGGTAAGGCTAAAAAGGATACCCACCCACTCCCAACAGACCGCGACCGGCCTGACCGGATTCCTCACCCCTGTTAGTACATATTTACTTGTAGATAAATAGTTAGAGCCCCACTATGGAATCTATCACATCCACACACCAAAAATGTATTTCAACTGGGTTAAACACACGAGGGAGGTCCACACATTCACACACAAACATCACACAATTAACTCACGCATAGCCGTGGTTAGAACGTCCCATGGTTCGGGTTGCTAAATCCGAATACCGATCTCTCATGTGATCCTAGACTCAGTTAGCTAAGGTTTTAACACTTTTGAGGTTAAATGGTATCGGAATTGAACACGCCACATAAATGAATTACTATAAACTCATTACATGTTTTATCTTACAACGTGGCAAACATACAGAAAAACACATTGGCATACAAGCCGGTGTAATCCGGTAGGACACAGGTTGCAAGAAAACTATACCAGTCACCGGAGTCCACTCTATCATGTCCACTTATGTTCCTCGAACCATTCTCGAACAACTGGTAATATTACATGTACTTTTATTAACATCGGGGTAACATGATTGTTTAAAGTCTAATGCTCATAACTTATCCCCGTTAACTAGTTAAATAACTTCACATTTTAACTTGTTTTACTTTTACATTTTAATACAACTTTTCCCCCACTAAATTGTCATTATAACTCACTTAACATGTCCTTAACAATCTTATAACATCATTACTTAATATCCCCATCATCCTATAACCTTAAACAATGTTTTTGGTCCATACAGCGCCTTGTCCGAACTTGTGTCCGGACTTCCCAAGTTCGGACACTGTTCGAGGCTCAAATGGGTGTAAACAGACGACTGTCCGAACATGCGTCCGAGCTTCCCAAGTTCGGACGCTGTTCGAGGCCAAAACAGAATATAGAGATAGGTGTGTCCGAACGTCCAAATTCGGATGGCAGTTCGGACACTAGTCGAGGTTTAGAAAACTTACGCGCAACAGGGCATGTCCGAACGTCCACGTTCGGACGGTAGTTCGAACGTGCCAAAACCTTCATTTTCTATACCTTTAAACACTTACTCATTTCTTACCAAAATGCTCAACACTTATAATACTTCCCCCTTAGGTTAATAGCATGTTCCCACACTATATTTAGCCCACCGAAAATACTTCATGTGCTTCCAAGAATTTTCTTCACAAGTTCAAACATCTTCCTTACCTAAACATCATTTCCTCCTTGTACATCAACATTACCTAAACCTTAACAAACTCCTCCAAGACTTTAGTACATCCCAGAACACCCATTGGATTTCTAGAACTTCCAAGATAATGCCTAAATCCTTCTTGCCTTCTAAAACACCTTAATGCACCTTTCTTTCCCTAGTAAAACACTTAACCATTCTCAACACTTCCAAACTCACCATAACTCATTTTAAACACTTAAAACTTCTTGTACATTATCTAAATTTTGACATGGGTTCTTCTAGCACATTGCTATACCAAAGCACATAGCTTTCACCATTAGACATTCAAGAACACCTAAGAAGACCTTGTTTCAACTTCTTTCACCAATCTAAACCTTAATCATTCCTAGTTCAACCTAGGTCACCAAACATCATTTTGAATACCTAAAACTCCTTGTTCATTAACCAAATTTTGACATAGTTTCCCTTGTATCACCTTACACCAAAACACTTAGGTTTTCACCCCTTTCACAACCAAAAACACTTAATCACTTAATACACATTCCTTACACACAAACATATTGTTTTTCATCCTTTAACCATCAAAGACACAACTTTACAAGGGACACTCTTTGCACACAACCAAACCTCAAACTACACTACATCACAATATATGCATAAACTTAAATTGCTTGGCACTTAGGCCCTTAAATAACATGGCTCTTAGGCCCTTAAATAACATAAACCTTAAACACTGAATTTCCCACATATATATTGCTTTTGACCTGCAAATACACTCAACATCACATATGCCCTTTAATAATCTCTTTGAGAGCTTTTACTAACTCATTCACCTTTGGCTCTTTAGGTAGTTTTAATAAGCAATATAAGCTCATTTCTCCTTAGGAATAAATTACATTAGGTTAGCACATTTACCTCTTTTCTTCAAAATTTTTACTTGAACACTCTTGTTCTTCCTTGTTTGGAAATCGGCAAGAGGACTTGGTTACTTGTCAATGTTCTAATCAATATACAAGTAACACCAATGAGCATTCAAGCTTTATGCTTAAACTCATTTACAAACCCTAGGTTATATATATTGTCTTAACACATTAGGATAATTGTTTTACCTTGGAATAAAAAGAGAGCTTGAATAAGCATCAAGAGAGGACTCCACTAAGCCCTTGAATGGTTGGAATGAAGCTAGAACAAGGCAAGATGAAGGCACCATAAGTGGTGATTTTCGGTCACACACAAAAACAAGAGGAAACATTGATTTTCTTTGACTTTCCTTACCTTGAAGCAAAGGAGAATGACAAGGCATGAAAAGGTGAGCTCAAGCTCCAACAATGGTGAATCTTTATGGCACTGAAATGGAGTTCTTGAAGATTTGAAAAGAGAGAAGTGTAGAGCTTGGCCTAACTAAGACAAATATGGTCTTTGAATTTGATTTGGTACATGGAGCTAGAAGTTACTAGCTATGGAAGTTGGAGATGACATTGTTGCTGTAGCAAAAACGATTTCAAGAAGGGAGGATGGAGAAGGCTACGGTGGTGAGTGAAGGAAATAAGAGAATGAGGTGAGAGAGTACTCTTGTTTAGATATTTATGTAATAAAGTAGAATAGTACTTTACTTTATGTCTTCCTTTCTTTAATTGATTTGCAAATGGTGGTGACTCACCTTACAAAAACCAGCCCCCTTATATTACTTAGGGGTGTTTTGGTCTTTATTGACCAATTAACTTACTTATATTGACTTATGTTATAAACTAGCTTATTTTAGTTACTATTCACAAACTAAAACACATATTTGTGAAATTTTTGATTTCCCATTGATTTAGACTTCCAAATGTGATACTAAGTAGTACACATGTTAATTAAAGAGTAACAATGGGCATTTTGCCATTCAAAACTCATTTACAAGACAATTTTTCAAAAATGTGCTTTAAGACTCCTTAAAGCACATTTTGTGTTTTAACTTGTTTTCAAGCTTGGTTTTCTTTAGTAATTGATTTTATATGTTCATTAACATATAATTAAGGTATAGGTATGACATTTAGGTCTTATACAAACTTATCCCAAGCTTAGAGCACATTTTTGCCCATATTGACTTTAAGGTATTTATTTGTGTTTTGTTTGGTTTAATTGTCTACCAAGGTTTCCTAAGGACTTAATTAGCCTTATGAAATCATAATTGAATATCACTAAGTCTTGGTAGGCTCTTTGGGTCCCAACCAAGTTCACTTCCAAGTTTAGAGCATGTTTTTGCTCAAACTGTATTTATGGTACTTTATTGTTTTCACCATGGTTTAAATTGTACACTGATGTTTCTAAGGCACCTTTTTAGCCTTTAAATATCATAGTTTAGTATTTAAACAATATATCAAGGTTTGGGGTATTTCAATCTACCCCCTTAAAAGAACTTCGTCCTCGAAGTTCACACTTCCCACACATCATTGGATTAGAACACGGGGATAACTTACAAAATAAAACTTCCATAACCAAACGTAATTTACATCACAACCTCGGACTTGACGGTCCGGGCAACATATTCACATCCATACATAACATAACATAACATAACATACTCACATGATAACCTCGGACTCAATGGTCCGGGTATCTTAACAATATTGTACTCACATAACAACCCTTAGACTCTTGGGTCTGGGTAACATAACAACATTTAGACCCATAGGTCTTGATAACATACACTTTTGGACCTCAACCACATTAGGACTCAAGGTTAAAATAGTATTTATTTCACATACCACACAACATGTCATAACATGTGTAACAATCAATGATATCTTTTATATACACTGTGATCCCGTAGAACCCGGTCACGATGGACACCTTCTGGTCCCCGTTCCTTTGGGAGATCAAACCAATCACTTAATTTTTAACATATATACTTCTCATGTCACCGGTCCGAAGACAAAGACTCATACGTCCTCGGCTCGTGAGCAAGTACTACAAAAATATTCTTTACTAGGTTAAGTATAAGAGAATCCTTTATTCAAAATATTAATCGACTGTTTTGGAAATACCAATTGAAAATCCTTTGAAAACGCAACACGACTCCAAGTCCAACTTATGCTCTTTGCATCTTTCTTAGCCTGGTTATTTGTGACCACTTATAGGGAGCTTCAAGAATCATCCAACCCTGATGTGATCAGCATCAATGTTGAACTATCCTTCCACCCCAATTTGTGTTCGGCTCCCCCTGATCTCATGAAAATCAAGTTTCACCTCCCACTTCAATTTCAAGCATCAGGTAAATCACTCATTTCCAATTTTCTATCTTTTAGTCTTTCTAGTCATAATCATTACATCTCCAAAGGATAGAACTCCGTCCATCAGTTATCTCCATTCACTTTAATCCTGTTACCTAGGGAATCTTATTCTCACTAGGTTCTATGTCGGTTTCATACCCTTTCATGAATCACTATATTACATATATACATATATTTATCAAAATACAACACACGGTTTTACATTTATACACTGTCGGGGTTTTTGTTCCCCGGGAGTTTCTTTACTCCCTACACTTGTACTATCACACACAACTGTTAACAAATAAACACACTTATCATAATGGTATTCGCATCTTCTGTGCGCAATTACCACAATTAAACCATGAATGAATGCGTGTGTTTACGTAACACACACACCAATCATCAAAACAAATTATTTTGTGATATGCACACCATAGGTCACGTACACTTGTACGGTAATACACACTAAGTGGTTTTGCGCTCTACCCCCCTTAAAAGGGATTACGCCCACGTAATCAATCACTTAGTCATTGGTTTAAAACGTTCTGCCGTCGTGAAGTACTTTAACTTCCACGCGGTCTGTTATACAATGCATCCCGATTAGAGGATCTTAACCATATTGGCAGTTTAGTTCCTAAACCAAGAATTCTCATTGGAGTTTGCTTTAACTCTTAACTGGTTTCGGTTCTGGCCTGTGAGGCTTCTAGGCATTAATAATTAGCCATTCACTCCTGTTCACTATGCACATTCAACACTTGAATCACTGACTCACTAGTTTCTGCTGCGCAACTCTGATAACTATAGAGCTTAGTTTGCCCCATTCGTTATTCTTACTGTATTGTACATCTCCAATTATCACCTTTATCTTGGTAATAACGGTTTCTCAACCGATGCGTGGTATCTCTGACCGTGCGCGAATTCGGTGAGTTATAAACTTTCTATCCACTTCCATAATAATTTACTGTGTATACTGCTATGTATTTCATAATGATTGACTTGATTCCTTCCGACTTATTGTCGGTTGAGATTGAGCTACCACCTAATGTGTAGTGCTCTCTCAGTTATTTCCCCACACCTGAGGTATATTCCATACTGATATTTGGTATTTAGTGCTACTGTAGTCACTTATTCTTAATCACGCCTCCACATTTGGTCCTGTACAAGTACTCTTTCTTCGGTATGTCCTTGCATTTCCTATGCATCAGTCACTATGGCGTTATAAGCCGCTTTCTGTTTCCACCATAATTAACATTTCCTGAATCCTAGCTATCCCACTCGATCATTACTGCGTAAATGCAATACCAAAACACTCAGTCATACAGAGTGCAGAGGCGTAAACTCTTGACAGTAAATCTCTTATGCGATTGCAATAGGAATTCATACTGTGTTTCTTATCACATAGTACCAACTACTGGCTTATTGCCCAGTCTGTTCATCATCACTTACCTTGCATCTCCACTGAGTTATCTCATAACTGGTCTTATCTGCCATATTATTATTTAACAACACTTATACAACGGTCGCTTACTGCGCACCGTGCTCTCTCTCATTGTATAACATCAACTTATATGGTATTCACTGTCATATTAGCTCCCACTCATATACTTACATCATTAGTATTTTGGTTCGTCCTTCATTTGGATGACCGCTAAATGCTCCTTGAGCGTTGATCACTCGAGTCACAAGCCGACGTTATTCAGCTCGGTGCTTCACTTTATACACACATGTTACCAAACTAACTGTTCTCTCGCAATAACAACATAGTCCATCCTTAACATATTTCCTGAACTTGGTTCATATAACTACCGCTCTAGCGGTTTCACAACATCGAGTGGTATCCCCACTCTCTTAGCAGTGGTTCGTTATCCGCTCTATTTACTTATATAACATATACTTTTACAATCAATTAAACTTATATAACATATCTTGTTTGTGGCATATAAGCCTTACTGCTTCGAGCTCTGCTCATTGTAGGTTGTCCACACACATGTACTTCTCTGTACAACATTACATGGTTTGGACGTCATATTGGGCTCCATGACAAGGTCTTTGCATCACGTTTCCTTTGATGGGATGCCCCTTAGGATTGTCAGTCCGTCTCCTGACAACTTATGTCTATACTGGGTGTTAGTTTCAACCCTTGTGTTTCCGTCACGTTATTTCGTTCAACTATCGTTGATGCGAGCACCCTTGAAGGATTGCTCCTGGGTATTGCTAAATCAAGCCTTTACATCTGGCTTGCACTCATTGGTATGTTCAGTTAGCCACGCCGTTTGCGTTCTTAACTGGCTTATTATCTTCTTTGTGAAGATCAACATCTCCTGGTAGTGTAGGTACTCATTCTGGGAGTTTCATCCCGTTCATTGCACATTAATGTGTCCACATTAGGCATCTGCTTGCCATGCACAGGCTGGGTCACCATTCCAGCTATCATGTTTACCCCTTCGGGATTCTTAAGACATATGTGATGTCTTTACATAACAGTTAGTGCACTTCACACCTCCTGACTCTTAAACATTTCCTTGAAATGAATTCACTAATTCCTTTAGTCTCGTTAACTTAACTGAGTTCCTTTACTTTAACCATTCATGGTAATTAGTTGCTCTTGCTTGACTTTTACTGCTGACCGTAGTATGGAGTCGACTACTTCCCATGTTCCGGACTCTACTCGTATACATATGTGGGATACCATGCTGATACATTGCTACTTACCCAACTAACCCATAAATAGGTCTGTCAGGCCCACAAGCTCCTATCGGAGTGCGGTCGTCCCACATTTCAGTTGGTACACTCGTAGTGTCCGTCACACGCCTAGATGAAGTATTCTGTTGCCAACTCCCTTATATTGTCCCGTGACAATATGCATTCCGTGCTTCCCGAACTTAATCGAGGGAAAGTTTATCCACTGTTGTATCTTTATCAACTACCCTTGGGTTTACTGGTTTGGTCTTAAAAGAAGGTTAGAAATGAGTATAGGTTTGAAAGAAAATCTGGTTTCGGAAGAAAAGAGTTTGAAATAAATCTGAGTTTGAAAGAAAAATTTTCATGGTTTCACAACGCCTTCTTGCCTTAACCAAGTCTAGCTTCTTGCTGACTGGTCTATTCCCACATGCATGGGTTAGGTTGTTAAGCCCTCCCACGGCTATGATGATCTCCTTCAACTTCATGTTACTTCACTAAATACTTTGTATTTGCTAAAAATTTTCCCGGACAGCCCTGTTATAGCAGCACTTGCCATGGCAAGTGCGCCATGCTAACTGGCTATCGGTTAAACACACACACCGGTTGCGGTATCATTTTTACCCGCACTGTCATTAGTGGCCTTGTTGGCCCTCACTTGATCTTACAGTCTTGACAATTGACCCTCTGGACGACTTCTCACTGTATTCACATGATAATCATTAACTGGGGTGTTCCCCATTCTGGAGACCCCCTTTTTTTTGTATTGTTTCCTCATCGTAGCCCGCTCCACGCATTTGTCGTGGTTACTGAGACTTGTCTCTTGTTTGGGCACTACGTTGTAGTTCCTTTGTCGGTTGGTATACCGTTGGCGTATTATTTAACAACTGTGGTCCCGTAGACACTCGTCTCGGGTTTCATTAATCCACTTCTTGCCTGTTGCACGGTCGGTGCGTTGCAAGCTGGTTGTTCTCGACTGCTCGGCATGTCGACCCAGGTTGCCGGAAATTCTATTCTCTTATACACAAAATTCTTCATTCTTCGCTATTAATGCGGTTAACATTGTTTAGATGGAAACCGTCTCCGGGATTCCCACTCTTCGGGATCTACCGTATGACTGGTTCTCCGTTCTCACAGAAGTACTTAATAACAGCCAGATCGGGTATTCCCGAGTATGAGAGGACTTTCATCTCTCTGGCGTTGTTTCCCAAGTTATAAACAGGGACTGTGGAGGGCGGGAAGGATATTATAGGTTTCCAGTTCACACTGGTAATTCCTAACTAGCGTATCTCTCACGCTATCACTCAACCCTTAACCCAAAGTACTAAAATCCTAACTCGGTACTTCCTAAACTCGGTAATTCAGTCATCAGAGCGATACTTCGCTCTGATACCACTTTTTGTAACACCCCATCCAACATTAACACACTTAACAACAACTGCAGCGGAAAACATACTCATCACATTACTTAACTCGTTGGTGTTACACGCCGTTAACCACCCACGTGGCTAACAAGGCTATTACATATACATTGTATCGGTCTGATGGACTAGATTCCCGAGCGACTACACATTACTATCCCTTTCCATTAACAAAAAAAACATACACATACCTTCCAACTGTACCGAGTATTTACAACTGATGCCGATAACAATTTCGGTCTTACTACACCTACGATACATAAACAGTTTAAATGGCTACCCATGTACAAACGACTACCCCGTCCTACTCTCGAACGGCTTCCAGCTCCTTGTACCTGAAATAGGAAAAAGAGGAGAAAGGGTGGCCCCCCAGGGGCTCAACAACTTTGCTGGTATGGTAATCCCGCAGCCTGCATGCTACCGGGCCACGCACAACTATTTGTCGTCTTAGCATGCGGTTGATTACATTTAAATCATGCATGTACTCCAATAACACAAAACACATTACAACCACAAGAGTGGTCACAACAAATACAGCCAACACATCTACACCTAATAAATCACTCTTCGTGTTCTTTGACCCTAGAGTGTTTCTCCTTTAATGGAGCTACTTCCTTAATAGACGACACTTACCCACTAGTCGGGTTATCCATAAATGTCTCTTTTACAAGCTGGGATTCATATCCATGATCCACATATTTCACATTTAAACAACATATAACATCACATCGCAATAAGCATTGCAGTACATCAACAACACATAACATAACGGGTACGGTTCTCTTAAGGAACTGACCCCCAACATAATTAATTCACCTGTGAGCCTAGAGAATGATATTACCCTCATGTTAAGCTCGTTATACAACACTCATTACCGTCCTAATAGTCGGACGAGTAACTTAAGTTAAGATGGTTCGGATACGGTGACCCGAACACACCACATAAACACATGTTCCCCCTAAACCGATCATAAGTCAGAATAGCTAAGCTTTGGAGTAAGCTAATGGGAGATCGTGACCCGTGAGGGAAACAACCATAACAGAGAGGAGGGTAAGGCTAAAAAGGATACCCACTCCCAACAACGCGCGACCGGCCTGACCGGATTCCTCACCCCTGTTAGTACATATTTACTTGTAGATAAATAGTTAGAGCCCCACTATGGAATCTATCACATCCACACACCAAAAAGGTATTTCAACTGGGTTAAACACACGAGGGAGTTCCAAACATTCACACACAAACATCACACAATTAACTCACGCATAGCCGTGGTTAGAACGTCCCATGGTTCGGGTCGCTAAATCCGAATACCGATCTCTCATGTGATCCTAGACTCAGTTAGCTAAGGTTTAACACTTTCGAGGTTAAATGATATCGGAATTGAACATGCCACATAAATGAATTACTATAAACGCATTACATGTTTTATCTTACAACGTGGCAAACATACAGAAAAACATATTGGCATACAAGCCGGTGTAATCCGGTAGGACACAGGTTGCAAGAAAACCATACCTGTCACCGGAGTTCACTCTATCATGTCCACTTATGTTCCTCGAACCATTCTCGAACAACTGGTAATATTACATGTACTTTTATTAACATCGGGGTAACATGATTGTTTAAAGTCTAATGCTCATAACTTATCCCCGTTAACTAGTTAAATAACTTCACATTTTAACTTGTTTTACTTTTACATTTTAATACAACTTTTCCCCCACTAAATTGTCATTATAACTCACTTAACATGTCCTTAACAATCTTATAACATCATTACTTAATAATCCCCATC
Source organism: Limonium bicolor (assembly GCA_023374045.1). Taxonomy (NCBI): domain Eukaryota; kingdom Viridiplantae; phylum Streptophyta; class Magnoliopsida; order Caryophyllales; family Plumbaginaceae; genus Limonium; species Limonium bicolor. Next base: position 99,429,230 of record CM041782.1, read on the forward strand.
ATCCTATAACCTTAAACAATGTTTTTGGTCCATACAGCGCCTTGTCCGAACTTGTGTCCGGACTTCCCAAGTTCGGACACTGTTCAAGGCTCAAATGGGTGTAAACAGAAGACTGTCCGAACATGCGTCCGAGCTTCCCAAGTTCGGATGTTGTTCGAGGCCAAAACAGAATATAGAGATAGGTGTGTCCGAACGTCCAAATTCGGATGGTAGTTCGGACACTGGTCGAGGTTTAGAAAACTTACGCGCAACAGGGCATGTCCGAACGTCCACGTTCGGACGGTAGTTCGAACGTGCCAAAACCTTCATTTTCTATACCTTTAAACACTTACTCATTTCTTACCAAAATGCTCAACACTTATAATACTTCCCCCTTAGGTTAATAGCATGTTCCCACACTATATTTAGCCCACCGAAAATACTTCATGTGCTTCCAAGAATTTTCTTCACAAGTTCAAACATCTTCCTTACCTAAACATCATTTCCTCCTTGTACATCAACATTACCTAAACCTTAACAAACTCCTCCAAGACTTTAGTACATCCCAGAACACCCATTGGATTTCTAGAACTTCCAAGATAATGCCTAAATCCTTCTTGCCTTCTAAAACACCTTAATGCACCTTTCTTTCCCTAGTAAAACACTTAACCATTCTCAACACTTTCAAACTCACCATAACTCATTTTAAACACTTAAAACTTCTTGTACATTATCTAAATTTTGACATGGGTTCTTCTAGCACATTGCTATACCAAAGCACATAGCTTTCACCATTAGACATTCAAGAACACCTAAGAAGACCTTGTTTCAACTTCTTTCACCAATCTAAACCTTAATCATTCCTAGTTCAACCTAGGTCACCAAACATCATTTTGAATACCTAAAACTCCTTGTTCATTAACCAAATTTTGACATAGTTTCCCTTGTATCACCTTACACCAAAACACTTAGGTTTTCACCCCTTTCACAACCAAAAACACTTAATCACTTAATACACATTCCTTACACACAAACATATTGTTTTTCATCCTTTAACCATCAAAGACAAAACTTTACAAGGGACACTCTTTGCACACAACCAAACCTCAAACTACACTACATCACAATATAGTGCATAAACTTAAATTGCTTGGCACTTAGGCCCTTAAATAACATGGCTCTTAGGCCCTTAAATAACATAAACCTTAAACACTGAATTTCCCACATATATATTGCTTTTGACCTGCAAATACACTCAACATCACATATGCCCTTTAATAATCTCTTTGAGAGCTTTTACTAACTCATTCACCTTTGGCTCTTTAGGTAGTTTTAATAAGCAATATAAGCTCATTTCTCCTTAGGAATAAATTACATTAGGTTAGCACATTTACCTCTTTTCTTCAAGATTTTTACTTGAACACTCTTGTTCTTCCTTGTTTGGAAATCGACAAGAGGACTTGGTTACTTGTCAATGTTCTAATCAATATACAAGTAACACCAATGAGCATTCAAGCTTCATGCTTAAACTCATTTACAAACCCTAGGTTATATATATTGTCTTAACACATTAGGATAGTTGTTTTACCTTGGAATAAAAAGAGAGCTTGAATAAGCATCAAGAGAGGACTCTACCAAGCCCTTGAATGGTTGGAATGAAGCTAGAACAAGGCAAGATGAAGGCACCATAAGTGGTGATTTTCGGTCACACACAAAAACAAGAGGAAACATTGATTTTCTTTGACTTTCCTTACCTTGAAGCAAAGGAGAATGACAAGGCATGAAAAGGTGAGCTCAAGCTCCAACAATGGTGAATCTTCATGGCACCGAAATGGAGTTCTTGAAGATTTGAAAAGAGAGAAGTGTAGAGCTTGGCCTAACTAAGACAAATATGGTCTTAGAATTTGATTTGGTACATGGAGCTAGAAGTTACTAGCTATGGAAGTTGGAGATGACGTTGTTGATGTAGCAAAAACGATTTCAAGAAGGGAGGATGGAGAAGGCTACGGTGGTGAGTGAAGGAAATAAGAGAATGAGGTGAGAGAGTACTCTTGTTTAGATATTTATGTAATAAAGTAGAATAGTACTTTACTTTATGTCTTCCTTTCTTTAATTGATTTGCAAATGGTGGTGACTCACCTTACAAAAACTGGCCCCCTTATATTACTTAGAGGTGTTTTGGTCTTTATTGACCAATTAACTTACTTATATTGACTTATGTTATAAACTAGCTTATTTTAGTTACTATTCACAAACTAAAGCACATATTTGTGAAATTTTTGATTTCCCATTGATTTTGACTTCCAAATGTGATACTAAGTAGTACACATGTTAATTAAAGAGTAACGATTTGCATTTAGCCATTCAAAACTCATTTACAAGACAATTTTTCAAAAATGTGCTTTAAGACTCCTTAAAGCACATTTTGTGTTTTAACTTGTTTTCAAGCTTTGTTTTCTTTAGTAATTGATTTTATATGTTCATTAACATATAATTAAGGTATAGGTATGACCTTTAGGTCTTATACAAACTTATCCCAAGCTTAGAGCACATTTTTGCCCATATTGACTTTAAGGTATTTATTTGTGTTTTGTTTGGTTTAATTGTCTACCAAGGTTTCCTAAGGACTTAATTAGCCTTATTAAATCATAATTGAATATCACTAAGTCTTGGTAGGCTATTTGGGTCCCAACCAAGTTCACTTCCAAGTTTAGAGCATGTTTTGCTCAAACTGTATTTATGGTACTTTATTGTTTTCACCATGGTTTAAATTGTACACTGATGTTTCTAAGGCACCTTTTTAGCCTTTAAATATCATAGTTTAGTATTTAAACAATATATCAAGGTTTGGGGGTATTTCACTCGTCATCATCTACTGCACACTTTGAAGTCTTGATCTTCTTTAGTCTTTCCTCATCACTCTTGAAGTCTAGTAGAAAATCTCCAAGACGAAGCAGTTCATGTTTCTTGTCATCATCTACTGCACACTTTGAAGTCTTGATCTTTTTTAGTCTTTCCTCATCACTCTTGCAGTCTAGTAGAAGATCGTCAAGACGAAGCAATTCATGTTTCTCGTCATCATCTACTGCACACTTTGAAGTCTTGATCTTCTTTAGTCTTTCCTCATCACTCTTGTAGTCTAGTAGAAGATAGTCAAGACGAAGCAGTTCATGTTTCTCATCATCATCTACTGCACACTTTGAAGTCTTGATCTTCTTTAGTCTTTCCTCATCACTCTTGCAGTCTAGTAGAATCTAGAGTAAATAGTCTACACGTAAGCTCATTGATTTTGGCTGCTAAAAGTCCTTTCTTTGACAAGGTGTTAACAAACTCCCAAATTCTAGTATTAGCTGTGTCAAGAAACCAATCTTAATTCTTTAACTTCAGTTGTCACTAATGGGTTCAAAGCATCTACTCAACATGGAGTCACTATATGTATTCACTATCAGTATGGTATTCATATGCTCTTATCAATATCTCTTGTAGGGAACTGGAAACATCTTTGAAACATATTTTTAGGGCTTCAAAAGTTATTCTACTTAGGAGTATCAACCTACGAGAACTGATGGCCAAAATGCATTCCACAATCCTCAAACAGTTCATTGAAAAAAAATCAGAGCATTATCTTGATCATCAACTCCAAAGCGCTTGTTAGCTTTTGCACTCTTTGAAGTCTTGATCTTCTTTAGTCTTTCCTCATCTGTCATGTTTATACCAAATAATGATCTAGAGTTGATGCCAGAATATCATCTCCCTTTTCAAAACTACAAAAAACACGTAAATTAGGTGGAAATGATTGATAATTTGTATATGACGCGAATCTGTTAGTCTCGTGCTTACGGATATAATCAGTAACCTTCCAAATTTTGTGATTGAAGGTATGCTTGAAAAGTAACCCTTGGTCAATCAAGTAAGGATCAGCATTTTGTCCAGCGATTAGAAACACAAATGGGCCAAAATTCGATTGTTAGTGATGGATGAAACATTCTACAACTTCTTTTCTAAATTAGGTGGAAATGTTTGATCATTTGTATATTTAAGTACATTCATATTTAAGTACATTCATTTGGCAAAACACTCCGTCACCTCTATATTGTTTTCATGTTATACAAGAATTCAAAGACAAATAAAAACTCTAATCTTCTAAAATAATTCTACCTGTACCTGGTCCACTAGACGGGTGAAACAAATTAAACCAGTGTTAGTTGCGCGGTATGTAAGGATCGACATAATGCGTAACCACTCATGTGCAAACTTTTCATGCTTGCTCTTTCGTCGACGCTAAAGCGAGGCCGAACGAAGTGAGATTGCGGGTTACTAGCTAACTCATAGTTGTGCGTCGGGACCATCACCAGGATAGACCAGCCCGTAGACTGTCCACCCCTGATGCTTATGTGGAATGGAAAGTTGCATTTCTTCGTGCCACGGTGCGGCCTTTGACTAGATGACGACGATTCTCCTGTGCCAACCAGTGGCTTATGCTTGCCGTACCTCTCACACGTTAGTACTAATTCTCCGTTGTCTCTCTTAGTCTGTCTGATTAGATAAATGTTATTATTTCACCCGATGCGAATTACATGACTAACCGCCTCCTCTTTCTCCGTAAATAATTGACTCGCACTAAACACATGACCTGTGTCTATCTCCACATCTTCGAATTCAGCATCATTTTCACCCCTAAGAAGAAAAACGTCGTTCATCACAAACTACGACTCGTAAACCCTAATACTACTTACTTTAGAGTAAATAACACATAAGACATGCAAATAATCAGCAAAATAGATCATCACAAAGTACACGAAAAGACAAACGCAACGGCACAAACGGATCGAAAAACGGAGCAAAAACGAAGAAGATACAACAATGTGAAGAACGTGCACCGACGCAGGCGCCGAAAGAGACTGGCCGGCGCCGGCGCGGACAGAACAGGGGTGGCGCGGGCGCGGCGGCTACATGGGCGGCGCTGGCGCGGGTGGTAATGGGTAGACCTGGCAATTCGGGTCACTCGGTTCGGGTTCGGTTCGGTTTGGTTCGGGTCGGGTCAATTTGTAGATATTTACTATTCGGTTCAGTTCGGATTGGATCGGGTTCAATGGTTTAAATTAGATTCGGGTAATTTCGGTTTGGTTGAGTTCGGGTTTGGGTGCTTTCAGTTCGGGTTAGCCTTGAGTCATTCGGTTTTTTCGGGTTATAGGTCAAATTCGGGTGACTTATCCGGGTTTAATTGACAAAAATTTTAAAGTACGAATTTTAAGCAACCTTCGTAACTTGCATTGATTTTCATATGCGGCTCCAAATTCTTTTAATATAGTGTTACTGTTGATCAATACTGCTATTGTGTATAGGTTGGATAAAATCAAACTGGATGACAAATTTTGTAAATGAATTTATACACTATTAATTAATTGTATAGACTAAGTATAAATTAAGCTTTTGTGAATTAGTGGTCAATATTCGGCAATCGACGTCCAGTCTACCCCGCCCACGCCCGACGTCGTGCCTCCATCGTCCAGCACCCGTCACACCCTGAGCTCATCACCTCGCACAAGCGTCGCGCATCTACACCCATCCATCACCGCCTCGCACAACGTCACACGCCCACGCCCATCCATCAACATTCAAACCATTCATAAGTCCTAAATATAAAGAAACCTAAGTTTATAAAATATAGAGTAATATAAAATAGTAATGATACACATTACATTGTCTTATGAACATTTTAGGTTAAGTTGTCAAGGTAGATGGAATAAGGTGGGGATTATTCATCTCTAAAATGCTAGTCTATCTCACGATTCACAATAATCTACCATTTGGAATATTATTTTGCTCATATTATTGCATAATTTTCTTTAGGCATATACACATTATCTTGAATAGTATATGTCTCAACTAAAAAGTTTAGGTTTTATAATTAAACTTCATCAACATTTAAACCATTCCCAAGTCTCATGTCTTAAACATAAAAAACCCAAAAACTTTATTAAAATCAAATTAGTATAGTATTATAAAATAGTAATGATACACATTAAACTGTATATAAAACATTTTAAAGTAAAACATCTATAGTTTGTAGCAAAACATCCATGTGTGGGAAGGGTAACAACACAGTTTTATGAATTTTTTTTATTACAACAAGGCTTGAGATACTTGAAGATTGAAGATGTTCATATTATATATATATATATATCATTTGTGAGCAATGAACACTTATTGGAGTCTAAATATTCATTATGTGTTTTTGGTTTCAAGATTATTTTTACAGTTGGAACAACTATAGTGATTTAGATTTAGCAAAACATTCGGGTGGATTCGGTTCGGGTTAATTCGGTTCGGGTGGATTCGGTTCGGGTGAATTCGGTTCGGGTGGATTCGGTTATACCAAATTTCGTTTGATTCAGTTTTGGTTTGGTTCGGTTCAGATTTTCGGGTCACATTTCGGATCACGCTATTCGTTTAAGTTCGGGTTCGGATTGGGTTGGATCGGTTCGGGTTTTCTGGTTCGGGTCACCTTTGCCAGGTCTAGTAATGGGCGGCGCTGGTGCCGGCCCTTGTTTGATACTGGGAAACCCATTTTTTGCTTTTCTCATTCATTTTTGGACAAATTCTACCTACGTCTACACATAAATAGACCTGGCAAAAGTAACTCGAACCTGAAAAACCGAACCAAACCAATCCGATCCAAATCCGAATCTTAACCGAAAACTATAACTTGAAAAATGACCCGAAATCCGAAATAAACCGACCCGGACCAAACCGAACCGTATTATTGTAAAACCGAAGGTAAACCACAATCCACAATCATCCAAACCGAAGTCATCCGAACCAAAATCAACCGAACCGAAGTCATCCATAACCCGACGATGACCTGAAAACCGAAGTGACCCGAAACGAAACCAACCGAAAACCAACTGAACCGAACCCGAACCGAAACCAGTGTGACCCGAACTAATATATCCGATGTGACCCGGAAGAATATATTTCATTAATTATAGGAAACAATGAGAATAAAACAGAATGTTTATACCCAATATCTAGTTTAAATACAAATCAGTATTTAGCATTTGTATCATACAACACTAAACAATGTCCCACAATACTTTTACAATTAATCATTACTTAGTAAGTGGCGTACCTATAAAAAAGTATTAATAAACTTATATACATGAGAAATTATTTTAAATATACCACAAATATTTTGCACTATAAAATTTTAAAGTAATTAATTATCATGCATTTTCATTAATCGCACAACTAATAATGAATTAATGATAATGCGTTACTCATCAATAATAGATTGGTAAGAACCAAAAATATTTGTATATTTAGACTCAAATTTTATCACTAATTCATATCATTATTGTATTAATTATTCATATATTGAAGGTGTTTTTATTAATTAAAAATTTTCAAGCCTTTATCCAATCTTGTGAATAATTCTCTCTCATTAGCAATTTAGCATAAATGTTTAATATACTTGAAGGTTTTTACCTATGTAGCAAAATTCTCATGCTTCTGAATAGTTCTTCATCATTAACAGTTTTTAACTACCGTAAAAAAAAGTCATCAAAACTTATTAACTAATTTCATTCGCTAACTATTAATAGATTGAAAATATAAGTTACTACACTTTGATACAATTTTGATAATTATCCACAAACATACCTTATTTATACTCCTCTCAAAATAATGAAACTATTAAATAATCTAAAGCTACATCAATAATTATGATAAGTTCAGAGTTAGTTGCTAAAGTATAACATGATGCAAATTATAATTATTTGTTTAAATTAATCTTTTTATATACATTTATACGTGTTGAGATTGATTGAAGTCAAATTTGCATATCATGATGATTGAGTTGCGGGATTCTGTAATGGCAACCGAATTTAACCGAATAATTGACCCGAATTTGACCCGAAAAACCGAATGAACCAGAGGCTAACCCGAACCGTAAGTTACCCGACCCGAAGTCACCCTAACCGAAAGTCATCCAAACCGAAAATCATCCAAACCGACCCGAAATTTCAACAAACCGAACTCAACCCGAATAAACCGAATTCAACTGACCCGATCCAACCTGAACCAAATATTGAACGATTTGAAATCAACCCGAACCGAACCGAACCCGAACCGATTGACCTGAACTGCGACCTCTACACATAAATTGCTAAAATAACAACAGAAATTACCTCAGAACGGGCACCTCGTGAGTATTCCTCGCTGTAACATCATCTGCATTATCGTTGTGCATTTCCGGAGCACCACCTTCGACATTTCCTCGATCTTTTTTACTCTTCTTACCGAAGAATTTTTTCTTCAAATTTCTGAACATTTCCTCTCTTTATCTCTCTAACTTTAGGATTTATGAATTTGAATATGATTTCATTACGTATTCGTTTCTTTTATATAATGAAATTTGGGGTCATCTTGTAATATATCACAAGTTGTGGGTAAATAAAGTAATTTCTAAAAAAATTTAAAAACAAGGGTAAAATAGTTATTTTCTGACTGTATGAAGTGAAAACCCGACTGTATGTATCGACACTCGTAACAAAGGCAGAAAAATGTAACCGTTCCACCATTGGCATTGCCCCCCTCTCCGGCTCTTCCACCTTGTTGTTCCCCACGGGCGCGTGCGTGGTCACACTCACTCCTTCCCTTCCTCTCGTTTCTGATCCCCACTCCAACTGGTTTGTTCTCCACTTTCCACCTCTATCCCTCGCGGTCTAGTGCCCCGCCTATTCTCTCCCCAAACCTTGATCTGGACCACAACCCTCAGCATCATATAGAAAAAGGTGCAGAGATTAAAAGCCCGAGAACTCTGTCAAAATCGACAGTGGGGAGATAGAACTCGGTCTTAGCTTAGCAGCTGCTGAAAATTAAGAAGAGAGAGGGAGAGGGACCCTTTTTCTCGATCTCTCCAATCATTACTTTGGATAAACGAATTTACCGATTTCGTGATCCCATCTCTCCTCGTTCTTTCCTGGGCTTCTCCGACCAAGATACCCTGCCTGATCCTTTCATTTCAAACCCTAATTCTATTGTTCTCTCCCTGGTGCCCATACTGTAGGCCATTCTCTCCCTCTCTATCTCCGGGCGATGTCGCCAGCTGAAATCTACTCACCCAGGTCCTTACAGCTATGGAAGACAGGTTGAACTGGCTAGCTTTCCTAGCCCAGATATCTTGCAGCTGGTTAGAGGAACTCCTTCCCTTACCCAGGTCTTTTCCTTCATCGGGCTCAGCTCCGGCCCTTTTTTATCTCCTTCCCCGGCCTTTAGGCCTCTTCCCGTCGCGGAGATTCCCCTGCAACAGCAACAGCAACAGCGTCAGCAGCCCAGCGCCGCGATTACTATTTCGAAAGGGGCGACTCCGTCCTCGCAGATGTCCGGGGGAGTGATGACGGCCCGTTAGATAAACTCACTGTATGTAAAATACCTTTCCTGGCCCTCTTTCCTCTCTCATAGTGATACTCGATCTAGATGTCACGTTTAAGCGGGGCTGATAAATTTTGCATCTTTTGAGATTAAAGGGCATCCTTATCTATTCGGTTTGACCGGGCTTCTTGTTGTGGATAGATGTTGGAGATGGGATAGTGCTATCCGTTTCATTAACTTATGAGCTTACGTTCTGCAAGAGAGTTCTAATTGAGCTAATTGGCCATCCTGAAACTGCCACTTTACATATCAACCGTTATTGTAGTAGCTATACCTATTTTTTAGTCTTTCTAGCTTCTTGATTTAATATGTTTGGGTGTTTAATCATCGACTAAGGCTGTATCTATACTAGTTCGTACTAGGTTGTGCTAGACTGGTCCGTTTATATTGTTAGAAGCTTTATAATTGCTTATATTTCTCTTGATTGATATGGAAATGACTGAAAGGATCTGACTATATTGCTCCTGATATTTAGAGAACGTTGAGGAGAAGCAACTTCTTTTGTAAACAGAAGGAATAAATGGGGAAAAGACATCCTTTTATTTTTGTGCGCTGAATCATATGGGTTGAGATCAGAAGGCTAATTTCTTGTCTCATTTATTTGGAAAGAAGAAACAAGTTTAATATTGTATCTAATCCCCTGACGTGTTGTTGATTTGATGTGGCAGGGGTTCTTGACCTGGACGAGACGCTAGTGTGTGCATATGAATCGTCTAGTTTGCCAGATGTTCTCACCCAGGCTGCAGAAGCTGGGTTAAAGTGGTTTGAGCTGGAATGTGTATCTTCTGACAAGGTATCTTTTTCTCTCCGTCTTCTAATTCTTTTCGCTTCACAACAGTATACCTTTGGGAGCTTTGACCTTGTGTTCGGTGAAAATTTGAAGGAAGCTGATGGAAAGCCTCCTAAAATCAGTTATGTTACTGTGTTTGAGCGCCCAGGATTGCATGAATTCCTAAAACAACTTAGTGAATTTGCAGATCTTGTGCTTTTTACAGCTGGCCTCGAAGGTTGGAATGGTTTCTTGCCCTCTCTCAGTCTTGTCAAATTATGTTGCAATTAAACTCCAATAATAATTGCTTACACTATGCTTTGGATGTCATTAGGTTATGCTAGACCACTGGTTGACAAAATTGATTCGCAAAATTGGTTCGGACAACGTTTATATCGGCCTGCTACAAGTAGCACGTACGTAACAAAAGCTTCTCACTCCTTGATTGAAATCTCTGGATTCTTCTGCATGGATGTTATTATTCCATAGTTGACATCATTTGCATTTTGTGGGCCTGGGCTGAGTGAGTGTGCACTAAAAATGACTAGATTGCTACTTTGGGGCATGCTCATGTTAAAACTTAGTGCCCGGTGGTGCTACCCTACTGTTTGAATTCGTACCATCTCTTTTGTAGATGGGGACCTGTTGGATTGGAAAACTAGATGGATACACTTATTCATCACTTGCTTTTAGTAGGTGGCTTATTTATGATTGTATAATCTATAATTTGACACCTAAACTATTAAGAATTAGAGGATTCTATGTGGTATGGTGATATGTCTTTGCTGGATCATATGGTCATCTTTTTGTTGCATTTGATGGTCAAGTATGTCATTGTTCCCGAACGTACCAAGGGGGTGGTCTAGATGAGATTTGTATTGGAAAGTTTGCAGTAAATCTTTTTCATCAGATGCAAATGACCTTGTAGTGTCACCCTCTTTGCTAGTATAATGTTTGGTCCGTCATAGATCATTGATTTAAAACTAAGGAATTTCTATAAATAAATGTCCAGTTATTTGAAATGTACCAGAATTTGGGTTTCAGGCACTAAATTTACAAGAACTTTGACCTGTGCAGGGAATTTCGAGATCATGTAAAAGACCTATCGCCTCTCTCAAAGAATCTTTGCCGGATTGTTATAGTTGATAACAATCCATTCAGTTTCTACTCCAGCCATTAAACGGCATTCCTTGTGTTCCATTCTCGCCAGGGCAACCAAAAGATGAACAGGTAAAGTCCGATTAAACTTTCAGAGGACAAAACCAAATCTGATCTTTACTCGACCCTGAATTTTCTCTTCCATTGTTCTGACAACTGAATTGTTACCCCAGCTTCTCGATGTTGTTCTACCTCTCCTCAAGCAACTTTCTCAGCAGAAGGATGTAAGACCGCTTTTGTATGAGAAGTTTCACATGCCTGAATGGTTTCAGAAGCATGGAATTCCTTCATCGTTTTGGCCAGTATTATGGGGATGAATTAGTATCTAGTGAAAACACAACCGAAAAAGAGAGGCAACAGTTGTGCAATAGGCCGCAAGGGATGATCTCATGGAGCTAGCTCTCGAACATTCTGTATAGTGTATTTCCACGTGAAGCATTCAAGATCCCGATATTCTTATCCACTGATGTAAATCGTTACAGGAAGAGATTGATGGTCAACGCTACTCTTTCTTTCTTTCCCTTTTTTTCAATTCTTTTCTCTACTCTCATTATATGTTCAGTATTTGGTATTGGTTAGAATCAAGGCTGTATTTTATAAAATATCTCCCCCATGTTCATAGTCATAAAAGATGTTTGACGTATGTTCGGATAGAGATCCTAGCCTTTGCTTCTGTCCGATTCTGCTGGTGCTTGAGCGAATCTGTCAGTTCTTTTTTCTCCCTTTTTATTAAACTAGCTTTCAAGAGCTCACAAATAAGTTCACATTACGAAGTAACCGGAAGAGATTTTACGTGGCAATAAGTTCACAATAAGAAGCAAAAGAGCTTTTACCTACACATAGGTGGCGTCCTAGTTGCTAATGCCGTGTCCATGTTTCTGGTCATACAGGGTAGGTGTACAGCGTTTATAGATACACCTTAGTCAAGTTTACTGACTATACATCCAAGTGGCCATGTACATTTCCATGATGGATGACCTTTGATTGTCATCCTATAATGAAAACTTCATAAGGTTAATACCTTACTTTGATCGGCTGATAAGAGCCACGTTGCACACAATTGATACAATTAGACCCAAATTGAAGAATTGAAACCAATGTGCCACTGGTACAAATCATTGTCAAACCAATTTAAGATGGTGATAACCCTCATGTACAATTAGTAATTTGGATTGCCTTTTCACCAATCATAATCTTCTTTTCTAAGCACTTTTACGTGAATTTTGTCACTTAGTTTGATCGTTGTATGTGTAAATGTAATTGGTGATAACTTTAAAATCATAGTTCATGATGCCCATGATTTCCTTGAACCGGTGAACTTAGTAAATATGTACCACTAGTAAGTGGTGGAAGTGTGAGGAATATCGACATAGTTCGTTACAAAGATGGTTAGGCTTCTCTGATCATAAAAGAATATATATCTTTCCCCAACCCAAGATGATCATGATGTAATTAATTTTGTGTGGTGTCTTTTATTATTTGGTCTCCCTTTTTGGCATGCCTACATTTAACAATACTTTATGGTTCTCCTCTAGCCCTGTTATTCGCAACCAAATATTGTTACACTAACCGATCTCTATATAAAACTTTTAATTGAGATTTTGTACCAAAAATCTATTAGTTGTCATTGGTTCCTCTTTGCTGAATGTCCAAGTGCTGGTCTATAAGCAATTGTCTGCTACATCAAAGAAAAGAGTCTTCCTATATGGGTGAATCTCTTAGCTTTTTTTTTTTACTTTCATTATCAACTCAAACATATGATGTGCACAAGGTAGATCTTTAAATCTGGCTAATGAATTAACTTTAGTTTCCTGGTTTAACTTGTGGATCTTCAAACACCTGCCCTTTGTATCTCTAGTTGTAAAAGATTAGGGCACTTATGACTAACATATCCAGCAAGTTAAGCAATGGGGTTTCTTTGTCTTTATGCATAAGCTTGTAAAGTGAAACCTTCATGTCCAGCTTGAACTACAAATGTTTTCCCTTTAAATAGTTGTGCCTTTCACAAATGTTGTGTCTAATGCTCTAGTAGTTGTGTATAGCAAAAACTTCAAGGTTGGATGTGCACTCTTAGCACTGCGCATATTGATATCTCAAGTTAACTCTACTTTACATGTTGAATGTGAAGTTGTCAAAATGCTTGACTTTTCTTCTCCAATGGTTTAATAAATTTCTTGTGTTGGCATTACCAGTTCGCTTAAAGACCAGTCAACAATTGTGATCCCTCTCCATGTATATCAACAAGTTCCTGTACGCCTTGTGCTAGATTTCGAGAGAAAGATGGAAAGAATACTGAATTTTCATTGATAGTGGTAACCGACAGAGAGTCGACTAGGTTTTACAAGTCTTTAGAAAGACAATCTGTAATCGATACAGAAAGCGAGAGATTGGGGTAAAAGAGAAAGAAACCCGGTCCAGATAATTCTACTTAGTATGGGACTGGACCGGTTCACAAAATACAAGGCTTTGGATCCTAGTTACAACACAATACTAAGTACAATTACAATAGTAAAATGTCCTAGATACAAACTAGAATTCCAAAACACCCCCCCCCCCTCAAAAGTACAACCTTGTACTGAGAAAAGTTGTGCTTTTGCTTCATTCCAGATTCAGCCTGGGTCACTTTGTTCCCGCATTCCAAGAGAGTTAAACAGATTCTGATAACATTACCTGCTAGTGCTTTAGTCATAACGTCAGCCAACTGTTGCTTGTTGGATACATACTGCACATGTATGAGTCCTTCTTGTAATTTTTCGCGCACAAAGTGACAATCTAACTCGATGTGCTTTGTGCGCTCATGGGAGACCGGATTCTTTGCTATATAAACAGCAGCAAGGTTATCACAGTTTAAAGGTATAGGAGTGATATTTGTAAGACCTACCTCATGAAGTAATCTGCTTAACCAGCTCAACTCACTAGTCACTTGTCTCATTGCTCTGTACTCTACTTCAGCAGAAGACAGAGCAACTGATACCTGTTTCTTTGATTTCCAGCTTAAAGGGGACTTACCGAGAAAGATGTAGTAACCAGATATAGATTTTCTGGTGATTGGGCAGGACGCCCAATCAGAATCACAATAGGCTACTAGATTGAAATTATTCTCCTTATTAAAAAACAGGCCAAAACCAGAGGTTCCCTTAACATATGATAAAGTGTGATACGCTGCCTTAAGGTGGTTTGTAGTAGGGAATTGCAAAAACTGGCTAAGATATTGGACAACATATGAGATGTCAGGTCTGGTGTTTGTGAGGAAATTAAGTTTGCCCACTATGCATCTAATGTGTGGGATTTTCTAGTTTTGATCCGGTATCTTTGAGAAGTTTTAGGTTAACTGGGAGAGGAGAGGCTGTAGGTTTTGAATGTTCCATCTCAAAATCCTTTATTATCTGTTTTGTATACTTTTGTTGTGACATTATCATTCCTTCATTTGTTTCAAGAAACTCCATTCCAAGAAAGTAATGGAGTCTTCTTAGGTCTTTTATTCTGAACTCCTTGTTTAGTTGTCGCTTCAGACACTTTATTTCTTTTGTGTCATTCCCAACAACAAGGATGTCGTCCACATAAACACCTAGGAAAATTGTGCTATTTGTGTGTTTTTATGAAGAGAGAATAGTCATTTTTAGAATGATGAAAACCCAGATTTTTCATAAACTTAGTGAGTCTCTCATACCATTGACGAGAGGGCTTGTTTTAGGCCATAAATGGATTTGTGCAATCTGCACACTTTGTTTTCTCCATGGACCTTAAGACCTCGGGAATGGTCATGTAAACTTCCTCATGGAGATCTCCATGGAGGAAGGCATTGTTTACATCAACCTGATCAAGGATCCATCCCTTTTTTATTGCAATTATGATTAGGGCTCTAATAGTGGTATGTCTAATCACTAGGGAAAAGGTTTCCTCATAGTCTAGACCATGTTTTTGTGTAAAACCCCTAGCCACTAGTCTTGCTTTAAATCTCTCAAGACTTCCATCTGATTTAAGCTTTGTTTTGTATACCCACTTGCAACTTATGGGACGTTTTCCTTTAGGGAGATCAGTGATTGACCATGTTTTATTTAGTTTAAGGGCTTCAAATTCATCACTCATGGCTTTAACCCACCTGGGGTCTTCACTTGCTTTCTTATAATTTGTGGGTTCCTCTAGGCTGTTGATTTGATCAAGGAAAGTGCTAGAATCTTGGAGGAGAGAGCATGAGAAGATTGTTCTGTTAGGGGTCTGATCTGTAAGGTTTGACAAGAAAGTCTCTCCGTAATTGTTTGGATTCCCTTGATCTAGTCTTTCAGCTAGGATGGAAGAAAAAATGTCCTTACTATTTTGGACAGAAGAGCAAATATAGTCTGCATATTTTGGGGGCGGTTATGCACACGTGTGGATCTTCTCAAGGCTGCATTCTCATTGGATTGGTCTGTTTGATTTGGAGGTTGCTCCTCACTGTGTGTTATTAATTCTTCCTCATCTGTTTCCTCTCTGGTTTGAATATTATTTTCTGGCTGAGGATCGTCTTCAGGAGAATAAATTTGTGTAGGAAAAAGATCATCAGTGTCATCTTGGCTTTTATTAAGGGTATCTTTCCATTGTTTTTCTGTAATGGGTAAATATCCTCAAAAAGGTTAAATCACGACTGATCTTAATGACATTTTCTTCTAAAGATAGAACTCTAGCCCCTTTGGTGTTTTTACAATGCCCAAGATAGACACAAGGGAAAGATCTTGAATCAAGCTTTCCTCTGTTGGGATCTATATTTGTGATGTAGCAAAGACATCCAAAGCTTCTTAGATCCTTATAATTGGGCTTATGCCCATAAAGTTTTTCAAATGGGGTTTTGTTTTCTATTGCTTTGCTTGAAATTCTATTTATTGTATAAGTAGCTTGTTCAACGCAAAAACCCCAAAACTTTTGTCCAAACCAGATTGGAATAGAAGAGCTCTAGCAACCTCCATGACATGCCCTTGTTTTCTTTCAACCACCCCATTCTGTTAGGGGGTATAAGGACAGTTGGTTTGATGTATTATTCCCCTGTCCTTAAAAAATCTATTCCCTCTTGTAGTTTTCCTAATTCTCTTGCATTGTCACTCCTAACAATCTTAACTTGTTTGTTCATCTGTTTTCAATCAGAATAATGAAGTTTCTGATATGATCAAAGGCTTCTGATTTGAGTTTAAGGAGTTTAACCCAGGTGGCCCTAGTGTTATCATCCACTATGGTAAGAAAATATTTATATCCTTCCTTGGTTTGGGTCCTCATAGGACCACAAACATCTAAATGAATCATTGAAAAGGTTCAGTAGTTTTTATATTAGAAGGATAGAATTTTGGTCTCTTACTGCGGGCCTTAAAACAAACAGAACAAGGTAAAATGCTAGACTCAGAATCAGGCAATGTATTTGCTTTCAATTCTGTAATTTTATTCAACTTTCTAAGGGGAATATGACATAATCTCATATGCCACAAAGAAATTTTACAAGAGTTGTCACCACATACATTTGTACACACAACAGAACAGTTTAGATTTCCAGCAATGAAATCACTCAAAACATCCATATCAAGAAGGTATAGCCCAGATACTTGAGTTCCTATTTTCTGGAAAAAATTTCGTTTAGAATCCTGCAAAGCACAAAAACTCTTATAGAAAACAATAGGTATGCCAAGGGCCTCAACTAACCTAGATACAGAAACTAGATTGAATTTGAAAGATGAAACATGCATGATTCCCTTTAGGCATCTAACATTCTTTAGCAACAGATCTGCAATTAAATTAACAGGTTTCTTGTTCCCATCGGGAAGAGTTATTTCCCTTTTTTCTCTCAAGTACTCATGATTTCCTAGCAGATTAGTGTTACCACTTATATGTTCAGTAGCACCGGAATCTAAAATCCACAAGTTTCTTAATTTGTCCAGAACAGATTCACAATCAGAGATAAAACACGGCAAGAAATTTATTCTAGGTTTAGGTATACCTGAAAATTCTCCAAAACTTGACTGATTCATCGTAGGTTTGTGATTCTGCAGATAGTTCATCAGTTGTTCCAGCTGATTTATACTAAGCCTTGAACGGAGAGTCTTCTTTATTTACGTCATGTCCTTTCTTCTCTTCTTCTATGGCTGAATTGACTCTTGGCTCTCTGACTTTTCTGTTGTCGTCACTTGAAAACCCGACTAAGAACCAGCAATCATTATTCGTATGGCCAATCTTGCCGCAATTTACACATTTGGAGGTTCCTTCTTTCCTGAAGAAGTGAATTTGTTTGGATTTTTCTTCGCACCAGCCTTAGGTTTGCTGTAGCAGAAACCCATTTATGTTTACTCCCCAAGAAACTTTGGCCAACATCTCTGGAAAATAGAGCGATGATTGTTCCTCCTTTTCCTTCGCATCTGGGTTTTCACGCTACTCCTCTTCTTGAATTATCATGGAATACGCCTCTTCTATGACGGCGTTTCCTTCATCGCCAGGATTTGGCCGCGGATGTGGACATAGGACTTGTCCAAACCCATCAAGAAATGGATCGATTCCTCATCTTCTTTCCTTTTTCTTTGATTCTCCTTCGCTTTACAAGATGAAACAACACGAACATGTTTCTACCGGGAGAGCAAGCTCATATTCCGCCCAAGTTCTCTTAGTTTCATGAAATAATCCGTAACCAACTCTCCCTTGCTTCAGGTTTATGATCTGATTTTTAATGTTGTGCAGCGTCGTGAGGTTTTTTTTCAAATCTCCGACATAGCCAGTCCCAGATCTCTTTGGGGTTGTCACAATACGTGATACTTCTTCCGATGTTTGGTGCGAGAGAAGCTATTATCCACGAACAAACCAGTGAACTTGCCCGTTCCCAAGCCGCCATTCGCACCGGATCTTGAGAACTTGGGTGCTCCAAAGTGCCATCGACGAACCCTAGCTTATTCTTTGCTCGAAGTGCTCGTAGAATGCCCCATTTCCAACTGAGGAAGCCTATTCCGGTGAATTTGGTCGTCAGAACTTGCCCCGGTTGTTCGGTAGCGTGAACGTATAGTGGATCTCCCGCGTCGATTGTCGTCGAAGCTGAATCTGCGATTCCTTTCCCTTTCGATCCTTTGGATCCATTTCCAGTATCATCAATATTGTGTTCGCCACTCATGATTTACTCCAAATCGAGCCTAAGCTCTGATACCATGCTAGATTTCGAGAGAAAGATGGAAAGAATATTGAATTTTCATTGATAGTGGTAATCGACAGAGAGTCGAGTAGGTTTTACAAGTCTTTAGAAAGACAATCTGTAATCGATACAAAAAGCGAGAGATTAGGGTAAAAGAGAAAGAACCCGGTCCAGATAATTCTGTTAGTATGGGACTGGACCGGTTCACAAAATACAAGGCTTTGGATCCTAGTTACAACACAATACTAAGTACAATTACAATAGTAAAATGTCCTAGATACAAACTAGAATTCCAACACCTTGTGATAATAATATGTTATACGACCATATACGTACTAGCACCTTCTAGAATTTCGTAGCAACTTCAGCTCCTTTCGAATTTAATTGTAGTGACTTTTATGCTTTTGTTGCCATGTTCCCACTCATATGGAAGTAGCTTAAAAGTTGAGAGACATGGGGCAACATAATCCAAACTTCTATTATTGCTTTATCCATAATAGTGACATAAACTTCAAGATATTTACTCATCAGTTTTCTTAACCATTGTAGCGTCCAACTATATGTCCTTTCATCATCTGTCATTGGAAAGGAAGAATCAATATGAATTTGTTTAATGAAATTCTCAATGAACTTAATCAGAGGCATATGTATTTGTTGATCTTATATGGCAATCACTATTGCATTTTGGAAAAAATAAAAAAACTTAGTAGAATACAGTTGAACAAATATAATGTATCACAAACTCAATGTTCCTTTGCGAACTAGATAATAATGATTATTATTTAAAATTCAAGTATAATATATTACTTTCCAAGTTTGATTGCTGATAATAGTTGACTTTTCACTAAATAACATACTGAATATCAGTGTGACCTTCTATATCCACCCTTTCAAACATGGTGACAAACATGTTATACAAAATCAACAACTGGATATCTCATCCACGCTAAGACTGACAGTTTTGACCTAGACCCAACCCGAAAACCAACCCACAAATTACGGGTTTGGGTTAAGATTTTTGACCCGTTTAATTTTTGGGTTATGTTTGGATTACTCAATATTTTCTTGGGTTGAGTATGGGTTAAAAGTTATAATCTGAAACACAACACGACCTATTGTCCTTATTTATTAAGAAAGACATATAATAAATATATATACTAGCATGACACTTTAGCTCTTTATAACTCTACAACTATTAGTTAAAACACTATCAACACTTTTTCTCTACCTATTCAACAATTTGATTAAAACATTCTTCATATATATTAGGGTGAATGAAGTCCATGCAATCACTGGCGACTCTTACTGAATTTAACATATATCCGAATAAAAGTGATAATTTATTTGGATTAATAAAAAATATAAAAAAAGATGTATTGATAAATTTTTGGGATCACAGGATTGGGGTTTGGTTGAATGGTTTTATATGGATCGGGTTAAATTTGAAAATTTATAATCCAATTATTTTTTGGATGAATTTGCATAAATAGATTCTTAAACAAGTTGGGTATGAGTTAATCTCAACCCAACCATCAACCCAAATTGTCACCCCTCGTCCACACTGGAGTGTGGACTTGTGAGATGTGAATGTAAATTTATAACAAAATGATGATGGTATCCAAGAGTCCATCACAAAAGTACTTCACTGAAACCATTAGTAAGAACCACAAATGGACACTAGCATTTGTTCTGGCAAGAATCATCTATCTAGTGTGTCTTTGATCAAACACACATGACTATTTTGTTAAATTTGGATCATTGTATTCAATGTGTTTTTCTTTGTTATCAAATAACTATCTCAAATGCTGATCTGAATGTCTTTATCAACATTTTGCGTGTTGCATTTGTTATATATTTTCTAGCAAACTAAATAATAATGAAAAATAGCAAACAAAAACTGAAGGCCAACTGTTGACTGCTCTTTTTTCATTGCACATGTAGAGCTAGGCATGGGCCGGGCCGGCCCGGAACCACCCAAGACCGAGCTTGGTCAAAGACCGGTCTAGCACTGCTGACTAGGGACGGAGGCCGGTCCGAATTGGAAGAAGAAATAATGGGCCGATCTGGTTTTAATCCTTTAAAATACTAGGACCGCAACGGGACCAGTCCGGGACCGCGTAAGTTAAAGCCTGTTTGGGACTAGTTAGGGATCAAATAGGGACTGACAGGTTTGGTAAAAAAATATTACTTTAAATAGCTCATTTTTACCTTTTGACTCTTTCATTCGGTTATAAACGACTATATTTCTAAATATATAAGTCCAAAAATAAATAAAATATTATTTTCTTTAAAATATATAAAGCTTATAATGTTTAAAATACTTTCATTTATGTGATAATTTTGTAATATAATCGATTAGATTACACAAAACCTAACATACAAATTTCAAAGCTAGCCTGAGAGCAGATTGAGACCGGTTGAGATCCCTTTTTTAAAAAATAAGAATCAGAACCGGGACCACAACTTGTTAGTAGTAGTGGTTCAGGACTAATACTTTGCTCTAGACACCGGGATAGACCAAGACCGGGACTGCCCCTCTCGTGACCACCTCATCACATGGTCGCTAGTCCTCAACATTTTTTAATTTTGACAGAAAATAACCTTCAAATGTGTTTCACATTGATATTATTTTACTTATTACTCATTACTCATTAGTAGTTGGATGGTGTTGATCATATTTACCTTTTTTCCCTTCAAATATTAATCAAAGAGTTATTTAGAATATGCATAGTGTGAATAGGGATGACAATTTTAAACGGATACCCGCTAACTTGAGCCACCCGTTTAAATAAATAGATAAAAACCTGAAATAAACGGATGAATACCTGAAATAAACGGATGATGGATCGGGTGACAGATGATCGGGCAACGGGTCAGGTGACCGATGACATTTATTATCCGTCACCCCATCATCCGTTTATCACCCGATTCGTCATCCATTTAAAGTTGCACATTGTTATTTCAAGTAACCAAACAAATTTTAAAGAATTAAAAAAATCTAAAAAAATAGTTGTAGAGTTATAATTTACAGTACATTTTTATTTTCTTTGTCATACAACACAAAACACAATACTCTATTTAGTTTCATATAGATATTGGTGGAATTTTTATTACATTGGAGTGAATTTTCTTAAATTATAGGGAATACATTTTTTATATTCATTACCATAAAAAATTATTGCTTATAATATAGAAAAAATTTCACCCGATTATCTTCTGATCCACCCGAATCACCCGCGGATAACAGAGGGACAGATGAAGAAAATAAACGGGAGAGAGATAAACAAATGATAGATGATATATCCGGATAATGAGTGCAGTTGATGCTTCATCCGACCCGAACCCCATCCATTGACATCCTTGTTAAGCCACAAAAATATAGTCGATCAGGAAAATTTGGAACCGATAGTTACAGTAGCTTTATCGTTCTCGAAAGAGGCGATTGGAACCGATAGGTTTCTGTTCACTTCTGGTATAATCAGAGTGATACTTCAATTTATCCCCTCTTTGCTGCTCATCTGGCGTCGATTTATTCTCCAGTTCATGCGAAATTTGGAATCCTAAATTACTGTCAAGTCGTCATCAGCAGAAGGAATATTCTTAGTTCAGATTGGTGAAGGTTTTACTCGGCACTCCAGTGAGTTTGGCCGCCAGGGATTTTCTTCTGTTGGTGGTCTCTATCCCTCTCCCTTCCTTCTTCGGGTGAAAGGTTTGCATCTAGTGTGGAATTTTTTAGGTTAGGCAGTGAGTCCTTTGGGGTTCATGTTCCTGGTTTTTTCTCGGTGGTTTTGGTCCCTCTGGTGTAGAGGCGGGGGAGGACGTTCGCCGGCCTCGGTGCTCTATTTCAGAAGCGCTATTGGGTTAGTGGTGAGGTGTGGTGTTTCCAGGGGTGAGCGGGGTTTTGCGGCTGGGCTCTGTCGGCTTTTGTCGGTCTTCTCCTGTGTGCTGGAGTTGGTTTTACTATAGCCGTGCTATTTTATGTAGGGTTGGGATTTTGTTGTTCTAGTCCACGGTGGTGGGCTCGATCTGGGCGCTTCTTGAGCTCCGTATACTTCTTGTTTCTGTTGTTCTAGTCTACGGTGGTAGTGTCGGTTTGTTTCTGGGTCAGTGTTTCCAAGTTGTCTGTGGTTGCGGGGGCGGTGCATTGGGAGTTTGTAAGTCTGGGTTGGTGATCTATTGCGGTGTTGGTCTGTTTACCAACGATTGGGTCTTTTGATTGAGCCTAGTTCTGCTGGTAGATCAGGGGTGGGGCTGACTCTGTCAAGGTTGAAGGAATCCGATTCGAATTGGGTTTGTAATTCTGTTTGTCCCGAATTTCTTGTGCATCAGTGTTGGATTGGATTTAGCTTCCTTCGAATCTGGAGTGGGAGGCCAGACTCGGTTGATTGTCGGCAGTGTGTAGGAGTCTCCAGGGTGATGAGTTGTATTTCTATGAATTGCAGGGGACTGGGGACATCCAAGGCAGTGTATTGGGTTAAGGGTTTGATCTTAAAACTCAACCCGGATATAATCTTCCTCTGTGAAACACACAAATCCTCGACTGAGATGGAGAAGTTCTTTGATAATTTCTCTCTGTATCATGGGCTAGCGGTTGATAGCAGAGGAAGGAGTGGCGGCCTCTGCCTAATGTGGACGACTACTTTAGGATGTTCGGTGTTATCCCATTCTCGACATCATATATCAGCTAGAATGACTCTTCCGGGGGATCTTCATTTCGTGTTCACCGGATTCTATGGGTGGTCCAGCTGGTCTCTCAAACATTTGTCATGGAAACTTCTCCGGATTCTTAGCAAACAAATCTTCTTGCCTTGGGTGATAGCAGGGGACTTTAATCAGATTTTGTATGCTTCCGAGAAGATTGAGGGGAGAGTTAGACAAGAAGAGCATATGGCTCCGTTCAGAGTGGTTATTTCGGAGTGCGATCTTCATGACATCGGTTTCTTTGGAGAAAGCTCCATCTATACCAACTGTCAGGAAGGGGTTCATAATTCCCATAGTAGATTGGATAGAGTGTTCTGCTCTTCCCTGGGGTTACAGGTCTTTCCAATATTTCAGTGGAACATCTCCCGCGCGAAGCGTCCGATCATTGTCCTTTGTTTATTCGTTTCTTTGGGAAGCACAAGATCCCATCAAAAGTATTCAGATTCGAAAATGGTTGGTGCCTGGATTCTAAGTGTACTGAGATAGTGTCAGATGTTTGGAGTATTAGTTATCCAAACATAACTACCCCTTTGGGGTTATGTGCCAGGAAGTTGAGTGAGTGGAAAGGTTGGTCCATTTCCAAGATCAAATGGAAAATCAATAATAAGAAGAAAGAGTTGGGTAAAATTTCTATAAGTGATAGCTCACTGGGAGCTATTAATAATAGAAAGAGACTTCTCCTGGAAATAGATCTTCTCTCTTTCCGTGAAGAAATCTGGTGGAAACAAAGATCAAGAGATAAATGGATCAAGGAAGGGGATAGAAATACAGGTTATTTCCATGCTAGAGCTACTTCTTCTAAAAGATCGTAAGAGATCTTTGGTCTTAAGGATTCAAGTGATACAATGCAATACTCGTGGCAGAGGATTGAATCCATAGCAAGGAAATACTTCCAATCTTTGTTCACTTCTTCCCATCCCCAGGCTGATAGGGATTTTACGGAAGTAGTGGAGGGGCGCCTTAGTGCCAGTTTTGCTACTGAGCTCAGCAAACCTTACACCAGAGGGGAAATCACTTCAGCAGTCAAACAACTAGGCACCAATAAAGCTCCAGGGCCTGACAGATTCAATGGTAAATTCTATATCACCTTTTGGTACATTATTGGAAACCAGATTATAGACGCAGTGTTGCTTATTCTAGGAGGGTCCCATATCCGGACTCGTTAAACGAGTACTTCATCACTCTGATTCCAAAGATGGTGGGTGTGACTGATATTGATAAATTCAGACCTATTGCTCTTTGCAACTTCGTCTACAAGATTGCCTCCAAGACTTTGGCTAATAGGATACAGCATATCCTCCCCCACCTTATCCCACAATCAGTCTGGTTTCGTGAAAGGCAGGCTTATCACGGATAATATCATGTTAGCTGGGAGCTACAACATTTTCTAGAGAAAAATCAAGCTGTTAAAAATGGGTTCTTCGCCCTCAAATTGGATCTCAGTAAGGCTTATGATAGATTAGAGTGGACGTTTATTCAAGATGTTCTTTACTCGATGGGCTTCCCTCCGAATTGGATGATTCCAGTCATGAACTGTGTCCGATCAGTCAGGTGTTCTATCCTCATCAATGGCAAACCGGGTAATTCTTTTACTCAGTCCAGAGGCATTAGACAAGGTGAACCTCTCTCCCCATTTTTGTTTATCCTGGCTCAGGAAGCACTCTCTAGTCTCCTTAATAAATTGACAGTTGTGGAGATTATCATGGTATTAAGCTCTCGCCGAATTGCCCGTCCATTTCTCATTTGGCCTTTGCTGATGATCTTCTCCTTATTGGTAAAGCCAACCCTACTAATATCTCCCACCTCAATCAAATCCTCTCTAAATTCCTTCAAGTTTCTGGCCACAAAATTAACCACCTCAAATCGGAATTAGTGTTCAACAAAAAGTTAGCTCCCTCCGTCAAAGGTACCCTGTCCAACTTGCTGAATGTGCAAGAGGTCCCCAGTTTCACCAAATAACTGGGGCTCCCACTTAAGATAGGTAGGAGGAAACATGATCTCTTACCTATCTTTTGGAATCGGTTCAAAAAAGAATTTCTTGTTGGACCAAGCCTATGGCCCAAGCAGCTAGATCCATCATGGTCTCCAGTGTTCTCCAGTCCATCCCCAACTATACTATGTCTCTGTTTGCACTCCCTAAAGGTATCATCCGGAATCTAAACTCAGCATTTTCTTCTTTCTGGTGGAGTGGAAAATCTGATAAAAAGGCTCTCCATTGGACCAGATGGACAAAAATGTGTGATACAGTGGACCAAGGTGGTCTAGGTTTCAGAGAAGTGGATAGCTTCAATAAAGCCCTGTTGGTTAAACAGCTTTGGAGGTTACTTACGGATCAGGGGTCTCTGGTAGCTCAAGTTATGAAACATCTTTATTACCCGCATGACTCCATTAGAGAGTGTCATCCTTCCAATAAAGGCAGCCCTATCTGGAAGTCTATTTCCTCTGTGATGCATCTGCTCAGAGATGGTGCCCGTCTTCAGGCTAACCTGGGGGGGGTCTCCCATGTCTTCGACTCAAGAGATGGTGAATAGGAATAATTGGATTTGGATTCTCTCCAAAGATAAAAAGTTTTGG
This sequence comes from Limonium bicolor, assembly GCA_023374045.1. NCBI lineage: Eukaryota > Viridiplantae > Streptophyta > Magnoliopsida > Caryophyllales > Plumbaginaceae > Limonium > Limonium bicolor. The sequence continues at coordinate 99,454,978 of CM041782.1, forward strand.
TTAAATCGGCCTATAACTTTTTGATGGAAAAAGCAAGGTGGTGATAGTTCTAGCCATCCTCCTTTCATTGGGAAAGTGAGGACAAGATCAGCTCTTCTCTCTGTTGCCCGAGAGTGAAACTTAATCTTTGGAAGTTTTAGACTAACATTATCCCTTGTCGGATAACCTGGCTAGGAGGATTGAGGTGATTCTAAGTGTTTCTTTGTGGAGACAAGGATGATCTAACTCACTGTTTCTTCCACTGTTGTGCTTAGAGAGATTTGGAAGGAGTTAATTGATGTGAATGGTGTTCCAAAGAGTGTGGAGGGGATTGATTGGTTCTTTAGAATGACTAATATCTGGAGTGTAAAGAAGTTCTCCCTCATTGCCAATAAACTCTGGATTATTTATGCCTCGAGGAATAGAATCAAGCAGAACCCCGAGCTATCGTGGTGGAAAGAAGTAGAGGGTAACAATTCTTTTACAGAAGCCTATATGCTGGTTATGAAGACCTCTCCTTCCCTTACTCCCCAAAGATTGTGGTTGCCACCTCCGAGTGGCTTCTTCAAAATTTGCACAGGTAAGTATGCTAGTCGGTATGGTGATCGGATTATAGGGGCATTATACGCAATGCTCCAGGGCATGCCAATTGTAGCTTTCAATCGAAGAATTTCTAGCACTATAAAGTGCAGGTTGTTGATATCAAAGCAAAACGAATCGCTATGGAGCTTGCTATCTCGGTGGGTAGCCACAATTTTCTTTGATTCAGTGGAAAAACATTTCAAAGATGTCCTAAATCAGGGAGACATGAAAAAGAGATTGCGAGTTTGGATGATATTTCAAAGATTAGAGAATTAGTGCCAAAGTTCTCTAGTATTGTAAGGGAGACAATAATGTGTATGAGAATTATCCGGTCAGACTGATTTGTAATATGGGTAATCATCACTTTAATATTTCGATAATCTGGGTGGGGGAACTTATACCCCCTAGCATAGTTATGGCTTGTAATTTAGATCTGGACCTTGTAGGACAAGAGAGTGTTAGCTCTATTGGTTCTGTAAGCTGATCTTTTGGTTTTAATATTGTGATCTCAGTTACATCAAAAAAAAAAGGAAAACTTTAGGAGGTCAAAAGAGTATCTTAATTTTATGCAAGATCTCTTTCAAAAAAAAATAAAATTATGCAAGGTGGAGCTGTAAATTGAATTTGCAGTAATTGACTCCATTCCGGGTGGGTGGTGCTCTCCGTACTCTTCTCCTGAGGCCACCTTATCCCGGCTGACAACACTCCCATCTATGCATATCCCTCTAACCGTAAAGACTAAAAAGATCGTTCTCCGTCTCAACAACAGCACCCACCATGCCCGCTGCTCTATCATCCCTGTGTCTCTCCTCGATCTACTCTCCCATCACGCCGGTCTCTGCTCCTTCAAACGCTGCGTCCTGCCCTCATTTTCGCCAAATCCACCCTCCCGGACCGCCCCAACTCCACCCTCCCGGACCGTCCCAACTCCACCTCCTCCGCTAATGACTCCTCTTCCACCGGAAAATCTGGCGCTTGGGTGAGCCCTGACTGGCTGACATCACTTGCTCGATCCCTTTCCTCCTTGTCCGGCGGAATGATGATTCTGGCATACCGGCTGCCTCAGCCAAGTTGGAGGATGTCTCTGACCTGTTGGGCGGTGCTCTCTTTCTGCCGCTCTTCAAGTGGATGAATATGTACGGCCCCGTCTACCGTTTGGCGGCTGGACCAAGGAATTTTGTTGTGGTCAGTGACCCGGCGATTGCAAAGCACGTCCTGAGGATTACGGACCAAGTACTCAAAGGGTCTTGTGGCCGAGGTTTCGGAATTTCTATTTGGCTCTGGTTTCGCCATTGCTGAGGTTCTCTTTGGACGGTAAGTAAGCTTGTTTGCTTGGGTCTGGCTGCTCTGAATGGTTCTGGGTTTGCATGATATTTTGTTGTTCGAAATTCTGCGGGTTTGAATTGCATTATTTGTTCCGATGATACTTGCATAGAAAGAAACTCACCATTGATAGCTAACATATTCGGGACAAGATTGTGAGTAATATTTACATTACACAATATCTAGCTCTCAAACTGATCCTCTTGAGCTAGTAAAGTCTAAATTTTCATAGGCTAGGAGAAGGGCGGTGGTTCCATCGCTGCACAAGAGGTATCTATCACTTATAGTTGACAGAGTGTTCTGCAAATGTGCTGAGAGAATGGTGGAGAAGCTCAAAGTGAATGCAGCCAATGGCACTGCTGTAAACATGGAAGCAATATTTTCGCAGCTCACGCTTGATGTTATTGGCCTTTCAGTTTTCAACTACAACTTCGACGCCCTCAGTACGAAGCCCTGTTTATAGAAGCCGTTTACACTCATTGAAAGAGCTGAGCTTCGTCGTCTACTGACATTCTTCCGTATTGGAAGGTCATCATCATATTTGAGTTTACTAATGTTCTTTTTTTTATTCTTTAATCTATGAAGCTAGGGAAATCAGTAATGATATTTTTCTTTCCCTACTTGTAGGTCAAGCCTCTTTGTAAAGTCATCCCTAGACAGAGAAAGGCCGAAGCGGCTGTTCAACTGATTAGGGAAACTGTTGAAGACCTAATTGAAAAGTGTAAACAGATTGTGGAAGCTGAGGTGAAACGGTTGAAAATGAGGAATATGTCAATGAAGCTGATCCCAGTGTTCTTCGTTTCTTGATTGCGAGCAGGGAAGAGGTATTTCTTTTGCTGTTCACGGTTGGATCATGTATAGTCTCAGAAATGAAATACATTAATTGTTTTTTACTCTGCTTAGGCATCAGTGAACAACCGGTCTATTTACAGCCTTTGATTTGTCAGTCAGTGTCGATTTATTCAAATTTTTGATGTGGTGCTCAATACTAGTTTATTTACTTTTAATTTCAGGTTTCTAGTGAGCAGTTGAGAGATGACCTTTTATCTATGCTGGTTGCTGGCCACGAAACCACTGCTTCAGTTCTAACATGGACAGTGTATCTTCTAGCTAAAGTAATGTCTTTTTTCATAATGATGCTTCCACTTTAAGCTGTAGAGCTGACATACATTGTCAGTCATTTTTCTTGACTCATTCTTCACAAAAAAAGTTGAAAATCAAAGATGGGGTGGAGGAGAGTGAGAGAATTTCTTAGATTAAGCTGCAGTTTGGATCAGATTTCTTGAATTGTGGTAGTTCTCTAAAATTTTCCTTTTTTCTTTTTTTGTTTAGGACCCAATATCTTTGAGCAAAGCACAAGTCGAGGTTGACAGAGTACTTCAAGGGAAACCTCCTAGTTTTGAAGATACAAGGAACTCAAGTTCTTGACACGCTGCTTGTTTGAGTCATTGCGTTTATATCCTCATCCTCCGGTAGATTTCTTTTGTTTATCCCCATATTATTTGGTTATGTTTTGATGCGTTAGATCTAGCTAGTGAGCTGCTCTTTTGTGAACAATTGATTGCTTGATTTGAATTTTCAAAAGGTTCTACTAAGACGAGCTCAAGTCGACGATGTGCTACCTGGAGATTACAAGGTCAAACCTGGCCAGGATATAATGATATCGGTGTACAATATTCATCATTCTTCAGAGGTATGATGTACATTTATACTCGATGCTTTCCTTGCAATTTTGTCCGAATGGTGATCCTACTCGTGTAATTCGATGATTCTACTGTCAGTCCTAATGATTTTGTTCGTGATTTTACTCGATTCCGCTATGATCCTAATGCTACAGATCTAGGGTAGAATCTTGATGCCAGGGGCGGCTACGAGCATGTCTAACATGTTCCGTGGCAATATAAGTGATCAAATGGGTGGGCGGGCTGGGCCTGGAAAGAATTTCAGGCTCGTTTGGCTTGTTTCTAATGTTCAAGCTTGGTTTTTTATTTTTTGGGCGGGCCGAGCCAGACTCTGTTTTTTTTCTGACTCTGCTGCTACCCAGCTCGCCCGGCCCAGTTTTTTCATTTTTTATAGATAATTAATAAATAATAAATTTCTAAATAAAAGTTTAAATAAATAATGAATTCTACATAAAATATTAAAAAATTCTATATAATTAAATTAAATTATTTCTATTTTTATATATTTTTAAATAATATCTAATTAAATCTGTGCTGGGCTTTTTTTCGGCCCAAAATTTTTTCGGAAACCGGCCCGTGTTTTAATTCGGGCTTGTTTTTTGTCTAAGCCCGCCCGATTTGTTTTAAGCCCTGTTTTCAGCTTTTTTTTAGGCCGGGCCGGGTAACCGAGCTGGGTTGGGTTTGATCAGCTCTACGTGGCATAAGACCCCCCTACTTTTAGGGGCCCTTTTTTGACGGCTAGTATTTATAAATATGTATATATGTAAAAAACCTTTATACATTTAATATAATTTTATATCTTATAGTATATTTTTTAAGAAAAAAATTAAATTTTATAACTTTCAAAAATGAGAAATATTGAATAAATATATTACACTTTACTAATTTTAAAGTCTAATTAACTTTGAACAGAGCCCCCAAATCCATGGACACCCCTGCGTGATGCTAATAACATGTATCCTTGGAAGATAAATCCATTGAAACCATCGGTTACTTTGAAGTTCGTATTGACGATATATCCTCGGCTGATAAAAGTTAGTGCTAGATAGTGTGGAGATTGAATTGGAAATTTTTGAGAGATCAGAGAGATTCTCGACCTGCTTTTTTTTAGTATGAGTATTACACTAAGCGGTAAGTGAGCTGTTATTCAAGTTTCAAAAAAAAAAAAAATTACTGTTTCCTATTTATAGACTACCGATCAAAGGGAAGAACCGGCCCAGACCAGATTATTCTAATGAAACCAATAAAACAGTAAACCATAGCCTAGCACCCCACTTAAGAGTAGGCCGGATGAAATTCTGAAGATTCTTGAAGAAAGAAGCTAAAGAAATGCCCATCTCATGAAACTGAGCTCTATATTCTTTTCCATTAAGGCTCTTGGTGAGGTTATCAGCCAATTGGGTAAGTATTAGGAGCATGGTGAACAGAGAGTTACCCCTATTGTATGTGTTCTCGAACGACAGTCCTGCTCCACATGCTTAGTCCGTTCATTATGAACTGGATTGGTAGCAATGAAAACAACAGACCTGTTATCACACTTCAAAGGTATTGGATTAATCTCTGAATCCCTATCTCTTTCATTAGCCTACTGAGACAAGCCTACTCAGATGTAACCTTTCTCATGGCAGGATATTCAGCTGTTGTTTCTTTTGACTCCACGGAAATAGGCGACCCACCAAACAGGATATATAACCCACTTCCTAACCTTCTGGATATGGATACGGAGCCCAATCTGAATCACAATAGGCAATGAGATCATATGCGGTCTTGTTAAACTAAATTCCATTCTGTAGGGAGCCTTTAACATATCTCAAAACTTGTAACTCAGCATCAGCCTGGTGCTTGTAAGATAACTGAGTTTGCCATCAATCTTGATATATCTCTGGATCTTTCAGAGGTTCACCATCCTGAGCCAGCAGCAGAGTTCCCACCTCCAATGGGCTAGCAACAGATCTGCAGCTGCCCATGTCAAATCATCAAGAAGTTCTTTAGCGAACTTCCTCTGATGTTAACCATTTCTTGGGCAGTACTAATAAACTCCATCCCTAGAAAGAAGTGCAGGCCCTAAGTCTTTGATTCTGAATTGCTGCAACAAGACTTCCCTTTATCTTCTTGATTACATTCTCATCATTACCTAGACGATCATCTACATATAACCCGATGTATATGACTCTGTGGTTCTGTTAAAAGAACTAGGAATGATCATTTTCGAAGCCAACCTGTGAACTAAGCATACCATTTTCGTGAGGCCTGCATGTCTCCTCATTATGACCTTGCTTATCTCAATAAGAACAAATCTCCTTTTATTACTCCCCCTTTCCTATCTCCGTCTTATCATTTTTCTGTTGCCATTTGAGTTGTTGCTGGGTTTGTTGTTTGGTTTCCACCATTTACGACTAGATTAGAGCGTAAGTGTTTTCTTGACTGGGAAGCGAAGACAACATCAAATGTTTCCTCTAATATTGACATAGCAGTCATCCCATTAAGAAGTCCAGGACCTTATCTTCTTCCAGCAACTTCTTGACATTTTCTGCATAGCTGCTCTTATAACATCTACAGGTTGCAAAATCGATGACAGATGTAAGCTTATCCTAGACTCTTTTGATCTTGGTAAAATAGGTACTGACAGTCATTCACTTGTTCCAAGTCACAGAGCTCTTTGTTCAGTTGAACCTTCTTTTTTTTTTTTGATAAGGATTCAGGTTGAACCTTCTGGTCCCATCTATCTGGTTGTACCAGACTATCCCACATATCCTTTGCAGAAGTGTGAAAACAAGGCTCTCACATATTTCTTGTTCTAACGCATTCAACAACCACAATATAATCAATCCTTTACATCTGTCCCACGTGAGAGCTTTAGATTCATCATATGTAGGTCGATCAACCTTTCCATCTATCATTCCGATTTGTTAAAACGCCATAAGGTGATAACCACAGTTCACTTCTACGTTTGAAAACCACTACCGTTAAATTCCTCGTGATGAAACGAATCAAGTGTTCGATTGCCGCAATGTTGTTTCCAGCCATGGTGACTCAAATTGAGCAACAAATTCTAAGCTTAGACACAATCTATGCGCACGGAAGCAGTTTGGAGCTTAAATCTGCTGACACCATGTAGAGATTAAAATTTGAAATTGTCGAGAGATGAGAGAGAACTCCGACCTGAATTGGCTTAGAGTCTGAGTTTTACTCTGATTTGGAAAACTAAGTGAGCTGTCACTCAAGTTACAGTGAGCTTCTGAAAATAACTGTCACTCAAGTTACTGACCAAAGTGAAGACCGGTCCAACTGGATTATTCTAATGAAAACAGTAAAACAGTAAACCATATCCTAACAGATGGACCTGCTCCGAGTTCACTTCAGACCGAGCAAAATTACGATTTTTCTTAGTGCAAAAGAATTTCTAGCAGTCAATTAAAAGTTAACAGTAAATCATATACTAACTTGTTCTGTTGGGGTGAATTTTGTACTTGAGAAGGTATGGAATAGAGCTGAGAGTTTGTACCAGACAGATTTGACTTGGACGGGCCTGCCCCTATGAGACGAATACTGATTTCAGGTCAGAATCTGCTGTCTGCTTAATTTCTCCCTACTGAGAGAATTTTACATGCAAATTCTTTTACATGCAAAAGGACAACTTTTTCGTCTGATGCTGACATGGCATGGGAATGCAGATTTATAACCATTCAGTGGAGGACCTCGGAAGTGTGTGGGCGACCAGTTTGCGATGTTAGAAGCAATAGTGGCACTAGCAGTCCTGTTACAACACCTCAACTTCCAGCTGGTCCCGGACCAGAAGATTGGCATGACAACTGGAGCGACAATTCATACAACTAATGTAATGTTCATTCTTCTATCTTCTTTTCAGAGTTATGAAAACTTCATGCATGATCTGTTGTACATACCAGTTATGCTGAGCCGGAATTAATTGGTTATATGTTTGGTCTGTGGTTGCGAATACTTTGCAGGTTTTGTATATGAGGATGGCCGAGAGAGAGAGGCAGGCTGCATCTGCTTTGACATGATTTTTTTTTTTTTGTAAGGTCTGTCATATGTACCGCCTCTTTCCCATTAAATTCTCCTCATTATTGTCGCCCCATCCAGGATTATGTAAGGCAAACGTGTCAGAGTTCCTTTTTGAAAGGAAAGAGCATGTATTGAATAATAGAAGCTTATAGTCGCACGCATCGCATGGATCCAAGTATGATTCGGGAAGCACTAGCAGTGAGGCCTACTCGATTCGTATAAGGATAACCCAACCAAGTAGCTGAATGTTTTGCTCCTAGCCGTGCAAGAGTAGAAATTATTTGGGGTTTTATACTTCAGCTGCATCTTAATAGAAATTGAATGATCCAGCAGGCACTTCTATCTACATAAGGCTACAAAACAAGATTCAAGTAACTTAACAATCCCCTAAAAGCTACCCTTTACACCAACAATGTGCTGAGGTACACCATGATTGCTATCAACTCTCTTTCTCGTGCTTCTCTCCCGGCATGACGTGGAAATCGTGGCAATCATTCCCTTTGTCTGCAAGGTTGAAGAGATCTCCACACCGATACACGATCGGGTGATGATGAGAATCCCTTTCGTAGCTTGTTCCTTAGGCTACTATGGTATGCATGTTGCTGGAGGATGTCGCTCTTCCAATCTCCCCCCTACTCTTGCCATTCCAACACCTATATCAACGTGATTTGAGTTGTTCCACATTACACTCTCTCGCTCACTCTGCTTCTCGATCTTTAACCTACATTGCGCTAGCAAACTCTCACCCTCTTTCTTCTCATCATTATCATTGAAATCCATCAATGTTAACGGAGTTCAGCTCACTGTTTGTCGTTGTCTCCTTGTGTAATTCTTTCTCATCTACGCCATTTCCACTTTACAAAGATGGGGTAGATTCTTTTCGTGTTTTAATGTGGGAAAAGATACGCAAGTGATAAGTGGTGAAATAATGATGTTTCAATGCCTTTATACACCTTCATTTCATTTGGTGCATAGCTTATTTCACCACTTAATAGAGTGTTTTTGTGATTAATAGTGAACTTATACAGTTTGATCTTTTGATAGGTAAAAGCTCACCTTGAGCACACTTTGACCCATTTTAGAGCTAGTGGCATGCACCAACAGCTTCCCCATCCTTCAAGCTTTCCAACGCCGCAAACAGGAATTCTGAGCGTAACGGATTCCCCCGCGTAAGTTAGAGAAAATGTTTTCTGCAGTCGACCGACCCATGGACCGACCCACTCTGGGTCGGTCGGAAGCTCCTGGAGCAGAAATTTGTCTCTGCATCGGACCGACCCATTGGACCGCCCACACTGGTCGGTCGGAACTTAAAAATGGTCACGTGCCTCGTCTCCAGAAGGCCGACCGACCCGCGGACCGACCCACGGTGGGTCGGGCGGACGCGGAAATTTCTCTACTTATGCCAGTTTTGAGGCTTTTTCACTAACTTCGACTTCTACACACCAAAAGACCCAAAACAAGGAGAGAGAGAGGCGATTTTGAGGAGAAAAAAAGAGAAGAAGAAGAAGAAGAGAAGGAAGAAGAAGAAGAGAGCTCACCTTCTCCAAGCTCAACCACCTTCAACAATGGCTTTTCTCTCTCTCTCTCTCTCTTTTATGTATCTCTATGGCTGAGTAGAACTATTTAGCACTTGGGATGGGGATTTGAACTTGAATCCCTCAACTAGCTTGTAAACCCTTGCTTCATTAATTATGATTGTTTTTCTCTCTCTTGTTCATTTAATGCTTTAACTTGATCAATTATGGCATTTATGGTGATTCCCAACAACACAAGATTTTGAGTTGGGGTTGTGACCTAGAGAGGAGAGAACCCTAGATTGTGCTAGCTTGATTAGTTGGTGAAATTTGGGGCTATTTATGTGGACTTGCAATTAATGCTATCTAGTGATTTGAACTCCTCTTGATTTGAGAGTTGAGAGTATCTAGGTAAGAATTGGGCTCTTCCATGATTTGGAAGATCATTACAATAGTCCAAATAGACAATTTGAGTGAACTGGGTTTATGAGTGAAGTGGGGGTGTTTTTAGGTGAAAATAACCATCCTAGGGTGCTTTCCATCCAAAACCTTAACAACCAATTTTAGTTCCCATAGTTAAGTTGCAGTTTTTCTTGAACAAAATCATTAAGCTTGCCACCGGCTAACCCCCCTTTACTCATTTATTATTCAGTTACCGAATACCGAAACTAGGGAGACAGATAATCAATTTCCTGGTGGAACGACACTCGTTATACTCTACTACTTCGATTGGTCCACTTGCCCATACTTTGTGATATTGATCTGCATATACATATATTTCTCCTGACAAGTTTTTGGCGCCGCCGCCGGGGAAATGATAGTCTCTATCAGTTTCCCCAGTTTCGGTATACCCAGTTTTATTTATTTTAGTTTTTCTTTAGTTCCTTTTATTTTCCCCTACCTTTAATATTTAGTATTGTTTGTGGGCAAGCTTGTTTAGGTACCCCCTGCTCCTCTTTTGTGTATGCCAAGTACCCGTTCTAGCGACTCTCCTCTTGCTAGTCCGAGGCCCGATCTCGAACGATCTCTAAGAAGAGTTAGAAGAAACTTGAAAACACTTGCCATGGCGGACAATGACCCGCATGTAGAGAACAATGGTCATGGGGATGAACAACCACAAGGCCAACACCGACCTCTCAAAGACTACCACCGACCAAACACCGAAGGGAGAGCCTCAACAATAGTTCTTCCAACCTTAACACAGGCTGAAGCGGCTCAATGGACTTTCAAAACCCACTTCATCACCGCCATCCGGGACCAAGGAAAATTCAGTGGGGCTAATCCGGATGATGCTCCAAACCACTTGAGCGTCTTCGTGGATTTTTGCAACTCCTTCGGTAAAACAGGAAATCTAAACGAGAGGATCCGGCTACAACTCTTCCCCCACTCACTGTCCGACTCAGCTTTGAGATGGTACCGTAGTCTCCCATCAAATTCTATCGAAACATGGGAGCAAATGGCTAGCAAATTCCTTGCCAAATACTACCCCACAAGTAGGACAAGGCAATTAATTGGCGAAATAAATACATTCTACCAAGAGCCGGGTGAGACCTTGTACGATGCTTGGGACCGGTTCAAGGAGCTACTCATGAATTGCTCCCATCATGGTCTAGATGACCAATCCTTGTGTCTCTCATTCTTCAATGGGCTGGACGACTCCAACCGCCTACTTGTTAATTCCTCCGCGGGAGGGAGCTTCATGACAAAGTCTCCCGAGGAAGGAATAGAACTCCTAGAAACAATGACCAATGACAAGGCAATGGTCTAGAGCCAAGGGAAGAGTACCAAGAGCAGCTGGCCTCCTCAATGTGCAACCCACCGATCATCTCTCAGCTCAAATCTCATCTCTCACGAAGATGGTAGAGAAGCTAGCCACCGCTCCAAACCGAAATGGTCAAATCTATAGCTTCTTCATCTTCCGGTCAATCCTCGGAGGGATGTGCCATATGTGCGGGTCCCCACGACACTCGACGTTGTGAAGGGGAGCTGAACATGAATCAACAAGGGGATGTGAACTTCATAGGCAACCGAGCTTACAACAACAACAATGCGCCATGGAGGAACCATCCAAATTTTTCATGGAGAAATGACCAAAACCAAGGAGAACCAAACTAAAGCTTCAACAACTCTCAAGGGTATAGACCTCAAGCCCAAACCAACCATCAAATTTTCAATCCGGTTATAGACCACAAGGGACCCCTCCCGGCTTTCAACAACAACAACAACAAGATCCCCCCTCTTCTTCTTCAAGTGGGATTTCTAGGTTAGAGAACCTCATGGCGGATTTTATTGTCACCGCCAAGACCAAATTCTCGGAGCAAGAAGCTTTCAATGCTAATCAAATGGCATTTAATAAAACATTGAAACTCAACTTGGGCAAATATCTCAGCAGCTCGCGCAAAGGCCTCCAGGCACGTTCCCAAGCCAAACCAAGCCTAATCCGAAAGAGAAACTCAATGCTATATTCGTGAGAGAAGATGTTGAAGAAGAGGTTAGCAAGATAAATGTGATTGAGACTTCAAAGATTCACCCTCTTCATCAAGTATGGGCTATGTCCATAGCAGCATCGAAAAGAAAGATAGCCCAACTTGAATCTTCTTCGAGAATTCATGATCATGAACTTCAAGATGAGAGGGAGCACTTGGGAAGGCTTCTTACAAACTATGCAAGAGAGAAAGCCAAGTTGGAGGATGATGAGGAAGGGATAAAAGTTGTTACCTTGAGAAGTGGGAGAAAAACACAAGAAGTCCAAGTCCCACATGAGCCAAACAACCCAAAGGAGGGTGACGAAGAAAGGGTTGACCATCCAACGGAGGGAACTCCTCAAGACGTCCCCGCAAACCTCTCCGCACAAAAACCCTCTCCATGTGAACCACCTGTACCTTTCCCCAACCGACTCAAGAAACAGAAGCTTGATGCAGAGTACGGGAAGTTTCTAGCGGTGCTTAAGCAATTGAATGTCAACATCCCTTTTGTAGACCTCATTGCCAAGATGCCAAACTATGCTAAATTCCTCAAGCATCTCATCTCCAACAAATTAAAATTGACCGAAGACGGCACCATCCAGCTCAATGAAGCTTGCTCTGCTATTCTCAAACAGCCATTACCTTCGAAATGCAGCGATCCAGGCAGCTTCACCATCCCGGTCATGATCGGTAGCACCTCTTTTCAATACTCCTTATGTGATCTAGGTGCCTCCATCAACTTGATGCCCCTTTCCACCTTCAAGCGGCTAGGTATATGTGAATTGAAAAAGAGCAAGATGGTCCTTCAACTGGCAGATGGGTCGACGATTTACCCAAGTGGAGTGGTTGAAGACGTTATCATCAAAGTGGAACATCTATACTTCCCATGCGATTTTGTCATTTTGGACATTGAAGACAACTCCACTACACCCCTTATCCTTGGCCGGCCTTTCCTTGCCACTGCTGATGCTCAAATTGCTGTGGCAAGAAGGACCATCACCTTGCAAGCATATGATGAGAAGTTGGTATTCACAGCGGGGAGGTCCCCAAATAACAAGACGGCGACGGTCAAGGTTGTAGAAAAGGAGGCCCAGCCACATTCATCTTCTTCACCTCTCTTCATCACTCTACCCGAAGGGATCACCATCCAGGATGAACCACCATTAATCCTTGAAGAAGAGAAAGAGAGGGTCAGGAAGGAAAAAGGTAAACGTGCATCAAAGTGGATACCCAAAAATGTCTTCGATTCATGCTTTGGATGTCCTCCTCACGTCCACCTCCAGGTTCCTTCTAACCTTAACTATGGTCTAGCCGAAGACACCGTAAAAAGACGGGTAGCTTTCCGGGAGGCACCCGAAATACTCTCATGCTATTGTTGTGCTTGTTTTGCTTGTTTATGTACCTTTGTTTTGGCGGGTTAACTTTGATTGATTGGTTTACTTGTTTCTTGCTTTGTATTGTGTGTTTCTGCGTGTTTTTGCATGTTTAAGTTGGCTGTGGTTGAAAACAAGTGTTTTGGGCAAGAAAACATCTTTTTTGGGGAGCCTCTGTCAAAGACCTACCCTAGGACCGATCCTAGATGGGTCGGTCGGCTCGAAAAATTTGAAAAATTTCTTTCTGTTGAAGACCGACCCACCGACCGACCCTAGGTTGGGTCGGTCGGGTCGAAAAATTTCGAAAATCCTGCTCTGTTAAAGACCGACCCTACGACCGACCCAAGGGTGGGTCGGTCGGGTCGAAAATTTTGAAAAAAAACGGAAACGCTGCGTTTGATTTAAAACTCAGTCTTCCCTTTTTCTTCCCTGTCTTCCCTCACCCCTCAACTCCCTTCTTCCTCATCGCGCCCCCAGCCCCCTTCTCCTTCCTGCTCTCTCTGCACCTGCGCACGCCACCACCCCTCGCCACCACCTCCCACGCCACCATCCCGTCGTTCGAGCGCCGACGCAGCAGGTCGACAGCAGCCCAGCCTTCCCCACACCAAAGTCGAACCCTAACCCCCGTTACCCTAAATTCGAATTCTACCCCACTCTGCACCCAAACCTGTTAATTTCTGCTCAATTTCACCCCCACAACACTAAGGTATGTCATTTTAACCATAATTTGTCAATTTTTACAATTTTAGGGCAAGTTACAATTTGGGCTAAAATTAGGTCGAACCAAACAAGGCTTTGGGTGGAATTTCTGAATTGTGGGGTCTTTGATGGTGCAAATGTTTTTAATTGATAGTGTTAGGCTTTTGTGTGAAATTGGGCTAGACAATGTGGCTTTTTGATGGTGGTGACATGATATGGGTACACTTAGTGCTTTATATTAAATCCACCTAATATATCATGTTGTGGCATACTTGGATAAATTGTGAATGATTCAATGATGTCAATGCTACAATTGATAATGTTGGGCTTGGTGTGTGGAATTGGTCTAGAAATTGTAGTTGGTTGTTGGTGCGAGCACTTGGTATACTAGATGCTCTCGCTTGAATTTTATCCAATGCGCAATGTTGTTGTTACAATTGCTAATGCTAGTACCATACTAATGTGGCGGGTTGCTTAGCAAATCTTTTTGCTCTTCAATTGATAAACTACATAAGGCAATGAACTTTCATGAGTGAGAATTGAGGGTTCTCAAATTATGCGAAATGGGATGACTTATTGAATTGCTTGGTACATTTTGTGCTTTGTAATGGGTTGGTGCTATTGGGATGCTTCACTATTTAAATGACAGCCTTCGGGCTAATTGTGGAGGTTCTTAGAACCGGGGAAAGGGAAGAAAAACAAGGGAAACCATGCCGAAATTTTGCTCTTCTTTGTGCTTCATGCTTATTCTTTGCCAAAATGCTTAGTATTCTTCCTCTTTTTATTCTAACTTCACACCTTTGTTATTTGTTTCTTCTTCTTTTGTCTTTATTCCTTTTTGTAGAACAATGGCAGCCGCCAATGCCGGTCTCCTTGATGGCTGGTTCATCAATGAAGCTGCCCGGGCATGGTACAGTACTGCCCCACGTCGAAAGGAAATCGTGCGGGAGAGGACGGTGGACCCTTCCCCATTGATACACTTCAGCTTCGCGCCGTCCTCGATCCTCTCTAGTGGAGCTGTCTGCTGAGCATGGGCGGGGAATACTTCCCCAGCCAGATTTACGAATTCTACACTAATGCCACGGTAGATCGCCATGAGAGGACGGTCCTCTTCCTATTGGGGGGCAACCAATCGAAATCACCTAAGACACCTTCCAGCGTTTCCTTGAGGTGCCTTGGGAGGATGTGACCCACCGCTCCTGGATTACCTCCTACGAGCAGGATGACCATAGGAAGCACTACTGGCCACTCTCCCCATTCAGCGCCGAAAGAAGAACCAGGCGGGGACTGATGTTCGAGTCACGATGACTCTTAAACATGGTCACTGATCCGGTCAAGAGAGTCTTGCTGGCACTGCTCCGCCACAACATCCATCCACGTGACAGCAAAGATCTTAATGCGACGGACTGTTCCTCGTCGACTAATGCTGACTCCAGACATCACTGTCGAGCCGATGTCCCTCTCCGGATTGATGTTCCGGCATCTGCTCCACATTATCGCCAAGAAGGACACCCAGCACCTGGGGTTCCCCTTCTTCATTCAGCAGCAGATTGCCCAGCTGGGGGTGCCGACTGCTGGGCTTCAGGCCAGTCCTCCCATGGAGTTGATCGGGGCGCACACTATGAGGAGGTTTGGGTTCACTCAGCACGCAGATGGCTGGTACAAGGAAGACGCTCAGACGGCTCGGGCGTCCTCTCGGGTGCCTCTGCTAGTGCCTCTGCTAGTGCTCTCGCGCTCCTGCTCCTCCCTCCTCCCCCACCGATCGGCGTTGTATCCGAGGAGCGCTTTCAAGAATACCAGCGTCAGGTGGTTGAGCACCAGCGCCTGGTTGCTGAGCAGCAGCGTCTGATGGCGGAGCAGATTCGCGCCCTTCAAGAGCAGATGGCACATGGCCACCCCCTCCCCAGTAGTTCTTTATGCAAAATGTGGATTGTCATTATTCTTGCACTTTTTGGACTTCTTCTGATTGCTGTTTCATCTTCGATATTTACATTCAACACTCTAGCTTTGTAGCACTTTCCTATTTTCTTTGATGCACTTTCGGATAATATGATTCAGGACTCATGTATGAGCCCCATTTTGCTTACTAATTATGGCCTTTTTGCGAATTCTTCGGAATTACGAGTGCGCCTAGTTCCTTTTTGCCTTGCATTGTAGATATACACTTTGAACGCAAGTGCTCCTCAAGGGTGAGTAAGGACACATGCAAGAGGAACTCTTGCAAATTTTTCTAGCACTTCAACGCCCCGGACACTAACAAGTGTGGGGAATTTGATCCACCACACACACCTTCTCAGGGGAGTCCTCGTTCTCTCACACCTACACACTTACATACTGCGCTAAACTTTTGTACTCTATGTTAGTGCTTTGAAAAGGTCTTCTGTTTGTGTTCCCTTGAGTTTTGCTTCGAACAATGCGGACATTGTCCCATTCAAGTGTGGGGGGAAACGACCTTTCTTTTTGGTGCACTACTCAATTTCCCTATACGTATCTACAGCTCCCATGTAGAAATTACATTTATAGTAAGCAAGTGTCTCCATGAATTTTTAGAATTTTTCACTGATTGTTTTTCAAAAAGATCTCTCTTGAGGAGCAATTGTTTGCGGTGCTTCCATAAACCCCTCTCGTGGTGATTTTTATTGCTTAGGGGTTCTTTCTACCTTCTCATCTAGGGATTGCTAAGGGGTGCTTCCTGTGAGAAATATTTATATAGGAACTTGAGAGACACCATAGGTAACCAACAAATGAGAGTTGAGTGTTCATTAAAGAAAGGCAAAATGCCAAAACACTCTTCTCTCATTTTGTTGCAAAAGTGAATCAAATGCAAATCTCTATTTTCCTTTTGTTTTCCTCAATGCCATTCTTAAGAGAAGTGGCCATGGTAAAAGTTCTCCAAGTTCCAAAAATCTCTAAGAACTTGGAAGCACTCTAGATCATACCCCAAAACTCTATATTTTTATTTACCCTAAGCACACCCATGTCACCACGAGAAGGTTGGTTGCACTCCTCTTGAGATGTTTCACAAATTTTGCTCACTTGAATTCAAGAGTCATCTAGACACTTGCTTGCTTTCAATGTTCCTTCTTATGGGTTCCTAGCAAATTTTGTTGAGGACAAGCAAATAGATAAGTGTGGGGGAGTTGAGAAGTTGATAAGTGTGAAATAATAATGTTTCAATGCCTTATACACCTTCTTCATTTGGTGCATAGCCTATTTCACCATAATAGAGTGTTTTTGTGATTAATAGTGAATTATACAGTTTGATCTTTGATAGGAGGTAAAAGCTCACCTTGAGCACACTTTGACCCATTTTAGAGCTAGTGGCATGCACCAACAGCTTCCCCATCCTTCAAGCTTTCCAACGCCGCAAACGGGGAGCAATTCCGAGCCGTAACGAAGATTCTAGGCCCGCGTAAGTAAGAGAAAAATGTTTTCTACAGTCGACCGACCCATGGACCGACCCACTCTGGGTCGGTCGGAAGCTCCTGGAGCAGAAATGTCCTGCATCGGACCGGACGACCATTGGACCGACCCACACTGGGTCGGTCGGAACTTAAAAATGGTCACACGCCTCGTCTCAGAAGGCCGACCGACCCGCGGGACCGACCCACGGTGGGTCGGTCGGACGCGAAAATTTCTCTAACTTATGCCAGTTTTGAGGCTTTTTCACTAACTTCGACTTCTACACACCCAAAAGACCTAAACAAGGAGAGAGAGAGGCGATTTTGAGGGAGAAAAGAAGAAGAAGAAGAGGAGAAGGAAGAAGAAGAAGAGAGCTCCTTCTCCAAGCAAACCACCTTCAACAATGGCTCTCTCTCTCTCTCTCTCTCTTTTTATGTATCTCTATGGCTGAGTAGAACTATTTAGCACTTGGGATGAGGATTTGAACTTGAATCCCTCAACTAGCTTGTAAACCCTTGCTTCATTAATTATGATGTTTTTCTCTCTCTTATTCATTAATGCTTTAACTCGATCAATTATGGCATTTATGGTGATTCCCAACAACACAAGATTTTGAGTTGGGGGTTGTGATAGAGGAGAGAGGAACCCTAGATTGTGATAGCTTTGATTAGTTGGTGAAATTTGGGGCCATTTATGTGGACTTGCAATTAATGCTATCTAGTGATTTGAACTCCTCTTGATTTGAGAGTTGAGAGTATCTAGGTAAGAGTTGGCTCTTCCATGATTTGGAAGGTCATTACAATAGTCCAAATAGACAATTTGAGTGAACTGGGTTTATGAGTGAAGTTGGGGTGTTTTTAGGTGAGAATAACCATCCTAGGGTGCTTTCCATCCAAAACCCTTAACAACCAATTTTAGTTCCATAGTTTAGTTGCAGTTTTTCTTGAACAAAATCATTAAGCTTGCCGCCGGCTAAACCCCCCTTTACTCATTTATTATTCCGTTACCGAATACCGAAACTAGGGAAACAGATAATCAATTTCCTGGTGGAACGACACTTGTTATCTACTACTTCAATTGGGTCCACTTGCCCACTTGTCAGAGGAAATATATGTATATGCAGATCAATATCACAAAATATGGGCAAGTGGACCCAATCGAAGTAGTAGATAACGAGTGTCGTTCCACCAGGAAATTGATTATCTGTTTCCCTAGTTTCGGTATTCAGTAACAGAATAATAAATGAGTAAAGGGGGGTTTAGCCGGCGACAAGCTTAATGATTTTGTTCAAGAAAAACTGCAACTGAACTATGGAAACTAAAATTGGTTGTTAAGGGTTTTGGATGGAAAGCACCCTAGGATGGTTATTCTCACCTAAATACACCCCAACTTCACTCATAAACCCAGTTCACTCAAATTGTCTATTTGGACTATTGTAATGACCTTCCAAATCATGGAAGAGCCAACTCTTACCTAGATACTCTCAACTCTCAAATCAAGAGGAGTTCAAATCACTAGATAGCATTAATTGCAAGTCCACATAAATGGCCCCAAATTTCACCAACTAATCAAGCTAGCACAATCTAGGGTTTCTCTCTTCTTTAGGTCACAACCCCCAACTCAAAGTCTTGTGTTGTTGGGAATCACCATAAATGCCATAATTGATCAAGTTAAAGCATTAAATGAACAAGAGAGAGAAAACAATCATAATTAATGAAGCAAGGGTTTACAAGCTAGTTGAGGGATTCAAGTTCAAATCCCCATCCCAAGTGCTAAATAGTTCTACTCAGCCATAGAGATACATAAAAGAGAGAGAGAGAGAGAAAGCCATTGTTGAAGGTGGTTGAGCTTGGAGAAGGTGAGCTCTCTTCTTCTTCCTCTCTTCTTCTTCTTCTTCTTCTTTTCTCCCTCAAAATCGTCTCTCTCTCTCCTTGTTTAGGTCTTTTGGTGTGTAGAAGAAGTGTAAGATAGTGAAAAAGCCTCAAAACTGGCATAAGTAGAGAAATTTCCGCGTCCGACCGACCCACCGTGGGTCGGTCCCGCGGGTCGGTCGGCCTTCTGAGACGAGGCGCGTGACCATTTTTAAGTTCCGACCGACCCAGTGTGGGTCGGTCCAATGAGTCGGTCCGATGCAGAGACAAACTTCAGCTCCAGGAGCTTCCGACCGACCCAGAGTGGGTCGGTCCATGGGTCGGTCGACTGCAGAAAACATTTTTCTCTTACTTACGCGGGGCCTAGAATCTTCGTTACGGCTCGGAATTGCTCCCCGTTTGCGGCGTTGGAAAGCTTGAAGGATGGGGAAGCTGTTGGTGCATGCCACTAGCTCTAAAATGGGTCAAAAGTGTGCTCAAGGTGAGCTTTTACCTATCAAAAGATCAAACTGTATAAGTTCACTATTAATCACAAAAACACTCTATTAAGTGGTGAAATAGGCTATGCACCAAATGAAATGAAGGTGTATAAAAGGCATTGAAACATCATTATTTCACCACTTATCAACTCCCCCACACTTATGTATTTGCTTGTCATCAAGCAAAAATATGCTAGGAACCCACAATAAGAAGGAACATTGAAAGCAAGCAAGTGTCTAGATGAACTCTTGAATTCAAGTGAGCAAAATTTGTGAAACATCTCAAGAGGAGTGCAACCAACCTTCTCGTGGTGACATGGGTGTGCTTAGGGTAAATAAAAAATATAGAGTTTGGGGTATGATCTAGAGTGCTTCCAAGTTCTTAGAGATTTTTGGAACTTGGAGAACTTTTACCATGGCCAACTTCTCTCAAGAATGGGCATTGAGGAAAAACAAAAGGAAAAATAGAGATTTGCATTTGATTCACTTTTGCAACAAGAGATGAGAAGAGATGGTTTGGCATTTTGCCTTTCTTTAATGAACACTCAACTCTCATTTGTTGGTTACCTATGGTGTCTCTCAAGTTCCTATATAAATATTTTTCACAAGGAAGCACCCCTTAGCAATCCCTAGATGAGAAGGTAGAAAGAACCCCTAAGCAATAAAAAATCACCAAGAGAGGGGTTTATGGAAGCACCACAAACAATTGCTCCTCAAGAGAGATCTTTTTGAAAAACAATCAGTGAAAAATTCTAAAAATCATGGAGACACTGTACTATAAATGTAATTTCTACATGGGAGCTGTAGATACATATAGGGAAATTGAGTAGTGCACCAAAAAGAAAAGGTCGTTTCCCCCACACTTGAATGGGACAATGTCCGCATTGTTCGAAGCAAAACTCAAGGGAACACAAACAGAAGACCTTTTCGAAGCACTTAACATAGAGTACAAAAGTTTAGCGCAGTATGTAAGTGTGTAGGTGTGAGAGAACGAGGACTCCCCTGAGAAGGTGTGTGTGGTGGATCAAATTCCCCCACACTTGTGAGTGTCTGGGGGTGTTGAAGCGCTAGGAAAAATTTGCAAGAGTTCCTCTTGCATGTGTCCTTACTCACCCTTGAGGAGCGCTTGCGTTCAATGTGCATATCTACAATGCAAGGCAAAAAGGAAACTAGGCGCACTCGTAATTCCGAAGAATTCGCAAAATGGCCATAATTAGTAAGCAAAATGGGGCTCATACATGAGTCCTGAATCATATGATCCGAAAGTGCATCAAAGAAAATAAGAAAGTGCTACAAAGCTAGAGTGCTGAATGAAAAAAAAAAAACGAAGATGAAACAGCAATCAGAAGGAGTCTAAAAAGTGCAAGAATAATGACAATCCACATTTTGCATAAAGAACTACTGGGGAGGGGGGTGGCCATGTGCCATCTGCTCCTGAAGGGCGCGAATCTGCTCCGCCATAAGACGCTGCTGCTCAGCAACCAGGCGCTGGTGCTCAGCCACCTGACGCTGGTATTCTTGAAAGCGCTCCTCGGATACAACGCCGGTCGGTGGGGGAGGAGGGAGGAGCAGGAGCGGAGCGGCACTAGTAGAGGCACTAGCAGAGGCACCCGAGGAGGACGCCCGAGCCGTCTGAGCGTCTTCCTTGTACCAGCTATCTGCGCGCTGAGTGAACCCAAACCTCCTCATAGTGTGCGCCCCGATCAACTCCATGGGAGGACTGGCCTGAAGCCCAGCAGTCGGCACCCCCAGCCGGGCAATCTGCTGCTGAATGAAGAAGGGGAACCCCAGGTGCTGGGTGTCCTTCTTGGCGATGATGTGGAGCAGATGCCGGAACATCAATCCGGAGAGGGACATCGGCTCGTCAGTGATGTCTGGAGTCAGCATGTAGTTGACGAGGAAACAGTCCGTCGCATTAAGATCTTTGCTGTCACGCGGATGGATGTTGTGGCGGAGCAGTGCCAGCAAGACTCTCTTGACCGGATCAGTGACCATGTTTAGAGTCATCGTGACTCTAACATCAGTCCCCGCCTGGTTCTTCTTTCGGCGCTGAACGGGGAGAGTGGCCAGGTAGTGCTTCCTATGGTCGTCCTGCTCGTGGGAGGTAATCTTGGAGCGGTGGGTCACATCCTCCCAAGGCACCTCAAGGAAACGCTGGAAGGTGTCTTTGGTGATTTCGATTGGTTGCCCCCCAACATAGGAAGAGACCGTCCGCTCATGGCGATCCACCGTGGCATTAGCGTAGAATTCGTAAATCTGGCTGGGGAAGTATTCCCCGCCCATGCTCAGCAGACAGCTCCACTGGAGAGGATCGAGGACGGCGCGAAGCTGAAGTGTATCAATGAGGGTAGGGTCCACCGTCCTCTCCCGCACGATTTCCTTTCGACGTGGGGCATTGTACCATGCTCGGGCAGCTTCATTGAGGAATCGGCCATCAAGGAGACCGGCATTGGCGGCTGCCCTTCGAGTGGCACGTTGGTTTCGGTGGGCCATTGTTCTGCAAAAAGGAATAAAGACAAAAGAAAACAAAAGAAGAAGAAACAAATAACAAATGGTGTGAAGTTAGAATAAAAAGAGGACGAATACTAAGCATTTGGGCAAAGAATAAGCATGAAGCACAAAGAAGAGCAAAAGTAATGGTACGTTGCTAGAAAAATTTCGGCATGGTTTCCCTTGTTTTTCTTCCCTTTCCCCGGTTCTAAGAACCTCCACAAATTAGCCCAAAGGCTGTCATTTAAATAGTGAAGCATCCCAATAGCACCAACCCATCACAAAGCACAAAAATGTACCAAGCAATTCAATAAGTCATCCCATTTCGCATAGTTTGAGAACCCTCACTTCTCACTCATGAAAGTTCATTGTTATGTAGTCTATCAATTGAAGAGCAAAAAGAGTTGCTAAGCAACCCGCCACATTAGTATGGTACTAGCATTATGAATTGTAACGACAACATTGCGCATTAGATAAACTTCAAGCGAGAGCATCTAGTATACCAAGTGTGCTAGCACCAACAACCAACTACAATTTCTAGACCAATTTCACACACCAAGCCCAACATTAATTGTAAGCATTGACATCATTGAATCATTCACAATTCATCCATGTATGCCACAACATGATATATTAGGTGAGATTTAATATAAAGCACTAAGTGTACCCATATCATGTCACCACCATCAAAAAGCCACATTGTCTAGCCCAATTTCACACACAAAGCCTAACACTATCAATTAAAAACATTTGCACCCTCAAAGACCCACAATTCAGAAATTCCACCCAAAGCCTTGTTTGGTTCGACCTATTTTAGCCCAAATTGTAACTTGCCCTAAAATTGTAAAAATTGACAAATTATGGTTTAAAATGACATACCTTAGCGTTTGTAGGAGATTGGAGCAAGAAATTTGAGAGATTGGGCACAAAATCGGTTTAAAACCGAATTGGGGGAAAAATGGTGAATTAGGGATTTATGGGGATGTGGGGTGTGGGGGTTTGGCGGGCTGTTGGTGGTACGGGCGCGGCTGGGTATGGCTGGGCGGCGAGGTGAAGAAGGAGCAGGGCGGGAGGAGGGAGGGGGCGGGAGGGGCGCGGGCCGGAAGTAGTGGTGGAGGTGGTGGGGTGGTGGTGCGGCCGCTGGGTGGGCTGTGGGGAGCAGAGAGAATCGCAGGGGAAGGAGAAGGAGAAGGGGGCCGGGGAAAGGAGAAAGAGAAAGGGGGGGTAAAACTGTTTAACGAAGCGCACGTTTTCAGTTTTTTTTTCAAAAA
Source organism: Limonium bicolor (assembly GCA_023374045.1). NCBI lineage: Eukaryota > Viridiplantae > Streptophyta > Magnoliopsida > Caryophyllales > Plumbaginaceae > Limonium > Limonium bicolor. Next base: position 99,478,134 of record CM041782.1, read on the forward strand.
TTTCGACCCGACCGACCCACCCTAGGGTCGGTCGGAGGGTCGGTCTAACAGAGAAGGAGTTCAAAAAAGGGCGGACCAAAAATTCGACAAACCAACCTAGGGTCGGTCGGTGGGTCGGTCTTCAACAGAAAGAAATTTTTCAACCAGACCGACCCACCATAGGGTCGGTCGGTGGGTCGGTCCGTTACAGAGACCAATTTTTTTCAAAGTTTGGAGCCGACCGACCCATCTAGGATCGGTCCTAGGGTCGGTCTTTGACAGGGCTCAAAAAGAGTTTTTGCTCCCCCAAAAAAGATTGTTTTTCTTCACAAAAAACACTTGGTTTTAATCCACAACCAACTTAAACATTAAAAGCAAAAACACGCAGAAACACACACAAAACAAAGCTAAGTAACAAACAAATATAAGCACACGAACAATAGCATGAGAGTTGTCTGGGTTGCCTCCCGGAAAGCTGCCCGTCTTTTTACGGTCTTTGGCTAGACCATTGCGAGGGTTAGATCAAACCTGGGGCTCTTGTAAGTAGAGAGGACGTGTCTCCACCTTCTCGATATCGCCTCCTAGGTAATGCTTCAACCTAGATCCATTGACCATAAATGTCTCACCTTTCACATTCTTCAGCTCAATCACACCATATGGGGTTACCTTGGTGAGGTGAATGGTCCGGACCAATGTGACTTGAGCTTACACCGGAAAAAGCTTCAACCTCGAATTGTAGAGCAATACCCGGTCTCCCACAGGAACTCCCACCTTAAGATCATCTTGTCATGCCACCTCTGGCCTTCTCCTTGTAGATGCGGTGGTTCTCATAGGCTTCCTCCCGGAATTCTCCAGTTCGGTGAGTTGAAATTTTCTCTTGTCGGCGGCACTCTTGAGATCAAAGTTTAAGGCTTTCACAGCCCAATAGGATTTGTGCTCCAGCTCAACGGGTAAGTGGCAAGCCTTGCCGAAGACTAGACGGTATGGAGACATCCCGATGGGAGTATGATGCTGTCCGGTAAGCCCATAGAGCATCGTCTAGTCTAAGGACCAAATCATTCCTGGAGGAGTTTACCGTCTTCTGTAGTATCCATTTTCAGCTCCCTATTTGTCACCTCGGCTTGCCCATTTGTTTGAGGGTGGTAAGGCAAGGATACCTTGTGTCTCACTCCGTATTTTTCCATTAACGCCTCAACTGTTTGTTACAGAAGTGAGATCCCCCATCGCTAAGAATCGCCCTAGGCCCCCAAACCTTGTGAAGATGTTTTTCTTTAGGAACTTGGTCACCACCTTGGCATCATTGGTGGGAGATGCAATGGCTTCCACCCATTTCGTGACGTAGTCCACCGCCACAAAGATGAAGAGATTTGAGTGGGAGGAGGGGAATGGACCCATGAAATCAATGCCCAATAAATCGAAGGGTTCGACCTCGATCATTACATTAAGTGGCATCTCGTGCTTCCGGATATGTTTCTAGCATTTGGCACCGGTCGCAAGCAGCTACAAAGGTAGGGCAGTCCTTGTGAAGCGTTTCCAAAAGAATCCGGATGTTGTAGCACCTTAGCTGCTGTCCTTGCTGAACCGTGGTGGCCCTCCTGCCTCAAGAGCGTGGCAATGGTGAGGATGCTCTGAACTTCATCTATGGGTATGCACCTCCTAATCATCCCATCGGCACAGACTTTGAATAGGTAAGGGTCATCCCAAAAAATAATGCTTGACATCGGCGAAGAATTTCTTCCTCTGTGGTATGTCATTTCGTATGGCACTACTCTCCTCACCAGGTAGTTTGCGATGTCGGCAAACCAAGGATCACCGTTTCTCCAATGTGAACACGGTCATCCGGGAAGAGCTCATTGATAGGGGTACCATCATCCGGGGTCTCCATGCGAGACAAGTGGTCAGCAACAACGTTTTGAGTGCCCGGTTTATCCCTAATCTCAATCTCAAATTCCTGCAGCAATAGAATCCATCTCAAGAGCCTCGGTTTAGCGTCCCTTGGTGAAGAGATACTTGAGAGCTGAGTGGTCGGTTATGAACAATCACCCTACTTCCCAAGAGATATGAGCGGAACTTATCTAATGCAAAGACTACCGCTAGGAGCTCCTTCTCAGTCGTGGCATAATTTTTCTGAGCATCATTGAGTGTTTGCTTGCATAGTAGACAGTTCTAAGAATTTTCTCCCTCTTTGACATAGGGCTGCTCCACCGCATAGTCGCTTGCATAACACATTACCTCAAAAGGAGGCCCCAATCCGGTGATACCACTATCGTGTGCTGAGACGAGGACACTCCTTGAGAGTGTTGAAGGCTTTTAGACATTCTTCAGAGAATTTAAACTTGTGCATCTTTTTGCTAAGAGGTCACACAGAGGTTGGAGATTTTGGAGAAAGTCCTTGAGAACCTTCTGTAGAACCCGGCATGGCCAAGAAAGCTTCTAATGTCGTTAAACAGAGGTAGGTGGTGGCAGCTTCTCTATGACTACTTCGACCTTGGCCCGGTCGACTTCAATCCCATTGGAAGAGATCTTGTGCCCGAGGACGATCCCTTCTCTCACCATGAAGTGACATTTCTCCCAATTGAGTACTAGATTGGTTTCCTCACATCGGGAGAGAATGGCGTCCAAGTTCTCTAGACAAGAGTCAAAATTGAGCCCGAAGACTGAGAAATCGTCCATGAAAACTTCCATGCTTTTTTCAATAAAGTCGGAGAAGATGGCCATCATACACCTTTGGAATGTTGCGGGAGCATTACATAATCCGAAAGGCATTCTTCTATATGCGAATGTCCCGTAAGGGCATGTGAATGTGGTCTTCTCTTGATCTTCCGGGGCTATGAGGATTTGGAAGTACCCCGAGTAGCCATCAAGAAAGCAATAAAAGTCTTGTCCGGCTAACCTCTCTAGCATTTGGTCGATGAAGGGCAGGGGGAAGTGGTCTTTCCTTGTAGCCGTGTTCAACTTCCGGTAGTCGATGCATACTCTCCAACCGGTTGTTGTCCTTTGGGGAACCAGCTCACCCTTTTCATTCGACACCACCGTGATCCCTCCTTTCTTTGGTACCACCTGAGTCGGGCTCACCCATTGACTATCGGATATGGGGTAGATGATCCCGGAGTCGAGTAGCTTTAGGACCTCCTTCTTAACTACCTCCTTCATGTTCGGGGTTGAGCCGCCTTTGAGGTTGAACAAGTGGCTTGTAGTCGTCCTCCATGAAAATTCGGTGAGTGCACAAATGTGGAGCAATACCCTTGATGTCTGAGATGGACCACCCAATAGCTCTCTTGTGGTCTCGAAGCACCCTCAACAAACTGTCTTTTGTGCTCCTGTAAGAGAGGAAGAAATAATAACAGGAAGATCACAAGGTTCAGTTAGATAAGCATATTTTAAATGAGAGGGTAAGGGTTTCAACTCCACGGTGGGAGGCTTCTCAACCGAGGTGGGTAGCCTTTGTGCAGTGCGCTCCAAGGGCTCCGGTGGTGGGTAGTGTGTCCGGTATGGCATTGACCTCTTGTCTAATGCGGCGACCATCTCTCTCACCTCCAGTTCATCTTCCCGGTCTCCACAAGTATCAGTCAAAGCGACGGTGAGAGCATCGTAATCAAAACAAGAAGAGTAATTATCTTGCAAAATTGAGTCAAAAATATCTATGGCAAAAGCAGCTTCCGCATGTGCGGGTTTTTTCACTACCTTAGACATGTCAAACTCAAGTTTTTCATCATGAAACCTCAAGATAATTTTTCCATTTCCACAATCTATTAAAGTCCTAGCAGTTCGCAAGAAGGGGCGACCTAATATCAGTGGCACTCTAGCATCCTCTTCCATATCAATAACGATGAAATCAGCCGGGAAAACAAAAGTCCCTACAGTCACTACTAAATCCTCAACTTTCCCTTTCGGGAAGACCAATGACCTATCAGCAAGTTGCAGTTGCATAGCAGTGGGTGCACACTCGCCAATCCCAAGTTTATTAAAAATTGAAAGCGGCATGAGATTTATACTTGCACCTAAATCACATAATCCACTACCACAATTTATATCACCAATAGAGCAAGGGATTATAGGCAAACCGGGGTCTCCGAGTTTTGGAGGGGGGTTCCGCAGTAGGACCGCCGAGATCTCCTCGGTGAGTTGCACCGTCTCCGCACCAAGTGTTGCTCTCTTGTTAGCAAGAATGTCTTTCATAAACTTGGCGTAGATAGGCATTTGTTTCAAAGCATCTGCAAAAGGAACATTAATTGTTAGCTTGTTGAAAATGCTTAAAAATTTCCCAAATTGTTGCTAACAGAGAAATTGTAGGGATAAAACTATATACAAAAGAATAAACAAATAACTAAACCTACAACTCTACTACGGGTAGCAAAATAAAACCCGGTCGGAGTATAGTGTAAATATATTACGACCGAGAGTATCGTACCCAAGGAACTTATAGAAAATTAGTCCTAATCCGGTAATACCTATTCTAAGACAAGGGGGGGAAATTGAAATGTTTTCTAATCTAAATAAAACTAACTAAACTATGTGGTAATTACAATGAAATTATCCTTGATCCAGGGTGTGAAACCATCTAAGCATCAATATGAACTCTAAACATAAACACAGGCTTTCGAATTAACCAACAACTGAACACGCCGGGTGCCCTGCCGGATACCACTTGCACGGCATATTCAAAGACATTGAATATGCCGGAAATTGGCCACCCGGCAGTGCATCCGGCATAGTCATAATGCATATTCTTTCTTCAGCCATTTCAGCCTCTGATGATGATGCAGGATGGGATGGTCTGAATTGTCTTGGACCTCCCTGGTAGCCGGCTTGACTCTGGAAGTGTTGAGGGGGTTGGTTCCCCTGTTGCCATGGCTGCCGAAACCCTTGGTTACCCACATAATCGACTTCCTCAACATGCTGAAAGTCTGGAATGTCAGGGCTCGAAGCGTGTGGTCGTGCACTAACCACGTTCGCTTGTTGAGGAAGTTTGTTCATTGCTATTTGCTCCACCACTTTCTGTAGAGCGCTAACCTTTGTGGACGTTTGAGCGTTGCTCTCCAACAACTGCTCATGACTGTGCATAAGTTTGTCAAATTTAGCATCGCCCTCTCCCACTTGATATAAACCAGCGGTACTACCCCTGGTTCCACCGGTGGCCCATTCCCTAATCTCTTCGCAAAGAGATTCAACTCCACTAAGGAATTGATCTCCAGGCTTCTTCAATATGTCTGCGCCAAGGGAGGATAAGATCATCGTCTTGCATTGATTGATCAATCCTTTGTAAAACAACTGAGATAGTTGTTCCTTGGTGAGGCCGTGGTGTGGACATGTGCGCAGCAACCCCTTGAATCTGTCCCAAGTCTCACAGATGTTCTCCGAGCCTGGTTGCCTAAAGTTGTAAATATCGGTGATCATCTCCAGGGTGTGACTTGGAGGCATGAACTTGTCATAAAACTTGGTTGCCATGTCCTCCCATGTGGTGATGGTACTGGGGGTTAGACTGTGGTACCATTTGCTGGCGTTCCCCGTAAGGCTATGGGGAAAGAGGGAAAGTCTGGCGTATTGGAGGACATTATTTGTGAAGGTTAGGCTGTTTGTATGCTGTAGAAATTTGGTGACGTGGAGCAAAGCATCGTCCGGATTCGTACCATCGAACAATCCTAACTCTTTTATGCATCTAATTTGATGATATGGCTTAAGTTTCTGCCATTCATCGTATTCAGTTTGAGGAAGGAGAGGAAGGTCGATTGCTGGTTTCTGGCCTTGGTTAGAAGGCCGGTTTATGTTACGGACGGTAGGTGTTGCCATTGGTGTAGGATCTGCTTCTTGTAGGGTTCGCTGTTGCCTTAAAGTATGAAGCAAGGTTCTCTCGATCTCCGGATCAAAGTTGGCTAAATTGTCAGGAGTACTTGTTGACCGAAGAAGCATTCACTTGGATAACTTCAGGAGGAGCAAGAGAAAACGTTATAATACTTTGTATTAATAAAAGAATTAATATACTGTCTTAATTAGACTTACGAAAATACAAGAAGAATTAAATTTTTGGTAATGCCGGACAGAGTGCCGGGTTATGCGTACCCGGCAGTGGACTTCCTCCACTAATGCCGGGTGTATACAAACCGGCATGGTACCCGGCGTGACCAAAAATCGAACATACTTAATTAAAAGAAAATGTAAAGGATAATCAAATTAAATGTAAGAGTAAATAAGGGATTGTAGGAGATTACTCCTAATTGTCCCTACAATGTGCGACAAAATTATTGAGAGAAATTGAGCATGCCGGGTGACATGCCGGATCAAACCCGTCCGGCATAGGACTTCCTCCACTAATGCCGTGTGTAGCAAACCCGGCACAATACACGGCATGCGCAAAAATCGAAATTCAAAATAAAGAAAAATAGTATAGGGACTCATATAAGAGGAAAATAATGAAAGGAGTAGACAAGAATACATTAAGATTTGTTAAACTCAACAGCGTATGAAATTTTGAAAACAATTTGAACATGCCGGACATGATGCCGGGCAAATCCTGTCCGGCATCGGACTTCCTCCGGGTTTGCCGGGTGACAGATGCCCGGCACTTCGCACGGCACATTCAAATCTGTAAACTAAGTGCGAAAATAAATTAAAGAATCAAGGAATCAAAGAATCAAAGAATAAAGAATAGGGCGTTTTACCGAATTTAGGACTTGGACTAATTCCAAGTCCCCGGCAACGGCGCCAATTTGCTAAACGAGAAAAATTGTAGGGATAAAACTATATACAAAAGAATAAACAAATAACTAAACCTACAACTCTACTACGGGTAGCAAAATAAAACCCGGTCGGAGTATAGTGTAAATATATTACGACCGAGAGTATCGTACCCAAGGGACTTATAGAAAATTAGTCCTAATCCGGTAATACCTATTCTAAGACAAGGGGGGGAAATTGAAATGTTTTCTAATCTAAATAAAACTAACTAAACTATGTGGTAATTACAATGAAATTATCCTTGATCCAGGGTGTGAAACCATCTAAGCATCAATATGAACTCTAAACATAAACACAGGCCTTCGAATTAACCAACAACTGAACACGCCGGGTGCCCTGCCGGATACCACTTGCACGGCATATTCAAAGACATTGAATATGCCGGACATTGGCCACCCGGCAGTGCATCCGGCATAGTCATAATGCATATTCTTTCTCCAGTTTCCGAGAAGAAAACAGAAGACTCACTACCTATTAACAATCCGAGCATATATCATGCCACGAAATGAACAAAGTAATGGGAAATGTGGGTTAATCTTCACTCTCACTACTAACTCTTAATTCATAAGAAGAGAGTAGAAAGACCATTAAGAGAGTCTAACCTATCTTACTTGGGACTTGTCTTCCACAAGTAAGAATTGCATGAAGAGAAAAAGAGATCAACCTATTCTCTTTCAATAAGAACCTTACTCTTAATAAACTTGAAAATTATATTAAAGAAATCATATTGTTTACAAGAAGGAATTCATCCCTAACCAAGAATAAGCAAGGAGTTCTACATCTCCATCCACACAACTACAAGAAGAGAATACAAAGGGGAGAAGGGAATGGTCATAGCCTTAACCCGACAGGATCTTCTTCTTCTTCTTCGCGTGGATGGAACCGTAGAAACTTCCTTGGACACCAACAATGGAATGGGGCGGAATTGGAGTTGTGAGTGGAGTGTATAGGGGTGTTGAAGTGTGTTGAATTGTAGCCTTCCTCGGCCTATTTATAGGCATTAATTGTGTCGATGCCGGGCGTCGTGCCGGGTCCCAAATAGCCGGCACACGTGTTAAATGCGCCCAACTGTTAACGGTCGAAACCGTCAATTCCGCGCGAAACAGTGCATATGCCGGGTAGGATATACCCGGCATCACACCCGGCATCATCCTTTTCACCAACGGTCAATAACTGCTATCGCTTGGTCAACCGTGGTGACTCTTCACTTATGCCGGATGGAATCTACCCGGCATTTGGTCCGGCAAGGCCTCTTTTCTGTTCTGTGCTTATGCCGTGCAGAAGCTACCCGGCATGGAGTCCGGCTTCAACTGAACTTTTGCCTAGAAAATCATTCCTTGCACAGAAAACTCACAAAAACATAAATCTGTACAAATATTATACTTTAACACATAATAAGCATAAATAACATAAATATAACTTTATTTAGATAAATATAATACTAAATCTAATGTATAAAATATGATAAGTCTGCGGCTTATCAATTGTTCATCTAGATTTTTCTTTTTGAGTCTATTTGGGAATGGAAGAGGTAGTAAAGGTTTAGCAAGAGTAGAAGGGGAGATGATTCAGGAGACTCCTTCTCCTTGGAAGTATTTTTCGGTTGAGAAGGAGCTTCCTCAACAATCTCTTGTTCTTCCTCTTGGCGATCTTGAATTTCTTCATTGTGATTCTCTTGGCTCTCATGATCAGCTTGTGGAGATGAAGTTTGAAGGGGGCGACCACTTCTCAATGTTACCGCTTTGGCCTCTTCCCTCGGGTTGGGCTTTGTTTGACTTGGAAAGGTGCCCGGTGGCCTTTGGGAGAGTTGTTGAGATATTTGACCAAGTTGGGCTTCAATGTTTTTGTTGAATGCCGTTTGATTAGCATTAAAAGCCTCTTGTTCCGAGAACTTGGTCTTTGCGGTGACAATGAAATCCGCCATGAGGTTTTCCAACCTTGAAGTCCCACTAGAAGAGGAGGAGGGGGACCCTTGTTGTTGTTGTTGTTGATGTAGGAAGCCCGGAGGAGTTCCTTGTGGCCTATACCCATATTGAAAGTTTGATGGTTGGTTTTGGGCTTGAGGTCTATACCCTTGAGAGTTGTTGAAGCTTTTGTTTGGTTCTCCTTGGTTTTGGTCATTTCTCCATGAAAAATTAGGATGGTTCCTCCATGGCGCATTGTTGTTATTGTAAGCTCGGTTGCCTATGAAGTTCATCCTCTTGTTGGTTCATGTTCAGCTCCCCTTCACAACGTCGAGTGTCGTGGGGACCCGCACATATGGCACATACTTCCGAGGATTGACCGGAAGATGAAGAAGCTATAGATTTGACAATTTTGGTTTGAGCGGTAGCTAGCTTCTCTACCATCTTCGTGAGAGATGAGATTTGAGCTGAGAGATGATCGGTGGGTTGCACATTGAGGAGGCCAGCTGCTCTTGGTACTCTTCCCTTGGCTCTAGACCATTGCCTTGTGTCATTGGTCATTGTTTCTAGGAGTTATATTCCTTCCTCGGGAGACTTTGTCATGAAGCTCCCTCCCGCGGAGGAATTAACAAGTAGGCGGTTGGAGTCGTCCAGCCCATTGAAGAATGAGAGACACAAGGATTGGTCATCTAGACCATGATGGGAGCAATTCATGAGTAGCTCCTTGAACCGGTCCCAAGCATCGTACAAGGTCTCACCCGGCTCTTGGTAGAATGTATTTATTTCGCCAATTAATTGCCTTGTCCTACTTGTGGGGTAGTATTTGGCAAGGAATTTACTAGCCATTTGCTCCCATGTTTCGATAGAATTTGATGGGAGACTACGGTACCATCTCAAAGCTGAGTCGGACAGTGAGTGGGGGAAGAGTTGTAGCCGGATCCTCTCGTTTAGATTTCCTGTTTTACCGAAGGAGTTGCAAAAATCCACGAAGACGCTCAAGTGGTTTGGAGCATCATCCGGATTAGCCCCACTGAATTTTCCTTGGTCCCGGATGGCGGTGATAAAGTGGGTTTTGAAAGTCCATTGAGCCGCTTCAGCCTGTGTTAAGGTTGGAAGAACTATTGCTGAGGCTCTCCCTTCGGTGTTTGGTCGGTGGTAGTCTTTGAGAGGTCGGTGTTGGCTTGTGGTTGTTCATCCCCATGACCATTGTTCTCTACATGCGGGTCATTGTCCGCCATGGCAAGTGTTTTCAAGTTTCTTCTAACTCTTCTTAGAGATCGTTCGAGATCGGGCCTCGGACTAGCAAGAGGAGAGTCGCTAGAACGGGTACTTGGCATACACAAGAAGAGCAGAGGGTACCTAAACAAGCTTGCCCACAAACAATACTAAATATTAGAGGTAGGTAAAATAAAAGGAACTAAAGAAAACTAAAATAAATAAAGCCGGTATACCAAAACTGGGAAACTGATAGAGACTATCAATTTCCCCGGCAACGGCGCCAAAAACTTGTCAGAGGAAATATATGTATATGCAGATCAATATCACAAAATATGGGCAAGTGGACCCAATCGAAGTAGTAGATAACGAGTGTCGTTCCACCAGGAAATTGATTATCTGTTTCCCTAGTTTCGGTATTCGGTAACGGAATAATAAATGAGTAAAGGGGGGTTTAGCCGGCGACAAGCTTAATGATTTTGTTCAAGAAAAACTGCAACTGAACTATGGAAACTAAAATTGGTTGTTAAGGGTTTTGGATGGAAAGCACCCTAGGATGGTTATTCTCACCTAAATACACCCCAACTTCACTCATAAACCCAGTTCACTCAAATTGTCTATTTGGACTATTGTAATGACCTTCCAAATCATGGAAGAGCCAACTCTTACCTAGATACTCTCAACTCTCAAATCAAGAGGAGTTCAAATCACTAGATAGCATTAATTGCAAGTCCACATAAATGGCCCCAAATTTCACCAACTAATCAAGCTAGCACAATCTAGGGTTTCTCTCTTCTTTAGGTCACAACCCCCAACTCAAAGTCTTGTGTTGTTGGGAATCACCATAAATGCCATAATTGATCAAGTTAAAGCATTAAATGAACAAGAGAGAGAAACCAATCATAATTAATGAAGCAAGGGTTTACAAGCTAGTTGAGGGATTCAAGTTCAAATCCCCATCCCAAGTGCTAAATAGTTCTACTCAGCCATAGAGATACATAAAAGAGAAAGAGAGAGAGAGAAAGCCATTGTTGAAGGTGGTTGAGCTTGGAGAAGGTGAGCTCTCTTCTTCTTCTTCCTTCTCTTCTTCTTCTTCTTCTTCTTTCTTCTTCTTCTTCTTCTTCTCTCAAAATCGTCTCTCTCTCTCCTTGTTTAGGTCTTTTGGTGTGTAGAAGTGTAAGATAGTGAAAAAGCCTCAAAACTGGCATAAGTAGAGAAATTTCCGCGTCCGACCGACCCACCGTGGGTCGGTCCCGCGGGTCGGTCGGCCTTCTGAGACGAGGCGCGTGACCATTTTTAAGTTCCGACCGACCTAGTGTGGGTCGGTCCAATGGGTCGGTCCGATGCAGAGACAAACTTCAGCTCCAGGAGCTTCCGACCGACCCAGAGTGGGTCGGTCCATGGGTCGGTCGACTGCAGAAAACATTTTTCTCTTACTTACGCGGGGCCTAGAATCTTCGTTACGGCTCGGAATTGCTCCCCGTTTGCGGCGTTGGAAAGCTTGAAGGATGGGGAAGCTGTTGGTGCATGCCACTAGCTCTAAAATGGGTCAAAAGTGTGCTCAAGGTGAGCTTTTACCTATCAAAAGATCAAACTGTATAAGTTCACTATTAATCACAAAAACACTCTATTAAGTGGTGAAATAGGCTATGCACCAAATGAAATGAAGGTGTATAAAGGCATTGAAACATCATTATTTCACCACTTATCAGTACTCTATGTTAAGTGCTTTGAAAAGGTTTTCTGTTTGTGTTCCCTAGAGTTTTGCTTCGAACAATGCGGACATTGTCCCATTCAAGTGTGGGGGAAACGACCTTTTCTTTTTGGTGCACTACTCAATTTCCCTATACGTATCTACAACTCCCATTTATAAATTACATTTATAGTAAGCAAGTGTCTCCATGAATTTTTAGAATTTTTCACTGATTGTTTTTTAAAAAAGATCTCTCTTGAGGAGCAATTGTTTGCGGTGCTTCCATAAACCCCTCTCGTGGTGATTTTTTATTGCTTAGGGGTTCTTTCTACCTTCTCATCTAGGGATTGCTAAGGGGTGCTTCCTTGTGAGAAATATTTATAAAGGAACTTGAGAGACACCATAGGTAACCAACAAATGAGAGTTGAGTGTTCATTAAAGAAAGGCAAAATGCCAAACCATCTCTTCTCATCTCTTGTTGCAAAAGTGAATCAAATGCAAATCTCTATTTTTCCTTTTGTTTTTCCTCAATGCCCATTCTTAAGAGAAGTTGGCCATGGTAAAAGTTCTCCAAGTTCCAAAAATCTCTAAGAACTTGGAAGCACTCTAGATCATACCCCAAAACTCTATTTTTTTATTTACCCTAAGCACACCCATGTCCCATGAGAAGGTTGGTTGCACTCCTCTTGAGATGTTTCACAAATTTTGCTCACTTGAATTCAAGAGTTCATCTAGACACTTGCTTGCTTTAAATGTTCCTTCTTATTGTGGGTTCCTAGCAAATGTTTGCTTGAGGACAAGCAAAAAGATAAGTGTGGGGGAGTTGATAAGTGGTGAAATAATGATGTTTCAATGCCTTTATACACCTTCATTTCATTTGGTGCATAGCTTATTTCACCACTTAATAGAGTGTTTTTTGATTAATAGTGAACTTATACAGTTTGATCTTTTGATAGGTAAAAGCTCACCTTGAGCACACTTTTGACCCATTTTAGAGCTAGTGGCATGCACCAACAGCTTCCCCATCCTTCAAGCTTTCCAACGCCGCAAACGGGGAGCAATTCCGAGCCGTAACGAAGATTCTAGGCCCCGTGTAAGTTAGAGAAAAATGTTTTCTACAGTCGACCGACCCATGGACCGACCCACTCTGGGTCGGTCGGAAGCTCCTGGAGCAAAAATTTGTCTCTGCATCGGACCGACCCATTGGACCGACCCACACTGGGTCGGTCGGAACTTAAAAATGGTCACGTGCCTCGTCTCCAGAAGGCCGACCGACCCGCGGGACCGACCCACGGTGGGTTGGTCGGACGCGGAAATTTCTCTACTTATGCCATTTTGAGGCTTTTTCACTAACTTCGACTTCTACACACCAAAAGACCCAAAAAAGGAGAGAGGCGATTTTGAGGGAGAAAAGAAGAAGAAGAAGAAGAGAAGAAGAAGAGAAGAAGAGAAGAAGAAGAGAGAGCTCACCTTATCCAAGCTCAACCACCTTCAACAATGGCTTTTTCTCTCTCTCTCTCTCTCTCTCTCTCTTTTATGTATCTCTATGGCTGAGTAGAACTATTTAGCACTTGGGATGGGGATTTGAACTTGAATCCCTCAACTAGCTTGTAAACCCTTACTTCATTAATTATGATTGTTTTTCTCTCTCTTATTCATTTAATGCTTTAACTTGATCAATTATGGCATTTATGGTGATTCCCAACAACACAAGATTTTGAGTTGGGGGTTGTGACCTAGAGGAGAGAGGAACCCTAGATTGTGCTAGCTTGATTAGTTGGTGAAATTTGGGGCTATTTGTGTGGACTTGCAATTAATGCTATCTAGTGATTTGAACTCCTCTTGATTTGAGAGTTGAGAGTATCTAGGTAAGAGTTGGCTCTTCCATGATTTGGAAGGTCATTACAATAGTCCAAATAGACAATTTGAGTGAACTGGGTTTATGAGTGAAGTTGGGGTGTTTTTAGGTGAGAATAACCATCCTAGGGTGCTTTCCATCCTAAACCCTTAACAACCAATTTTAGTTCCCATAGTTAAGTTGCAGTTTTTCTTGAACAAAATCATTAAGCTTGCTGCCGGCTAAACCCCCCTTTACTCATTTATTATTCAGTTACCGAATACCGAAACTAGGGAGACAGATAATCAATTTCCTGGTGGAACGACACTCGTTATCTACTACTTCGATTGGGTCCACTTGCCCATACTTTGTGATATTGATCTGCATACATATATTTCTCCTGACAGCAAGTGATCTTGGCAAGAGGGTCATGGACTGTCAACAATAAGCTGTTTGCCCTCCAATCGCTATATCCAACTAAAGCATTAGGCCAACATGAGTTCACTTGAATCCCATTTTGGGTAAGAATCTACAACATCCCAAGAGCCTATCACACCTTGGAGTTTGCACAGAAGCAGGGCCGCTTCTCGGGAATCATGAAGAATGGTGCCTCTTTTGGATATCAATATCTTTAATTTAAAGTTGATTTGAACATCTAACTCCTTGTTCTTCATTCTCTTCTGATGCTTGTGAATGGACAATACCATGTCTTCACAATCTTCTATGATAACACGCTGCTAATTTGTTCCAATTGCGGAATATTCGTTCACACCTCTGATGCATGCCCCGATGCACGACCATAGAATGAAGTGAATATACCCTGTGACATGTGGCTTAACACAGAAGTGCACCTTGCAAGGAGATGATTACAAGATTACCATTCACCATCAGATGCTTGGAATCGGCCACAAAGATCAGAGAATCACTTATTTGGTTGACCCCTCACCATGGGTTTCTCTATATATGTGGGCGGATCGACAGAACCCCCTTTGCAAGATGTGTTAGTTCCGTCAATCGACCCTTGATGATGACATGCCAGACTCCTCTTCTAGAACTCGCAAGCGCAAGTTCACCAAAGTCTTAATGGAGGCATCACGAGTGGAACTCTAGGATCTTCAGTTGCTTGAAGCCAGGCGCAAAGGGACGGGGAAACCTTTTGTAAGCCAAGGAGTCAATCAAGAAAGGGAGGGAGCTAGTGACAAGTTTGAAAGGCTGGACAAGGGCAAGACGATTTTAGGTCCATCTCAGAATTGCCATGGGATTAAGGATGAATCTACCAGTTGCATTGGTGTGGACACAACCCATGTAGCTAGTCCATTTGATGATGTGTCCTGTTTGGTATTCTTGGTTTTCATTTTCTCTTATTTTAGAATGATGGATGTTCTTGGTTGTTTTACTATGATTTTTGATGGCTTGCCCCTGGTTGTTTCATGTTTTTGCTTATGAAATATGAGGTCTTGATGGAGGCTATTATGCATGGGCGTTATTGGGGTCCTAATCAATTAAAATTGTTAACTTCTTTAAGGCGTTTAATGCATTTAGTTGATAAGAATGGTTTCTTGGGGAAGATGACAAGTCTATGGTCTTTTCAAAAATCAATACTAGTGGTTTTCTTAATCTTTTGCTTAGTTTTATGCTTAAGTTTGTAATGCTTTCTTATTAACAAATGTTTACGAATAAAAAAACAATCCCCTAAACAAGGATGTGCAATCATCACTCACACTTACTCCCTCGTATTCAAAATATATGTCACTTTAGAGATGAATCTAGACTTAAAATGATAGATGTTTTGAATAGAAGGGTGTAACTTCCACTACACTAAAGCAAGGGTTGGTCCACGTCTGCTTTAGATCGGAAGAGGTTGCTAATAGCATCATGTACATCAGAAGTGTAAATTGTCATGCCAAAGTTGGAGGAAAAATATGTTACAAGTGTATGAATACTGGTCATATGTCCAAAAATTGTTCATGACTGAAAATGAGTGTTGTAAAAAAACAAGCAAGTTTAGAAGATGTGGAAAATGTGTGATGGCTCAAGGATGATGTGAGAAAACAACAAGAGGTGACATGTCATCTGGTTTCATGAAATTATAGACTTCATTGGGATCATCTACGTTGAAGGATTGAGCGAGTCTTAATGAGGTAGCACTATAAATGAAAGAGCTCCTCTTAAAAGTTGATAGCATTCCAGTGAAATCTCAAACTTGAACTTGTAGATAAAGATGAGCTTAGTGTTGCTTCATGAATCAAGATGATGAAGAATGCCAAATAAATGAAAGCCTTAAGAAAGGATTGAACTAATTTGTTGATTGTGTATCATTGTATGAATTCCACCAATATAGTTTTCGGTTAAAGCAATTTGTGTCCTTTCTTGAAAGTCTTTGTGCCTAAATGAACTCAAACGGTTAAGTGTACCTTTGAAGATCAAAAGAAATTTTGAAGTACAAACATCAAGAAAGTTCGATCATCACATAGTGGTTTCATCTTCGTTTAAGCCTCTGATGGTGTGATCCCACTTAAAGCCATGGTGGGTAATCTATATAAATATATGACATCTAAAGTACATCTTTCTTAAAATGTCAACTGTATTTTTGAGTTTTGATTATGAGGGCTCTAACAGTCTCAAGAAGATACTTATTCTTTCTTTTTAGTTTATCAAATGAGATATGCCCGTATTGAATATTCTTATTAGGAGCAATAAGTCTAACTGTAACCTATAAACCTAAAAACTTTTTTTTTCTTGCCCTTAGAATGAGTAGTCTTCAACTAAATATTGAGTCATTCATCTAGGTATTTCGCATTGAGTACACATAGACCTTTAAAATCTACTCAACCTTTTTTTAGTAATTTTGAAATAGGGTTCTATATGACACATTGGTTGGGATAAATGGGTATAGGTTTGTTTGACATCTCCTTTACTAATATTGTAACATATTCCGCCAAGAATATGTAGGTAATGTCATTGTGGTTTACGTAGGTTAGTGACGGGGTTTTTGGTTTGAGTTTGGTTAACCATAATGCCAAAAGGATTATTTCCAATTAGCATTTAGAACTTAGTTATTAGATTGATCTACTCAGTGTGTTTTAGTGATAGACTCGAAGACCTTGATTGAAATTGATTAGTGAAAGTCTCCAAATCGCTACCATTTTATGGCTCCAATCCGGTAAACTATTGTGAAATTATAAGCCTTAACTCTTCTGAACGTTGGGCTCCAACGAGTACTATACTTGGCTTTAATATTTGAACAATAACCTTGGACTCTTTTGACTGGCGCACATGCTTAGAGGTGGCAGTTCGGGTCAATCAGTTCGGGTTCGGTTCGATTCGGTTCAGTTCGGGTTGATTTCAAATTGTTCAATATTTGGTTCGGGTTAGATCGGGTCGGTTGAATTTGGTTTGTTCGGGTTGAGTTCGGTTTGTTGAAATTTCGGGTCGGTTTGGATCGGTTTGGGTGATTTTCGGTTTGGATGACTTTCGGTTAGGGTGACTTCGGGTCGGGTAACTTACGGTTAGGGTTAGCCTCTGGTTTATTTAGGTTTTTCCGGTTATGGGTCAAATTCGGGTCAATTAATCGGTTAAATTTGGTTGCCATTACAGAATCCAGCAACTCAATCATCATGATATGTAAATTTGACTTCAATCAATCTCAACACGTATAAATGTAGATAAAAGATTAATTTAAACAAATAATTATAATTTGCATCATGTTATACTTTAGCAACTAACTCTGAACTTATCATAATTATTGATGTAGCTTTAGATTATTTAATAGTTTCATTATTTGAGAGGTATAATAAGGTATGTTTGTGGATAATTATTAAAAATTGTATCAAAGGTAGTAACTGTATTTTCAATCTAAAGTTAGCAATGGAATTAGTTAATAAGTTTTGATGACTTTTTTTACGGTAGTTAAAACCTGTTGATGAAGAACTATCTGCAAGAGAATTTTGCTACATAGGTAAAAACCTTCAAGTATATTAAACATTTATGCTAAATTTCTAATGAGGGAGAATTATTCACAAGATTGGATAAAGGCTTGAAAAATTCTAATTAATAAAAACACTTCAATACATGAATAATTAATACAATAATGATATGAATTAGTGATAAAATGAGTCTAAATACTTTGGTTCTTACCAATCTATCATTGATGAGTAATGCATTATCATTAATTCATTATTAGTTGTGCGATTAATGAAAATGCATGATAATTAATTACTTTAAAATTTTATAGTGCAAAATATTTGTGGTATATTTAAAATAATTTCTCGTGTATATAAGTTTATTAATACTTTTTTATAGGTACACCACTTACTAAGTAATGATTAATTGTAAAAGTATTGTGGGGCATTGTTTAGTGTTGTATGATACAAATGCTAAATACTGATTTGTATTTAAACTAGATATTGAGTATAAACATTCTGTTTTATCCTCATTGTCTCCTATATTAATAAATATTCTTTCGGGTCACATTGGGATATTAGTTCGGGTCACAATGGTTTCGGTTTGGGTTCGGTTCAGTTGGTTTTCGGTTGGTATCGGTTCGGGTCACTTCGGATTTCGGGTCATCGTCGGGTTATGGGTAACTTCGGTTCGGTTGATTTTGGTTCGGATGACTTCGGTTCAGATGATTGTGGATTGTGGTTTACTTTCGGTTTTACAATAATACGGTTCGGTTTGGTCCGGGTCGGTTTATTTCAGATTTCGGGTCATTTTTTAAGTTATAGTTTTCAGTTGAGATTCGGATTCGGAT
The DNA here is from genome assembly GCA_023374045.1 of Limonium bicolor. NCBI lineage: Eukaryota > Viridiplantae > Streptophyta > Magnoliopsida > Caryophyllales > Plumbaginaceae > Limonium > Limonium bicolor. Next base: position 99,496,250 of record CM041782.1, read on the forward strand.
CAAATTGGTTCGGTTCCGTTTTTCGGGTTCGAGTTACTTTTTCCTGGTCTAACATGACTTAACTCACACCTTTTAGAATGACCTCCTTTATATGAGGTAAAACAGAACAACAGTGCTTTGCACTCCACTTCAACCATATACTTTATTGAGGCACTTGTGGTGCGGGTACTCGTTTAGACCGTCAAACTAGGTGTTCTTGCTCATTCACCTTCTTATCACGGTCTTATTTAAATTGATAACATTATCAACAAAAACACTAAGGTAGGACTTTGAGAATGAAGAAAGGGAAATGTATGATATGTATGTTTGTGGTTAAGTAAGGTAGGTGTAAGGTAACTTTTTGTTTTTTCTTTTGTTGATTTTCATGCCACTATATTGGTAATTGAGGATGGTCCCTATTATAAAGAAAATAGTCAACAAAACACTATAGCTTCTAAATCCCCAACGGGACCTTTATAACTTAAATATTATCCACCATTTTTGTGATGTATATAGCTCTTTATTTGCTTGACACGTGACAAATTTAGGGGGTGTTTGTTTTGGACACATGAAACAGAATGAAATTAGGAAAATTGATAAGGAGAATGAAAAAGAATTTCCGTTTATTCCCTCGACTGTTGATTTGTGCAAGTGAAAATGACATAAATCACCGGTCTACCGTTGGTCAACAGTTACCAGTCACCAGTCATTGGTCAATAGTATTCGGTCACCGGTTAATAGTAATCGATCATCAGTCAATAGTCACTGGTTACCGGCTAGGATGTACTGGGAAAGAATCTCATTGGTGAAAAATTAGGTTGGATTTGGGATAACCTCATAATTTTCCCCTTTCCTAAAGTATAAGAAAAACTACCTAAACAAATACATAAGGGCATCCACAATGGTTGTGGGATTCTTAAAGGATTTCTAGGTGCCATGTCACCAGAAATATATTTTTTATTGCCTAAGGGCATCCACAATGGTATGGATTCCACCCTTACGTGTCAATAAGAAACTCAAAAAATTACTATAGTGGTGTGGATTCCCTCTCATTTCTCTCTCATCGTTATTTAAGGAACGCTCTACAAATTCATACTATTGGCTACAACACTGCAACGATAAAAAAAAATAAAAACTCTTAACAGAAAGCTAAAATAAAAATAATTGTTGAGGGGAGAGAGAGTGCTAAGAAACTCACTATTGTGAGGATGAGAGTTTCTTAATAAATAAAATAATTCATTTTGTTGATGTGGCACCAAGAAGAGTGGTAAGACACCCACCACCATTGTGGATGCCCTAAGCAACTCCATTCATTTGTTTATCGCTACAATAAGGGAGTTTCTTAACCTTCTCACTTCTCCCAATATTTTTTTTCTTTCCACTTCCACTATTTCTTTTTATTTTACCTGTAAAATAGTTACTACTCCTATTATTTATATTTTTCACTTCAAGACGTAATTCATATTTATTTATCTATTATTTTATTTTTTGGAAAAACATATTTATTATTGTAAAAAGGAATATAATTTTGTGTTAAAAATAAAATAAAATTTTGGAGATTGATTTCTTTCTGAAAATGAATAACATGCAAAATTTTAGTAAACATGTGATTCTTTAAAAAAACATATATATAATAAATACACACTTTTTTAAAAGCAAAACTAGGATAACAATATGATTTAGTTGAGTTTTGAAAATTTTGCTTAATGTATTAATATTAAATGAGATGTAGTTGAGAGTATGTAGAAAGTAGTAAACATTTTTTATCGAAGGTTTCAAATAATACAGATATATAACCAATCAATTTACTTTTATGTACGCCCCTTATTTAATGAAAGGGAAATTATATGGATACCACACCACTATAGATCTTTTTTAATTTCTTACTAGCAAATGTGGGTGGATGCCCAAAACGATGTAATTCCCTAGCTAGTTGAGTGTACACAGTTAAGTATACATGTGTAAGATAATATTTGGCTGGGATTAAATATATGGCTTCCATGTGAGGGAAAGCTCTCATAGGCCAGGTAAATCTCATTAGACAGTCCATATCGTAAGCAGGGGTGGAGCCAGAAATTCATATTTAGAGGGGCCGGGATAAATATATGTCACACTTGAGGAAACTCGAAGAATTTTTTTTTAAATACTGCTTTATTTGTTTTAGACATTAGATTTGATACTAGACTTTGAAGGAGCCTAACTATTTTGAATGATTAAATTAAACTTTTCACCTTATAGATGTGTATATTGTTTTTTTGAAACATTATAGATGTGTATATTGGAAAGGTAGGTCAATTTAAAATCTCTGTTTTTTCAATACATTCTTAATAATATGTGAGGGGTGTGGATGTCAAACTTACAGCATATTTATACAAGTGATGAATGGCTTATTAGTTTAGCTATTCTCTTTAAACAATCTTTTTAGCTTATAAACTCTCCTTTCATAATTTAAAAGAGTTTTTACATTCATACCTTATGAAGATGTCCTTTTATCTATTATATTCTATTATGACATGTTGTCTTATGAATAATGTTAAGTATGTTACAATTAAAAAAAATTAATGTAGAAAAAATAGAGTTTGAAGAGAAGAGTTTTACTTGTATCTATCATAGTCTTACTTGTGAAACAAAACAAATAATAAAAGAGAATACTACTAAATATTCTACAGTATGATAATAATGTTTTGACAAGTAAATTTATTCTATCTTAACTTGTTAAGATTGATAATTATAATGAATATATTTATGATTGTCTAGCTAAAAAAGGAATACAGAACTATAAACTGAAAAAAAAAGACAAAACAATAAGGTTAAATATCTTGTGATTGTTTGCAGACATAACTAACTAATCTTGTTATGCCCCAGATTTTTTTGTTTCTGATTCGGAAAGGAAGTTCATATTGATTTCGATCTTATATTAGTATGCTTATGACATTTATCTAATTGCTATTATGTTAACTTTGAGGAAGAAGAGTTAGAAATGTCATTCTTTTATTTTTTTATTTAAGGAAGGGACTTCTTAATTCACTTATTTTTATTTCCTTTCCCCTTCCTCATTTTGATCTCACGACAGTTTCTCATCCCTCTCAAACTCACGCTCTGCATATCTTCTCCCCACTTTGCTCATTCTTTTCTTCATCGCTTCTCTCTGCAATTCAATTGTTCAAGTTCTCCGGTTTTTGGTTGATTCGTTGTCTGAGTCCGTAGATCTCGAGTTGGGGATTCCGAGTGTGGTTGCCATTCTTCGCTCCTCTTTCCTGTGTTGGTCTTCCAACAATTTGTTCGAGGCTTTGTTGATTTGGGGGGAGGCTCGAGTAGAGTGTTTCATGGAGTCTGTAGAGATTTGCTTTGCTTCAGATGAAAGGTTGGTGGTAAATAGATTCAGTTGTGCGTGTGTCACCCACGAGGGTTTCCGTTTCTGTTTCCGTATTTGTTGATTGACTTGTTCTCTGATTTGTGGTGAATTTGATATGGATTTGCAATTGTGTTTTGCTCTGTTAAAACCCGTGGGAGTGTGTTTCAATTTGTGTATTTTGATATGAAGATCTTTGTACATTTCAATGGAGTTTTGGGCTTTGAAATTTCCCTCTGTTGCGTCTTCGATATCTGCAATTTAGCTCCGTCCGAACTTGCATCCGGATATGTATGTCTAGACGTAGCGTCGACCGTCTCTGATTTCTCCTGTTTTATGCCCTGTCCGGACATTTATGTCCAGACGGGGGTCCAAGGACAGGTCCTCGGATTGCAGTTCAACTTGTGTCCGAACTTGCAAGCCCGAACACAAGTCCGGACACCTCGTAACTTTTTATCGAACTTTGTCCGAACTTATAAGTCCAAACAGATGTCCGAACGTCTCTCAGTTTTCAAACCAGACATGCGTCAGGACTTGTGACCGGGACGTATGTCCAGACGTTTGTATTTCAGTAGTTCGGCGCGCGTCCGGGCTGTAAGTCCGGACACACCTCTGATTTCACCTAATTCTTTTTTTCACTCTGTTTTGAGTCTTTTGACTCCCGTTTGCAGTGTTGTACAACGTTTTAGCATGTGATTATGTGTATTTTTGTTTCGAAAGTCTTTGTTATGCTTTTGACCTTTGCTTTGCTCTGAAAGCGTGTTTTTGGCTTCTGACTTCAGTTTAACCTTTTTTTATTTTGCTGGTCTTGGTTAAAGACATCTATTTCAGCTATGATTTTTGTTTCGTTATGTTTAAGGCCTTGTGCTCTAGTGTTGTGCTCTATCACACCTTATGTTCTGATTTGGTAAGCTTCTGTTTTGGGATCTAGTTTTCTGTGCATTCTGAGCCGTGGTTGACTAGGTCGGGCTAACTCGTAACATGTTACGTAGACGTCATTTTGTCTCTGTGGGACCGACAGGTTTTTTGGTCTTCGGGCCATTTTTGTTCTGGGGTTGATGGGCCAATTGGTTTTCTAACCATATGCGTTAATCGATGGATTTTTGATCTTTATGTCCTTACCCTTTTTGTATGTGTGTGCTCCTTGATTTGCTTTGGCTAAGCGCTCTCATATTTCCGTATATATATATATGTGTGTGTGTGTTCAGTAATCTGTTAAGAGCATTCTCAGCTGATGAAGTTTATCAGCTGTTGAGCTGTGGTTTGCTCACCCCTATATTCCGTCTGATTTGTAGGTTTTAGTTCTTGGCTGGAGTCTTCTGCTTCTGCCTTTTAGTTTTGCATTTCAGATTTGTATTTAAAATGTCACATCAGGGGCCCTTCATATTTATTTTTCTTCCGCTCCATAAAACAAGCTTTGTAATCTTCATTTGTGCAATATATGAGTAATTGTTCAGTTTTTGGAGATCGTTAGAGTGTAACCTTGCATGTATTAAGTAATAAGCGTGTGATGTGTAACGATCTCAGAACCAGAATGGTTTTGGGGTCATTACAAATCTACTATTTAATCAATTTCTTCATCGTTGGGGGATGGTCACCTAACAAGAGCCGTAGCTCCGCAACTGATCGTAAGAGCTTTTCAAACATGACGCGGTGTCGGGTCCCTCAAGGGAAAGCCTATGCCATTGTCGGGCAGCTCTTCATGTAGCTCGACCCGAAAAAGAAGCAAGAAGATATACATGAGGTTTGGGTCACGTGCAGACGACAGAAAACGAGGAGGCATGTGAAATCAAAAGATAATGTAATGGGAGCTTTCTAATTGTGAGAGTCGAGGAAACATTTCCTGCCTGTTCTGGTTTACAGAATCTCAAGGCAATGATGGGATCACATATATGACCCACGCACTATATAGAACAATATACAAAGAGAGAGAATGGGATGTTATTCTTATCCGTCACAGACAGCACAGGTCAAAAGCCACAATCTGGGAAGCCTGATTTAAAAGTGTCCGCCTAGATGAGGGTTGGAGTCACAATACAATCCTGATAAAGATTCTAGTTGTATATATTATGGTGGGTATTATCAGATTTTTATAATATGCGTATCTTTTTTTCACAATATTTATATATGTAGTGAAATGTATATATGTGACCAGCTAGCTACCAGTGTCCTTGCTTTATGAGAAACTATCATTATTGATGTTAGATCAGTAAATCACCGATCAAAGGTAAACGGAGCCTAGAGCCCATTCATTCTGGAGCTCTATGGAAGTTCAATCTGAACACGCAAAACTAGTGTTACGAAAGCTCTATCCGAGTTTAAGTCGACGTCTGGGTTGGTGGGGGAATAGAATCAATCTTTCAATTTGTACTTTCTCATCTTAGTGTGTTAGCATTGCAAAGTTATAGTGGTAAAAAAGAAAAAAGAAAATGATGAGGTGGAGAAGAGAAGATGTGAGAGAGGCTCTTAGTCAAAAAATTCTCTTTTTAGAGAACTTAGATAAACAAGGGAGAAATTGGGAGATAATGTAATAAAATAATATTTGTTAGTGGGTGGAATCTAGTATGTCCTTAGAGCATCCACAACAAGGGTGGAATCCACTCTTGGTGTCAGTAAGACAAGTAAATTGGAACTACAATAGAGTGGATTCACCCATTATTCTCTCTCTTCAGTTCTTAGTTAAGAAATCTGCAAACTTCTCTCAAAATTAGATATGTGAGAGAGCTAATTTCTTTTCTTTTTTTCTTCACCAAAATAGTAAAATATGATTGGTAGTTGGGTAGGAGAGAGAGAAAATTAAGACATCTTATTGTTGTAGTGAAAAGTAAATACTCCCTCAGTTCAACAATATCTGTCGTTTTAGAAATTTGCACACTTATTAAGAAAAGTAGAAAAAAGACGTATGTACCTCTACTTTTTACTTTTCTATCTAAATAATATTTATTTTTGTGTTGAATAGTAGGGTTAGAAATGGAAAAAAATATATTAAAAAGCTAGAATGATAGATATTGTTGAACAAGAATCCCATCCTAAAATGACAGATATTAATTAACGGAGGGAGTATGTAGTTTCCTTCAGTGGCGGAGCTTAGGCATGCATTGGGTGGGCTTGGCCCCCCCAAATAAAAAAAATTAATAGAAAAATATAGATAATACAATATATTATGTAATATGGCCCCCTAATATTCTAGTATGGCCCCCTCAAGTTTTGAAATCTAGCTCCGTCCCTGATTTTCTTATTAATTAAATTATAGTATTTTAGTGATGTGACACATTGGAGTGTGTTTAGAAACCATAAATTCTGAGATGTTGTTGTAGATGATCTTACACGTCCAAGTGGTTTGCAGTGCGGGTTCCACAAAATGCTCGATGAGAGTTTGAGCCCAATCAAAAGTAAGACAAAAAAAACAAATAAGAAGATGAAAAGTGTGTTACAGCTAAACTTCCCTGCAAAGTCTTCTTGTTTGTATTTTGTCCGTCAGTAATTGCAAGTATAATCAACAAGGATTGTGCATGTCTTCTTGACTGAAACATCACACCATGGCGCACGCTAGCTGTTGATTATTCTCAAAGACATTTTAATTATGAGTTTGTTTATTTTAAAGAAGACAAATATAACTTTTCATATTTAAAATTAATTGTTAGAAAGCATATAATATGTTGTAACAAGATAGAAGCTACACGGTTAGTGAGAGGAAAATTCTGTGGATAATGACTGTTTGATATCCAGCATATGGGCTGTGAGTGTAGCATTTGAGCCCCGTATGAAGAGAGAGAAAAAGTTAGCAAATAAAATAATAACACATGACACTTTAACCTACATTAATCTATTCTCAAGGCCCCTCAGGCAAAGAGCAAGGTCGAGCAATTGGCATCCAGAATTGGATCTGTTAGGTCAGCTTTTCTACCACTTTTTTTAGTTAAATTATAATAATTTTATATGTAAGAGTATTGTCATAAGGAAATACAAAATTTACACAAATCATACCTTAAAAAACTAAAAAAGCATGTAAAAAATCTAACCAATAAGAATGTTTGTTTTCTCTTGAAAGTTCTTAAATAAGCACCGTGTTGAGCCTCACTTATGAGCACGGGCGGAGACAAGGGGCTGGTGGGTGTATGGTCCCCGACTCACTCAGGTACATATTTAAATTAGATTGTTATATAGTTTATTTATGTTAATAGATATTTGTTCACACCTATAATATTTTATAAAATATCACTTGATATCACTAAGTTTTATTTATTATCAATTTAATTTCTATTAATATGTAATATTTGTTTTAAAATTATATTATGTAAAATTATGTTTAGTCTATATAGATAAGAAAACTCTTAATATTCTTATTTTAGCAATATAATCTAAAGTAAAACGAATTATCATGTCAGTCTTAGTAATCATGTACCCTTATATCCATAAGTGTTTTAGTTTTTTATTATAAATTTTGTAAATTAAAATAATATTAGAATTACTCAAAATATTTTTTAGAAGAATCTTTTTTAAAAAACTACTAGTTTAAAACTATTGTTTTATATTAATTGCATTAGCATATAATTTAGTATATCAGTTTTTAAAAATTAGAAATAAAAAAGGTAAAACAAATTATTTATATGTTAATCTATATATTTCTATTTTATTTTAATTTTTATGTCAAATTTGATATATAATATCAATTTTTAAATATAATTATAAATAATAATTATTTTTATTAATTTAAGAATTAAAATTAATTTTGAAATATTAGTTAATATTTTTGAAAAAACAATCTCACCCCTTACAAATATTTCCTGGCTTCGCGGTTGCTTATGAGTGGCTACCTGCGCTCTCTTTAACGACGTGAAATTGGTGATTATGGTTACCCGTATGGCCCGTGGCTTAGGGCTGGAGGTAAGAGCAATGCAAGGATGGGGTTGGGCAAGTAGTGGGGGCAGCCAGTGGCGGATCCAGAAACTTTGTTTTGGGGGGCAAAATTATTTTTTGACACTGTTATTCTTTAAAACATTATATCATTTTGTACTTTTTTAAAAATTTATAAAAACATTTGACAAATTTTCAAAAATTTCGGGGCCGATACCCCGCCCCCTTTGGATCCGCCACTGGGGCAGCGAGCTGAAGGTGTCGCGACACGTTCTGATCATGCTGAGAGTTCAAAGGCTGCGGTGGGTGATCGTGATTCTGTTCCATGCATGGCACTCCAAAGATAGATGATGTTAGGCCATGCAAGGATTGTGGAGCTGGCTCAGTATGACAATGCAAAAAATTTGGTTGTTTTGCAGTGACATGGCTCTGGGGGATCCTTGGTAAATGATCGTAAGCACTGTATTGGGTACATGGAGGATCACTGCACTTTAGACGAGTTGGTTGAAATGGAGCGGTTGGTTGATCATGGCAAGAAGGGTAGGGGTGTGGCTTCGCATCAGGAGGACGAGAGTAAGTCAGCTTCGTCAAGTAATCAAGAGGCGACCTCGGGGGAGGCCTAACCGGACATGCCAAGTTTTGAAATCATCAAAGGATTTCAATTTTTCAACAACATATATTTCAGTTGTATTAATATATGCAGGATACAATCCATAGGATATAACAACTAGTTTTTCTAAAATTTATCTATTTCCAGTTATCACTTTTGTGATGGAAATGTATTTATTATTTCTTTCATTTCCCGTCTCATTGTGATATCCATTCCGGCATATATCAATAAAACTCAGCAGGTTTCTTTGAAACGTGCTGGAAAACAATGCATCTTCAATGCATATTTTTGTTCCCTTAGGTAAAATAATATTGGCTTTTCAAGACCCTTCAATAATACTTGTACTACCAGATATGGTGATAACCTTTGCCGTATAATTTTTCAATTGTGAAAAATATTTCTGATACTTAAGAATCATGTGTGTTGCTATACACTGTTGATAAGACGTACATCTTCACCATCCATCGATAACTTTCTTCGCTAAGGATTATTTCTTACAATTTGTCATAAAAATAAACAAATATTGGAAACGATCCTACATGTATCAATTTCATGACATCACTTTAATATCATAATTAAAGACTTTCCGGCGCGATGTTTTTCCTTCTTTAAGTAACATTAATCAAACGTAAACATCATAGAAGTCAAAAGCTTGGCATATGAACGTATATTAACATATTATGTTACTTATATAACTTTTTTTGTTAGAAAAAAATACTACAAGCAATTTTCATAAATTTCTTCTGGTGCTATACCATCATGATTCTTCATGAATCATAATAAAATGCTCATCATATACAAAAATATATAAATAAATACTTCTACATATGAGTTAACCAAGTGGTCACTACAAGAATGTGTATCAATGGGGGCAACCTGTATAAGATCAATGGAGGCAACAAAAAACTCGTCTCCATACAGATATCAAGGGAGGCGAGAAAGAGGGTTGCCTCTGCTGATGCTATCATTGGAGGCGACATAATAAGTCACCCCCATTGAAAAGATCAATAGAGGCGAGTCACTCATTTTGCCTCCTTTGTACATTCTAAGAATTATTAATGGAGGCAACATACAACAGGTCGCCTCGGTTGTGTTACATATATACAGAGGCAAGTATTGTCTCGCCTCCCATGAACGCTATATAGATGTAAGGTAAATAAGTCGCCTCGGTTGTGTAATATACATACAGAGGCAAGCCAAAGGTCGCCTCTAATGAATGATTTATGGAGGCAAGCGTTCATCGTCGCCTCTATCATGTAATATAATAGACACGATTTACGGAGGCAAGCCAGTTCGGGTCGCCTCTATTCTATTATATGTAGCACTCACGCTAGTCTAGCCAGAGTTCTCTTCTTCTTTCATCCTCTCTCGTCCACGCTATTCCTCAACTTCTATTGTTGGTTTCTCCTCCTTTCCAAGTTATTCCACATCCTCTGAACATGCCACTCATCCCCCGCCTATTTTGATCACCTCCGTCTCCCATTTGGTGCCAGATTCCTGTCTCTGTAAGCCGAGAAGCTGGTCACGGAGCTGAATCTCTTCTCCAAGGAACCGGCCAACGTCATCGATAGTCCTTGCTTGTCTTTCGAACGCGGTCCAAAACTCATTGCAAAACCGTTCAAGTTCCCCGGATTGAATGACGGCGGAGTATCGATTGAAGAGTTTGGTCATCATGTCGGTTACTACCTGCTGAAGCACGATGCCAATTCCTTTTGAATTGTCCGAAACCCTAAGTTTCAGTTGCTTCATTTGTTTGTTCTGGGGCTGGAGTTAATTGTTGACTGTTCTAAGCGATTGGCAGTGATCTTAAGCATCAGAGGTGCCCTTTCACAGCCTCTGACAATTTATTATTACTACAATCATTTCATCTTAAGCATGAGTATGCCAGAGTTTGTTCTGACCTTTATTATTTCCTATCAGGGGAACAATGAGAACCTAAACATGCCAGTGTCTAGTTCAAGTGAGGCCCAAGTTTCGGAGAGCATAGATGTAGTTGATGATGATATGTGTATGCCTTCCTATGTGCACCACTTGCTGGTGTGAAATGGGGTGATTTGTTTGATCTTTTTTGGCTTAGAGTGCTAAAGATAATTGAGGCTTATATTCATTGCATTGGTTCAGAGTATTCTTTGATGAAGCTCATACCATCAAATCCTCAAAAAGCCAAGTCTCACAGGCACACTTATCCAGGTTCTATGATATGTCATTGCTTTGGCTTTATCCATGTCTGTTATATTTTTTGATGTATATATAACTGTTACATTTTATAATTTGTTTGTAGAATAATCTCGAGGATATTCAGCCTGTTGCATTTTTTGAGGATTGAGCCATAGGGAAGCTAGTTGAAGTTTCAGTTCCAGTGGTTGAAGATTTCACTTGATAGATCAGTCATGTTTCTTTCATATCTGATGCATGATGATGATGTGAGTATAATTGTGCTTCCTCTCCTCACTTTGTCAGAGGATGTTGTTAGCTAGTTGTATGTTGTAACGTGTATCTAAGAAAAGAAGTGTTGATACTCTGAGATGTTAGTACTGACAAGAACCATTTCTGCTATGGTGGTGAATAATGATGGATGCTTGGTTGAACATTTTGAAGAAGAATTATGTAATTTATTTGTGTTTTGAATCCATAAAGAAGTGATGGTTTAAAATGGTTCAAGCTATTTCTATTTTCTTGTATGAATTGAAGCAGTTCCTGGGTCATAAATGTTCTGTGTGAATTTTTTTTTCAAAAAAACGATCAACGGGGCAACTTTCCAATTGCCTCGTTTGTTAGACATCAAAAGAGGCGAGGAGCAGAAGGTTGCCTCTGTTGTTCATTCTCTACACATAGCAACAGAGGCGAGTGAAATAAGGTTGCCTCTGTTGTTCATTCTCTACACAAAGCAATGGAGGCGAGCAGAAGCCTTGCCTCGCTTGTTGAACATCAACCGAGGTGACAGGACGAATGTTGCCTCTATTGTTTATTCTCTACATAGAGCAACAGAGGCGAGTTCCAAGTCTTGCCTCATTTGTAAGACATCAATAGAGGCGACCTGTTTTGGTTGCCTCCGTTCCTTTTTCTGTACAAAGGCTAAACACAGCTCAATGGAGGCGAGCTAAACTAGTTGCCTCAGTAGCTCAAGAGCATTAGAGGCGAGGGGTGGCTTGCCCCAATAGATTAGGATCAATGGAGGCGAGTAACGTTGTCTTCATAGGTAAACTCAACAAAGGCAAGTGTTTTAGTCGCCTCTATAATCAACTGAGGTGACCTTTCAGAGGCAACCTAGAGGCAACATTTTTGTCCACCTCTAATATCTACAGAGGCAATTTTTGGTTTTTAGAGGCAATAAAAGTTGCCTCCATAGATCTTATATGCAGTAGTGGGTATACCTGTTAGAAAATATCTGTAACTACCTGTAACTTCCTCCTATTTCTATGCCACTATCTCTCTTGTACATGTATATTAATATCTCTAATACAATGATAATAGCAGTGAGCATTATTCTAATTACCTCTCACATGGTATCACGCTTAAAATTCCTGGCTTCCTTCCTCACCTTCCGCTCGCACACTGCTCCAGTTTCTCTCGACATATTTTTTTTCTCCATGGAAGATCAACAACCATCGCCTCCCACCTCGCCTGCTACATCTGAGCGAACACTTCTCGCATCCCCACCCCGTTCTCCAACCCATCAATCTACTCCTCCTATCGCTGCCTCCCCCGGCGCCATTGCCATTAATCAAGCACTTCACGTAAATTATAACACCAACCACGTACGTGTTGAGCTCACCCAATCTCCCCCAAATTACATGATGTGGTGCCATCTTTTCCAGCCACATTGGGAAATGTAATCTACTAAGCCATATTGATGGCACTCCCGCCTCTACCGATGAAAGTTGGGCGCTATTAGACTTCACCGTATTGTCGTGGATTTATGCCACCATACATCCGGATATTTTCTCCCTCATTCTGCGCGACAACGCTACAGCCTTTGATGTCTGGACTGCCATCGAGATCTTTTTCGAGACAACAAGAAAGCTCACGCCATTCAGATCGAGGCTGAATTTTGTGGCCTCCGTCAAGGCTCACTCACCATAAATGAATACTACGCCAAATTAAAAACACTATATGACGCACTTGTACTCGAGGAAACTTGTCATTTTAGGCAGTTGAAGTGCCCTTATACTTGAGGAAACCAGCTGAAACAATTCCCTCACTACTGCTGCCGCCCTCCACACCACCACCACCGGTGCTGCACCCCTTCCCACAGCCGCCGTGAATACCCCCACCTCTCCTCCTGCCGACGCATCGCAATCTGCTGCCTCCAACACCCGTCCAACTAGCTCTTCCCGCAATAATCGACGGGGTCATGGTCGAGCCGCGGTCGTGGACGTTGTCTCCCTCCAAACCCAGCTCTGGAACCTCCTGAATGGCCAACCTCAATGGCAGGCGCCTTGGTCCTCTCCTGGAATCCTTGGCACACGCCCGATAGCTCCACCGCCATCCTTGCCAGCTCCACCAGCTAATCCAACGTGGGATCAACAAGGCCTTGTCAACGCCTTGAACACTTTGACAATTAATCCTCGCACACCGGATTCCTCATGGTATATGGATACGGGTGCATCGTCTCATATAAGCCCCACTACTGGTAAATTATTTTTCTCCTCTCCATCTACTTCATCCCCTCACTCTCACATTATCGCCGGCAACGGTAATATCTTACCCATCACTAATATCGGTCATACACAACTCCCAACTTCTCATAATTTTATATTACGTAATGTTCTTGTAAATTCCCTACTGCTCAAGAATTTAATTTATGTCTATCGGTTTACAACCGACAATAATTAACTATTGAGTTTGATCCTTTTGGTTTTTTTATCAAGGATCTTATCACCATGACCATGATCCACCGCTGCAGTAGTACTGGCGATCTTTATCCTTTCACGACACCACTCACACCCGCCAATGCACTCACGGCCACCACATCCACACACTTGTGGCATCGCCGACTTGCTCATCCCAGCAGTCAACCTCTACATTCTTTGCGTTCACAGCATTTACTAAATTTCAATAATGTTATTTCTCCACATTGTCATGCCTGTCAACTAGGAAAACAATCAAGATTACCTTTCACCCGTTCTTTTTCAATTTCTACGGCACCTTTTGATAGTATCCTCCGTGATTTGTGGACATCTCCCCTCCCCAGCATTAGCGGTTTTAAATATTATTTATTGATTGTTGATGACTACTCCCATTATTTATCGACTTTTTCCCTCAAAATAAAATCGCAAACATCAACTATTCTATTAAATTTCCATGCTTTTGTTCGTACTCATTTTCAACGATCCATCAAAAATTGACAGTGCGATCACGGTGGCGAATTTGACAATCATTTTTTACGTACTACTCTAGCACAATATGGCACCGTCATTCGTTTTTCGTGTCCTCACACCTCACAACAAAACGGTAAAGCAGAACGGATGATTCGTACTGTCACAAATGCAATCCGTATATTATGTTTCAAGCAAAAGTCCCACCAAATTTTGGGCAGAAACATTACAACAACTGCCACATATCTCATTAATATCACCCCTCCACCACCATTCACAACTGCACCCCCCATCTACTACTCTACAATCAGCCACCATCCTAGTCACCTTTGTGTTTTCGGCTGTCTCTGCTATCCTCACACAACTCTACTGCTACTCACACAGCTTGCCCCACGTACCACCCCAAGTCTGTTTCTGGGTTATGCCCCACACCATAAAGGATATCGCTGCCTTGATTTACAAACTCAAAAAATAATTACATCGAGGCACGTCACCTTCAACGAAAATATTTTCCCCTACCCCAGTCAATATCCCACCCCACTTCTTCGGAACCACTCACCTCCGTTGCCCACCTACCCGACTCCCCCACGTCTCTCTTCCCATACCCAGATTTTCCTCACCTACCATCAATCTGGCGAATCACAACAACCAACCCCTTACACCCAAAAATAATCCCGTACCAGTCTCCGACTCCTCCGCCACGTCATCACCATATAAATTAAACTCACCACATATTTTACCCCTACTAACAATTCCCCTCTCCTCCTTCTGCGGCCCCACCTACCTGTTGAGTAAAATCTATACAATATTATATATAGACTTATTGCAAACTAATAGGCAAGTGCACCTAGTCGGAGTAGTACAACTAGTGTCGTATCCTCAGGGAAATTGTTCAATTTTCCTAGTTTCGATATTTAATAAACAGTAAATAAAAAGGGGTTTAGCCAGTGGCAATCTTGGTGTTTTTGGGTTGGACAGATAAAAACAATTAAAAGCTTAAATAAAACAG
This sequence comes from Limonium bicolor, assembly GCA_023374045.1. Taxonomy (NCBI): domain Eukaryota; kingdom Viridiplantae; phylum Streptophyta; class Magnoliopsida; order Caryophyllales; family Plumbaginaceae; genus Limonium; species Limonium bicolor. The sequence goes on from CM041782.1 coordinate 99,511,375, forward strand.
TTGTGTAACAAATGGATGGAAAATGTGCTAAGGAAGGTGAAATCGCCCAAATATACTTCAGACTTTAATTATAATTCTAATTTGCTCTATTTGTCTGTTTAAGATTTATCTCGTGGCCTTCCTAAAGCATAGAAAAGGTCAACTCTTAATTAATTCAATAAACTTTTTACTAGCAGAAAAAGTCTAAATCATTAATTAGCATTCAGCAAAAATTCTTTTTATAACAACGATGGATTTTATCAGCTAATTAAGGAGATAATATCTAACGTTTGTCTCTCTCTGTGGTCTATTCTCAAATTTATAAATAATTGAAATAAGAGAAACCGTAAATGTGTAAAAATGATCAGTTCTTAAGCATTTAATAATTTAGAGAGACAAAACAAATATTTATAAGCAAACTCGATATTATAAGGAAGTCTGAATTATTTGGGGTCAAACACCCATCCTAAGCACAAATATAAACTTACTCAGACATTGACAGAAGTAAACATAGAGTAAAGAGAGACATTAAAACAGAGTAAAGTTTGAGGAAGGAAAAAACTCTATTTGGGGAGTTGTTTCGCTCCCGGGCTTGTCTCCGTGATTATGCCGACCTCAAAATATATAGAACGAAGAAAACGAACAAAACAGGTACAAGTTGGTCCTGTCGGGTGGGGCCACGCAGACACAAACGTGGACATAAACGCGGACATCTCCTGTCCACGTGGGGGCTGTGCGGACACAAACGCGGACACGGCCTGGTTTTGTGCAGATCGTCTTTTTCGTCTGGTTTTCTGGAAAATGGAAGAGTTAGGCTTATTTGGTGATGGGAAATGATGGAAATGAAGTGGATATGTGGATGTATGGATGGAGAATGGAATTTGGATGGAGGGAGAGTGAATTTTGATGAGCGTTGTGTGATCGATCGATTTGTTTTTTTGATGAAGAAGCAGTGGGTTTATATAGAATAAAGGAGGAGGAAGAAGACAGGACTGGAGCATGCGTGAAGAATTTAAGGAGTGTGGCGTCTGATATTGCTGATGGGGTAGATCAATATGTTTGTAGGCGCCGCAAATGAGGTAAAACAGCGAAGGCGGTGTAGATCTTCAATCGCGTGATTTATGGATTCGGTGCAGTCATTTTACACGTGTTCGGATTTGTGTCCGTATAGGGCTCATCAGGACGTGAGACGTCCGAGTTTTTGTCCGCGTAAGGACACATTTGTCCTGGCGAGATCTGTTCATGTCCGAGTTTAAGTCCGCGTACGGACGCGTGTCCGAGTTTAAGTCCGCGTACGACGCATTTCCGCGTATTTCCTTTGCTTCCTGTCCGCGTTTGCATCCGCATAGGGGCTATGCGGACACATGTATTTCGTCTTATCTTGTTCTGCAAACTTCGACAGGCTCTAGATTCTTCGTTTGAGCTCCGTTTTTAGATCCGTTTGCGCCTATGCGTTCGTCTCTTCGTCTACTTTGATACTAGCTTGGTTTTCCTCATGTTTAACTAATAAATCTGTAAGATAACCAATAAAACATAAAATAGAGGAAAACTAACCAAAGTGGAGAAATGAGCAAGAAAAGTGCTAATATAATATGAAATACACCCATAAAACATGCTCATTTGGACACTTATCACTACCAAAGCCCACCATTTGACTAAAATACTACCTCCAACAAGCATGGCCCCTTCCACATCAGCCCACCCCCACCCCCTTGCGCCTTTCTCCCACGGCCCAATCACATCTCCCCACCTCACCTACAACAAGCCATACCCCCTCCCACCATCTGGTCCCAACCCCCTCTCACGGCATAACCCACACCGTCGGTTTCCAGCTCTCCATCTTCGACTGGCCCCACACCATCCCACGGCCCACACCCGACACACACTCTAGAAACTCCAACCCCCTCGCTTCGTAACCTTCGACGCCCACCCAAATTAAACCGTCCCAGCCCAACTCGTAGACGTCACCCGAATCCCACCACACAACCAGCCCACCCACCCAATGCTCACCAGATCAAAACAGGCATCCAAAAGCCCAAAATTCCCTTCAACCTACTCACTACACTGCACCTCTTCCCACCAGTCCCACCACTGCCCTTCAGGATCCTCGCTGGTTTCAGTCAATGAAGGACGAATTCGATGCCCTTATCAAAAATCGGACATGGGACCTTGTCCCCCCTCCTCCTCATGGCAACAGTGTGTCCGATAAATGGCTCTTTCGCCATAAGTTTGATGCTGCTGGTAACCTAACCCATTACAAATCCCGTTGGGTGGCTCGCGGCTTCTTACAACAACCAGGCCTCGACTTCACTGAGACATTCTCCCCCGTGGTCAAACCCGGCACAATCCGTACCATGCTCTCCCTCGCTGTCACTCGTCACTGGTCGATCCATCAACTTGATGTTAAAAATGTCTTTCTGCATGGTAACCTCGACGAGGACGTGTACTGCCAACAGCCTCTCGGCTTCGTTCATCCTCTATTTCCTCACCACGTCTGCAAACTTCGCAAAGCACTTTACGGCCTCAAACAGGCCCCCCGCGCCTGGTACCGTCACTTTGCTGACCACATCACTCGTCTTGGCTTCACCGACTGTCACTCAGATTCCTCCCTATTTGTTCTCAACCACGGCTCCAACCAAGCTCACCTTCTCGTCTATGTGGACGACATCATCCTCACTGCCTCCTCCACCACCCTTCTGCGCCGCATTATCACCGCCCTCAGTCACGAACTTGCCATGACCGACCTCGACCCCTTCATCATTTTCTTGGCATCTCCATCACCCACTCTCCCTCCAGTCTACACCTTAGTCAAGCCACTTACGCCAAAGACATACTCACTCGCTTTGGTATGACCAACTGCAACCCCTGTCAACACCAACCCCAAACTTGGACATACCAGTGAACCCCCGGTCTCCGACCCCACTGCCTACCGCTCCCTTGCCGGTGCTCTTCAATACCTCACATTCACCCGCCCTGACATCAGTTACGCTTTGCAGGAATGTTGTTTACATATGCATGACCCTCGAGAGGTGCATTTCACTGCTCTCAAGCGTATTTTACGCTACATCAAGGGCACACTACAACTCGGACTCACTATCACTCCTGCCCATTCTGACCAATTGACTGTCTACTTTGACGCCGATTAGGCGGGTTGTCCGGATACCCGACGTTCAACTTCTGGCTACTGTACGTTTCTTGGCCCCAACCTCATCTCCTGGTCCTCCAAGCGTCAGCCGACTGTATCCCGCTCCAGCGCTGAAGTAGAGTATCACGTTGTCGCCAATGCCATTGCAGAATCCTGCTGGCTTCGAAACCTGCTTCAAGAACTTAATGCACCCACTACTAGTGCCACTATTGTCTTCTGTGACAACGTCAGCGCCGTCTACATGACCACCAACCCCGTTCATCATCAGCGAACCAAACACATCGAACTTGACATTCACTTTGTTCGGGAGAAGGTTGCCCTGGGCCAAGCTCATGTCTTTCATGTTCCCACTACCAGCCAGTTTGCAGACATAATGACTAAGGGCTTACCACATCCTCTGTTTATTGAATTTAGGGACAGTCTCTGCCTCCGGTCTCCTCCGGCTGAGACTACGGGGGGTTGTTAGAAAATATCTGTAACATCCTGTAACTTCCTCCTATTTCTATGCCACTATCTCTCTCTGTACATGTATATTAATATCTCTAATACAATGATAATAGCAGTGGGCATTATTCTAATTACCTCTCACAATACCATCCTTTATATCAGTGATCTGCTCAATACCATTTCTTTTTTGTGAGAATAATTTCTGGCGCAATGCCAATATCATATCAAAATCAAAGAAATTTGTCACTATGTCCTTTATATTGATCATATCAAAAAACTTTCAGGTGTGTTATCGTTTTTAGCATATCAAAATCAAACTTTCAGACACAATGCACCCTTTACAACATTTTAAAGTCAAAGTTTTAGGCGCGATGCCCTTTGTACTTTATCAATGTTAAAACTATGCAAGTGTGATGCATTTTATGTCATTATGAATAAAAAAGTGAACCATATATATTGAAAAAATTAATCAAACAACACATAATAAATGAAATAATAAACAATAACCAAAATATGGCACAACGTCTCATGTGATAATTATTTCTGGCTTGATGTCTCATGTGATATCTAATATTTGGTATGATGGCTCACGTGAAATTATATCAGGCATGATGCCTCACGTGAAATTATAACTGACATGACGCCTCGGGTGATATAAAAATCTGGCACGATGCCTCACGTGACATTAATATCTGGTATGATGCCTCACATGATACTGATATATAAAAAAATGACTAAATAGATAAATGAATAAGTGTAAAAACATAATAACTTAAACAATGTAAAAATATGTGAAATGATAAATAAATTTTGACATGATGTCTCACGTGATATTTAACATCGGCCATGATGTCTAATGTGAAATTAGTTTCTGGGGTGATGCATATCGTGAAACTAATATCTGGCACAATACCTTATGTTAAATTAATTTCTGGCGTGATACCTGACATGAAATTAATATCTGGTGTATAGCCTAAATGAAATTATATTTGGCACGATGTCTCATGTTAAATTAAATTCCGGCGTGATGCCTAACTTGAAATTAATTTCTGGCATGACGCCTCACATTATACTAATATAATAATAATAAATAAACAAATAAATGTGAAACATGATGTATCGAACAACTTGAAATAAATATAAATACTAATTAACAGTAAACAAGATCTGACGCGATACTTCATGTGATACAAAAAATTGGCATAATGCCTTAATTGATACTAATATTCAACAATAATATTAAATAACAATGTTAACGCCATTGATCTGACGATAATATAAATTATGATAATCACAACATAACTTGATGGCTAAGAAAAGTATATATATATATAGTCCGATGTCTTGTCCTACGTGATCAAAATATTGTATGTAGTTGAATTTGATTTTTGGAAAGGATCGAGGACAATAGCAAAATTTCGTGGAGTTTGATAGTCAAAAGAAGAATTTGACAAAAACAATCGGATTGTAAAATGTGATGGTCGTTGCCTATTGGTGATGCGAACGGTGATGACAGACAAAGAGAGTCGGTTACTTTAGAAATTAAGTGTGCTGATAACGTATTGTAAATGAGAGAGAACAGAGGAAAAGGTAGAACCGAGATACGATTCCTGATTACTTAACAAGTGTGCATAAATGTCTATATTTATAGAGGAAGGGAGTAAAGAGATGACCCTAATAATTGGGGTAATATGGACATTCACTATTTATAACAGTGCTAGTGGTTAACAAACACAACAAATCTACACCAGAACCACAAAGGAGTAAATTTGGGTATGGTTGATTTTTACCTGTTTGCAAAAAAAAACTGATCAAGATGTTTTACACGCTGTTGAACGCCATTAATAATGTGAATATCAACCAAGAAACTTAGCTTGAACATTATAAATGATTTTTCGGTGTGCAAACACTAATGGTGGCCATCGGGTCCGGTTCTACCCGGAACCGATTGGAACCGGAACCGGCCGGGAACCGGTGGGAACCGGAACCGGAACCGAACCGCCTCAGCCGGTTCCGAATACGAATACATGTTTTGAGATTCGGGCCCGAACCGGGCCCAGAACCAGAACCGCCTGGAACCGTCATCGGATTCGGAACCGGGAACCAGAACCGCCCCAGAACCGGTTGAAGTTACCGTTGGAATCGGGCCAAAACGATGTCGTTTTGGGTCTTGGGCGCGCACTCCTCTGAAGAAAATAGTCGTTAGATCCCAAGCACGCGCATTGCAATATGAAGGCCAACATGATGATTGGTATGAGATGAATGGGGATAACACCACTTAGGACTTCTATCTTGTAATATTTTAGAATGTATTAGTAATTTAGTATTACTTTCTTTACATGTAATCTTTTTTTTAAGACTTGCAAATTGAAATCATGTAACCTTTTAGTAGCTGTACTCTTTTTCCTTATTAGGGTTTTCCCAATGCGTTTTTACCTAATAAGGTTTTAATGAGGCAGTGAATCATATAATAAAATTCTCTTTGTTCCTTATTTTTTGTAAATTCAATTAAAATTACTAAGTCTTTGAATCTTACACATTTAAGATTATAAACTTGAAGAATAACCTATCTAGGAGTAAAGTGGATGAAAAGAGCAACGTGTGCGCTCAAACGGATCTCAAATCGGAGCTAAAACGAAGCAACTGGAGCCGATCGAATCGTTCCGGAACCGCTCCGGAACCGGTCGGAACCGATCAGAACCGGAACCGGTTTTTTGACCGAATCTGAAGCGAATCCAGATTTCAGAACCGAAACTGGAACCGGAACCGCCCAGACCGGTTCCGAATACGAATACACATTTTCCGAAACCAGAACCGGTGAAACCGGACCCGTGGCCACCATTAGCAAACACGTAGAAGAGGAGAAAGACAATATGAGAATTGGAAATAAAGTATGGGATTTAAGGTAAGGATACCCTACCCTAATTTATCGTGTTTTAGAGTTGGATATAGTTTTGTTGCAAAAGGATGTATAGCAACCTCATCTAAGTGATGCAAGTGATGTTGAAATTTGACTTAAAAAATGATGATAAAATTGCTCATTTGACAATTTAGAAAACACAATATTCTAAGCTTAGTTAGTTGTCAACTAACGAATCGGCAAGAGTTGTACAATTTTATGGAGAAGTAGATAGATGAAAGCTAGGTCATTTGCTATAAACTATTCCAATGCTTAACCTCTTTTTCCTAGTAGTGTTATGATGATCATGTTGTTTTGTTTGAACTTCTAGTGACAACAAGGATTTCAAATAGTTATTCAAGACTAGTAGCGTTGTGATGATTATAATGTTTGCTAGAACATCTAGTGATGCTAAAGGTTTTAAATAATTATTTACATTTGTCTATGACTAATCTGATGAGATTCCTTTGACTTCAGGTGCAAGTATTATATTATGACCAAATAATTTATTCAAACGTTATTATATGAAACCATTTAAGGATGCAGTTCGTACTTTACAATTAAATGGATTGGTTTTACTTTCTTCACATGATCCATGGAGTATAATCTTTTGAAGATCAATCCATTGAGGTTTTTTTTTTCAAAAAAAGAAAATCCTTCAATCATTATTAAAATATATCTATGAAATTTTTTGTAATTTTTCAAGTGCAAATTTATGTGAAAGATACATGATCTTTTACTAATGTAATTCAACTAAGATTTCTTTTGATTGCTTAGTTCATTAATCTTTCTCATTTGGTTGAAAGGTTTTCTTTGGTAAACTCTTTTATATTCAAGCAAAAAAAATTAATTGTATTAAGATTGTATGCACTTTGAACAATAAATAGGAAAATCAACCCAAAAAATAATAAATCAATGACTCATGACTCCCATTTGAAAGTTTTTATTCTTTTCGGAAAAAATGAAGAGTCATTAAAAATGAGTCGACCATCATCTTCCTATAATGAGAAAATTGAAATTAGAGGACAAAGAATATTGGAAAGCATGCATTTTATTCGTCATATAGTTCAACCTCACAACATCATAGCCGGTATCAATCCCCTACCCCAGCTCCTCATTTTCTTGTTTATCTCTCTTTACATCTCCCCCTCACCTAGTCTACTGTCCTTTCACTTGCATTCACCCCTCTTTTTCATAACTCATTCCGTTACTCTCTCGCCTTCAATCCACCTCCTGTCTCCCTACTCCACACTTCATTTAGAATTAACTTTTCACCATTATTTTTCTCAAAATTCCAAAATTACCCTACACTTTGAGATAATTTAATACACAAATTGAAGTTTTACAACATTATCATTTGAATTGTGTTTTTTATGTTATTGTGGAAAAAATAAAGAAAATTGTACCCATTATTCATTTGAATAATTATATGTATTATATCTACCTAAATTGTATACATTCTACCTTTTTTATATTTAGAAAGCTCCGTAAAAATGATAGTACAAGTTTAATAAATATTCATGATATTATAACTAAATAAATATGTACAAATGTTTGTATTATTTGTTTGCTAGTAATATTCTGTTATATTTCTGCATTTTGTATAGAATATGAATTTTGGAAAATAAATATAAAACCATAATGTGACTCATGAATTATACATACTAATTAACAATACGTTTATTTAGTTATGTCAATACCATTTATTTATCTAAATGATAGTATGTGTTTTTCTTTTGGTAACTTGGTATTGTTTTAACTCTTACAAAACGAAAATGATCATTAAAATGAAGAATTATTTTTTACTTAAAGACGTGAAAGATCACATATATCTACAATATTATCTTATTAAATATCACCATAATAGAGTAATAAAAATGAGTGGGTAAAAAAAGAAATTAACTTATGATTGGGTGGAAATGTAATTTAACAATGGTAGTTGGTGAACAAAACAAGTTGAAGTGATGCGCATAATATTATTTGTCTTACTATGTTTATTATCGGTTAATATATTTCATGCATTACTTATCGTGTGAGTAATATTATTTGTTAATTGTAAGTAGGTAAGACAATAGTGTTAAATTATAGACTAAATCTGAAGTGTTCAATTTATAGTTGTAAAATAGTATTAAAATTATTTAGACTGTTTAAACATAACATATAATTTAACATCAACAACATTAAATATTTTATTATCTTACACATTTTCTTGAATGATCAAACAATTCACACATATTTTCATATCTTTTTCTATTCTACTTTATTCTTCCTTTGCCTTTCTCATCTTCGATTCTCATCTATTCTAAACACAACAACAACATATGCAATCAATAACTTGCCACCTTAAATATAAGGGTAGGTGAACAATTACCCTCACGGTTGCCTCTAAAAATGCGTCATATTAGACTGTGATAATGGCCTAAAACCAATAATGTAGATTGCCCTAAAAAACCAATAATGTTATAGTGGAAATACCAACTTGGGTTTTACTCTTTTTCCTCTTATCCATAGAGCATACTCTTTTGAATATTAATCAAATGAGTAATGTTTATTTTTTTTTTAATCTACAATCATTGGTAAGTTTATCAACTTATATTTCTGTCTTCTTTCCCCTTACTTTTGGTGTTTAGTTTATTAATATTTGTGATGTGCTTCGTTGGTAAACACTTTTATGCATTTCATTAAAAAAATTAGTGTATTAAGATTGTATGTAAGGACAAAGGAAAATAATAAATCACCCTAATGTTGAATGAAAATATGACCCACTTAATCCCCTCCGGATAGGGGCGGAGACAAGGGGGGCTGGTGGGTGTGCGGCCCCCCAACTCCCTCGGATACATAGTTAAATTAGTTCTAACTTTATTGTGTTATAGTTTATTTATGTTAATAGATATTTGTTCGCCCCCATAAAATTTTGTAAAATATCACATGATATCACTAAGTTTTATTTATTATCAATTTAATGTCTATTAATATGTATTTTTTATATAATTATATTATAAAAATATTTTAGTCTATATTAGATAAGAAAACTCTTAATATTTTAATTTTAACAATGTAGTCTAAAGTAAAACATATTATTATGTCATTCTTAGTAATCATATACCTCTTATATCCATAATATAAGTGTTTTTAGTTTTTTATTACAGTTTGTGTAAATTAAATAATATCAAAATTACGTACTAGTTTAGAACTATTGTTTTATATTAATTGCATTATCATATAATTTAGTATACCAATTTTTTATAATTTGAAAAAAAGGTAAAACAAAATTATTTATATGTTAATCTATATATTTCAATTTTATTTTAATTTTTATGTCAAATTTAATATCTAATATCAATTTTAAAAAATAAAATTATAAATATTAAAAATTATATTAATATAAATATAAAATTAATTTTAAAATATTAATTAAAATATTATTTAAAAAAAATCTCGCCCCCCTTACAAATATTTTCTGGCTTCGCCCCTGCCTCCGGAATAATTTTTTTTATAAGTCTCTAAAGATGAGTGAGTCATTTCTCTACATCCACTTTGTTGGCCATGTAGTTCAATCTCAATAGACTAGTAAGACTCAATAACTTAGGAGGTTCCATCTTAAAATCAATTGCCGTGAAGTGGAGTAACCAATAAACTATATGAACATCTTACCAGCCATACAATTTTTTAATATGGGACTCACACTTGGTCTCTAACACACCAATCCTCATATAACTTCACTTTCTTTCATCCTCCCACTTTTATTCCGAACTCATTTTGTTCTACCGAGATTACCCTTTGGTTTTTTAGTTCATTAATCTTTGTGATTTGGTTAAAATTCGTCTTGGCTGACTCTTTTATAAATTAAAATTAGAAATATACTGAATAAAATTTATTAAGTTCAATATTAAATGGAACTTTAGTATAATTTTATAGATAATTCATAAATTATAGATCTATAGTATTTGGTGTATAAAGTTCTCTCACGTGAAAAAATATTAATGTACCCTTGGAAAAAAACAAAAAAAAAATCTCTACAAATAATGAATTGATCTCATTTTAAATGAAAATATGACACTTTTTTCTTTAAAAAATAGGAAAGACTAAAGGAAAGGTCGGTATTCAGAGAAAAACATGGCTTATGTGGGCACCGGAGATAAGTGATGAATTCACCACCTTTTTTTTAATCAAAATTACCCAACACTTTGCGGTAATTCAATATGCAATCTTTATTGAGAAGTTTATTTGGAACAATTATTTGAATAATTTTAATGTTTTATAGATAAAGGCACACAAATATTTTGTATTAATTATCAATATTAATTGTGATTTTTATGTTATTTTTCCAAAAATAAAATTGTTTTCCATTTAAAAATATAATATCTACATAATTTATATACCTTTTGTTTTTGTCTATTTATAAATTTATGCAAAATCATATAAAAATTCTATAATTATTCATTATAATATACAATAAATTAATTACATACAAAACGTTTTATATTAATTGATTCCTAGGTTTATAATTTAGTGTTACATTTTTTGCATTTTGTATAATGTCTAATTTGGAAAATAAATTTTATGTGGGCTCATGAATTATGTTTACTGATCAACAACAAAAATTAATATGATTTTATATATATTTATTTATCTAAGGTGGTACGTTTTGCTTTGGTGACTTAGTATTTGTTTTAACCTCTAAATGAAATGATCATTCGAAAACCATTTTTACTTAATGACATAAGAATTATTTTCACTTAATGAGTAAAAGATCACTTATAAACTATTATGTAAATAAATATATCCATAAAATAGTACTCCTTCCGTTAATTAATATTTATTGTTTTAGGATGTGATTCTTGTTCTAAAATATATGTCATTTTAGCTTTTTGACACACTTTTTTCCAAGTTTAACCTTACTATTCAACAAAAAAGTAATTATTATCTAGATAGAAAAGTAAAAATTAGGGGTACATGCGTCATTTTTCTACTTTTTTAACAAGTGTGCAAGTTTCTAAAATGACAGATATTGTTAAACGGGGGAGTAATAATTGTGAATGGCTAAGGAAAAAAAAAGGAGATAACTTGTGATTGGGTGAAATGTAATTTAACATCTGTAGTTGGTGAATTGAACATGTTGAAGTGATGCCCGTAACGTCATTTGTGAAATTATGTTATTGTTTTATATATTTCATAGCTTATTGTGTGAGTAATATTATTTATCGTAGGTAAGTAGAGTAGGGTTGTCAATTTCGGGTTTTGGGTCGGGTTAAGCTCAACCCGAACCTGACTCGAGTTTTTTTTTCTTTTCGAAAAGAGTTAAGATATATTAAAGTACGAGCAATACAAGCCTAGGAATAAGACTAAAGATGAAAGACGAACAACGAGATGGAACCTGAAATACCCCAAATTTAAATATGGTGATTAGAATATTTTAATATAGTATTTAAGGGCCTAATAGTGCCTAAGTAATTTTGGTAAAGAAAATAAATCCAAAGAAATGAGAAAAACGCTTAGAAAGCGGAAAACGCTAAAATGAGCGTTAAATAACCATAGGAGGTACGAGACCTCGGTTATAGTATCGTAAGGATTCCTAAGGCTTATTCATGCCTAATTAGTATACGGGAATGATTCCCGAAGAAAACGGATCCAAATAATGTATTAAAACGCTAATAGAGCTTTAGCGCACGTGTTTCGAGAAAACCCGAAAACGTGATTTTAAATGGTCAAACAGACCCGTAAAAATTATAAATCTTTAAATAAAAATTATTAAGCATTTATGGAAGCTTAATAACCAATAAAAATAATCAAACGAGAAAATTCCGGAAAACGGGCCGGTTAGTGAATAGTACCTAAACCGGGTACAATAACGAGCGTTTTCTGTAAAAGACGAAAAACTGCTCCAGCTTAACAGTATAAGTGGGCCGGTTTTTATAGGGTATTAATATCCTCTCTCACACTCAATTAAATATTACTCTCTCACACACACACTAGAAGACAAGAAAAACTAAAAAGCAAAAAGTAAAAAGCACACTCCTTCCCTCTCTCCTCTTATTCTCTTAATTTTCTATTCTCTCTCCAATTCCCTTCCCCTCTCACGATGGAAGCTCCCTCTCTGCAGCACATTCCTCTCTTCTTCTTCTCTTGCTGGACGATTTTGAAAGCCCTCTCATGGCTTCCATGGCAACTCCATTTTCTACCTCATGCTCTAGCTTCACTTGAGCTCCAAATGTAAAACAAAATACATATTTGAACTCCCCTCTTCAAGCTCTACATTTCTATCTTTTCAAAATCCGAAAATGAGCAACTTCATCTCCATGGGTTTTGCCCATTTGAAGAGGAAATGGTACCATTTCGAAGCATGGAGTCTCCTCTTCCACTTAAGGTAGAAAGATTCAAGAGAAAAACTCATTTTCTCCATTTCCATGTCTTGGCCGATTGTTGCCCTCCTTGTAATGCCTTTTTCTTCTTTGTTTGAGCTTGGTTCAACTCTCCAATGGTGGAGGAACTCTCCTTTGTACACAAGGCTTAAAAACCTCTCTTGAAACTCCAAGGTAAAACCCTAACTAATGGTGATTTAAACCCTTCATTGAATTAGTGGTGTTTTTAAGGGATTAGAAGTCTAATTATATTCTCCTTATGTAATTTGGGTGTTGGGATGGAGTTTGGAAACTCCATCCCCCACATGGCCGATTTTGCAAGAAAAAGAGAAGGAGAAGAAGTGGAAACAAAATGAAGGAAATATAAGCTCAAGGTAAGAGCTCTTCCTTAATGCAAAATTTTAATGCGTTAGGATAATGGGAATGGGTAAACCAATTTAAAGAAACTAAAATAATGTAGTAGAATTGTAATTGTGAAAGTTTGGGTATTTGTGAACAAGTATGTGGATTGTAGGCCTTAGAGCCAAGAATTGTGTATGTGTATTGATATTGTGTTTTGAGGAATTAATGATGTATTAAGATTGCTTGTGTTGCTGGTAGGACCCTTGTATGGGTGTGGCTAGAATAGGAATGATTTGGATAAGAAAGGGTATGTGTGGATAAGTAAGGAAAGTAGGTGAACTATGGCAAAATTTTAGTAGGAATGGTGCATTAAGGATGACTTGGTGAATGGGGGAACCAAGGTGTGTATTGGAGTTAGTAGAGATGTTTAGTAGCTATGGAATGGTAATGGTAGTATGAGAAATAAGAAGATGAAAATCTGTAGCAAAGAGTATCAAAAACACATTGTAGAAACTAGGAAAAACTAGTGTGCAAGATTTGGTAAAACAGAGTTGGACTTCGGTATAGGTAGTGTAGTTGATTGGAAAGGGACTGGAATGGTAGGATGAAGTTAGGACAAGATGCAAAATGCAAAGAGGAGTAAAGGAAATGCACAAGTGTGCTAACTGTAACAGAGAGGAAGAAAAATCTGTAGAAATGGAGTAAGTATTGAGTGTGGATTTGACTAATGTGTTGAGGAGGTTTGGGACTGGATTAAGGCATGTTTTAGGATGCTTAAACATGTAGAAAACATGTGGAAAGATTAGGAAATGATTAGAGGTGAATTAGGGGTTGAAAACTGATGGAAAACTGTAATTTTTGACAGTTCCAGGGGGTGGTCCGGGTTGCAAATCGGAACGCAAACCCGGACGATAGCAAAAACTAGGCAGAAGGCCATCCCAGGGGGTGGTCCGGGTTTGTAAACCTGGACACAAACCCGGACCACACATAAAAATAGGCAGAAAGTTATTCTCGGACTTGGTCCGGGTTTGTAAACCCGGACACAAACCCGGACCAGGCTAAAAATGCAACAGAAAGTGGTTTTAAGTCTCTGAATGATGGGGAAATGAATGGTATTGGTTTTAGAAGTTGTTAAGGCCTTGTTTGGTGATATTTAAAGGCCCTAAGAAGTGTAAACAAGTTTGAGAAGTCATTAAGAAAGTTGTAGGTTTAAGAACATTAAGTTAAACCGAAACAACGGGACAACGGGATAAGTACGGGAGTAGTAATTATTGATGTATCGTATGAGCATAGCATTAATAGCAATGTTTGAAACATTACCAGTGGAACAAATGTGAACCAAGGTACAAGGGAACACATGGTAAAGCTAACTCCGGTGAAAGGTATGATTTTCTCATGCCCCGTATGCTAACCGAGTTACGTTGATTTGTGTGCTGTATGCCGGCTAATCAAGACTAAAGCATGAAAATGATTTATTGCCTTCATTGTATGTCTTGATGTATGTTGTGTGAGCTAACCCTTCTTGATTGATTGCGCGGCTTCATTTAGTGCGTAGTACGACTCATAAATGAGTCTTGTTGTGTAGTGACTCATAGTAAGAGTCATGGTGTGAACTAATGGAAATGTAGCAACGCACTAAACTATAAAATCAATAAATGATAACGCAACCCAATGAACTCACTAGAATGTGAGAGAGTGTACGGGAGTAATAACCTCCCGATAACGGTAGGAGAACCGAAATGAATAATCCACAAATAATAAGTAGTGGAAGTATTTAAGTAACCTATAGTAGAGGAATTAATCCTGGTGCAAGACATGAACCATGAGAGTAGTAAAGAATGATGAGGGACCTCCAAACCCCTTAGCAATTAGTCGACCCACTGTGAGAGGACCCGACTGATGTAAGTAATGACCCGAACATGAGAGTATTCGATATGTTGGGGAAACCCTTAAATCTGAGAATACTAGACGGTAGTGATTCCCTAAGCTAGTGGAGGTTATCAAGAGAGATACTTCTAGGCTAATCCATGAGATTGTAAGATACTCCATGAGAGGAGTGTTGGGAATTTGAGTAGTCCGATAGAAATGGACGATTGTATATTTGAGGAGCTAAGTGTATAGCCTTCGGATTGTAGGCCCGGTGGCGAGTCTTGTGTATGACTCCGCCCAGAGACCAAGTAATGAGTATTGAGTATTGCGTAAGTACGAGTATGTAATGAGTACCGAGTATTGAGTATGTATGAGTAAGTACTGAGTATTGAGTATAGAGTACGTATGAGTAAGTATTGAGTAATGAGTACGTATGAGTAAGTACAGAGTATTGAGCAGTGAGTATGTACAATTATAGTAACGAGTATGGAGTAAGGAGCGTGTACGAGTAAGGGTATGAGCATGGAGTGATGAGCATGTAAGAGTAAAGTAACGAGTAACAAGTAAGGAGTAGGTATGAGTAGAGTAACGAATATCGAACAAACCACGACGTAGCAATGAGCAAGTAACTAATACGAACGGTCGACTATCGAATTGTCTTCCTTAGTAGATATTGAATCTTGTATGTGAATGTGTGTAATGATGCATGTATTGTGTAGTAATAGTATGTATGTATGCATGTAAAATGAACTCCATGTATATCCGACCCAAAGTAGTCGGCGTACCGCGGTTAGCACGCGGTATATGCGAATTTCATGCGCAGCGTAAGCTGACCCCCTCGGGGGACCGTTTTTATTGTGCAGGTACCCGAAGCTGATCACCGTTCGAGAGAGTAGGACGGGGACTGCTACGTAAGCATGGGTATTTGCATAGTAGGGATTGGTACTTGTATTGTAATGCGAATTTGGAAGCTTAAACTGTATCGGTAATTTAAGGATTGTAGTATACTCGGTATAGTAATGTATTGGAGTTGTAATTGGATTATGGATGAGTATGCAATGGGAAGTATTGTATTGTTTAGAGTACTCGGTATGTTCATATTCATCAGACCGATAGTATGTAGTATTGTAACTCGCCTTGTTAGTCACGTGGGTGACTAACGGCATTGTACACCCGCCGTTGTGTAAGGAGTATCCGCTGCGAAGGTAAGTATTTGTACAGTAATGACGGTATTAGCGGTAGGGGTGTTACAGAACCAACTAATGGACACAAAAGCTGAAGAAATCAGCAGATCTCCAAGACCAAAAGCTGAAGCGAGAGTGGCGACGGCGAACCCTAAAGGGGCAGACCACTGGGGTCAACTTTATCCTTGCGGATGGTTGTCTATCTAGCAGTCGAAGAAAGCATCCATAATTAAGAAGTGCTACAAGAAGCTGATTGAAATACCCTGAACTTAAATATAGGGATTAAAATTAATCTAATACGTATTTAAGGGCCTAATGGTACCTAATTAATACTAGTAAGGAAAAATAAATCCAAAAGAAATAAATAAACGCTTAAAAAGCGGAAAACGCTAAATAAGCGTTAAATAACCATAGGAGGTATGAGACCTCGGTTAGAGTATTATATGGATTCTAAAGGTTTAATAAGACCTAAATAATATGCGGGAACAACGCCCAAAGAAAACAGATCCTTAAAATGGATTAAAAACACTAATGAACATTAAAGCGCGTTTTTTGAGGTAACCGGGGAAAACGCGTCTTTAAGCGGGTCAAATAGACTCGTAACAATTTTGGTCAACTAAATAATAATTAAAAATATTAGTGAAGCTTTAGAACCAATAAAATCAATAAAACGAGAAATTAGTAAAAACTGTCAAAAACGGGAAGTTGTGGGGTAGAAACATAAATAACCAAAATTTATGTGTCCAATAATGTAAAAAGAATTTCAAAACCCACATGGGGGCTGTGTGTGTCCGATTTTATATCCCCACACACCCTCTTAATTCCCTTTTCATTTGCAAAAAGACAAAGAAATAAAAAGTAAAAAGCAAACCTATACTACCCCACTCTCACACTCTCTCTCTCCTACCCTCTCATTTCTTCTCACGTACAGCACCCAACCCACTCATCCTCTCTATTCTTTTCCTTCTTCCTGCGACAACAATGGAGCTTTTGAGCAACCCACAAAAATACTCCCTTCTCTCCTCTTGTTAAGAGCCCAAACTTGCTCCAAAAATTATAAAAACTATACCATTAGAATCCTCTCATCAAGAGGAACATTTCTCTCTTTTCAAAAATCGAAAAGGAGAACTTTCGTTTTTATGGGTATGCCCCATTTGGATCTTCAAGACTACCATTAGCACCACCTTCTTCTCCTTGTTCTTTTAAGGTAAAAATCTTCTTGAAACTCCATCTTTTTCTAGCCTTTAAGGGCAAAACGAAATTAAGCTAAAACCTTGTTGGTTGTTTTGGTACTCTAGCCGATTTTGGGCTTTGTTGGAGGAGAGGAAACATTGTTCTTGAGCTATCCTAAGCATCACCTACATCCTTGCAAGGTAATGAAATCTCTAAACCCTAAAATATACCTTAAGCTTCAAAGAATGGTTAAGAGTTAGTTTTAGTATTGAAATGTGTATGTAAATGGGCTGTAGTGTAAGATTGTTGAAGTTGCTAAAACCGGTGGAAAGAGGAAGGAGGAAGAAAGGAGAAGCTTGTGAAATAACAAGGTAAAATATACTTGTCCTTGTGTAATCTTGTATGTGTTTGTGTAACAGATTTTGGAAGTATAAAATGGTATTGTAAAATGGTAGTGTAGTGGTGGAGTAGTGTATAAGAGAATACAAATGTTTTGAAACCTTAAAAGACATTGAAAGCTTGTCAAAACAGATTTGGGAATGAGAGTTATGTGCAGGAATTTTCAAGAGTGTTTAGTAGTTGGTATTGGTGTATGAGAGCTTGTATATTATTGCTGTTTTGAAACAGGTGAAATGGGTAACAAAATGTGAATACATGATGTGGTGAGAATGTAAGATTTTAGGGGAGGTTATGTCAAAATTTATCTAGAATTAGAACACTTAAGAAAACTGGAAACTAGGTGAAAGCATGTCCTTGTAACAGATTTTAATGTGAGCTGTTTAGTTGGTAGGAATATGTGCATTTATGGATGACTTGGTGAATGGGAGAACCAAGGTGTGTATTGGAGTTAATAGAGATGATTAGTAACTATGGAATGGTAGTAGTAGCATGTGAATAAAAGAGTGTAAAATCTGTAGCAAGAAGTGTTAAAACACATTGGAGAAACTAGGAGGAATTAAGTGTATTTGGAGAACTTATGGTGAGTAGTTTGATACCTTGAAAAGATTTTGAGAAGAGCTAGGTAATGGGATGGAAGTAGGATGGTAAGATGATGCAATTAGAATGCTAGGAGTGGCATGGAAGGAAGTAGTTGGATGGGTAGAAGTTGTTTAAAAAATCTGTAGCAAGAGCAACAAAAACTGTTGCAATGTGTTGAAGAAAATTAGAAAAATTGGTAATCTTTTAGAAGTGAAAATGAATTTGATGGAAACTAATGTGAATTAGAGGATTTAATTAGTGTTTAAACATGTAAGAACATGGGAAATGAGTAGGAAAATTGGGGTGAGAATTGAGTGAATTTGGAGTCCAAAGTAGATAATTAAAAGGGGTTCTGCAGCCGACCTACCTACCCAGGCGACCTACCCGAGATGGGTCGGTCGGCCGAATTCTATAACTGTTTACTCTCTGCAGCCGACCCACCCAGGCGACCTACCCAGAGTGGGTCGGTCGGCCTTTTAAAAAAAATAATTTTTTAAAATTTAATTAGATGATATATATAATACATATGTAACATATATACATACTATATATATATAATATATAACATACATATATATGCATGAGTAAGCGTTAGTGCTAAAGTAATGAAGGTAAGAAAGTTAAGCACACTTGAGTAAACTAAAGTTAATGGATAACGGGGTTAATTACGGGAGTATTATTTTACATACCATAGTATCTTAATATTAAGAACCACTTGAAATATTGTCAGTGGTTCGAGAACAACCCGAGGAGTGTGAGGTGACATGGTAAAGTAAATTCCGGTAAAAAGGTATGATTTCTTCATGCCCTGTATCCTAATCTGGTTACCCCGATTTGTGTGCCTATTTGACCACCTAATAAGATAAATGCACGAATCGGATTATATTGCACATACTTGTGCTTGTTTACATTGTTCTTGATATTTGCCTTGAACAATAGTTTGTATAATTCATGAAATGTATGAATGATGATGATGTGTAATCGTACCTTGTAGTGTATTCGTATATTGTATTGTATTTTGTATGGAGGTGTATATGAACTTTGTATTGTATTATTGTGGCTTGAATGAATGACTTCTGCTAATTCCTAACCACCTAACTCCTAACTTAAGTGAGTAAACCGGAATGAGTAGAAGTCCGATATAGCTTCGGCCACGCGTGAGGATGCGGAGTCACAAGAGGTTGGCTAATTCCTGACTCTTAAACTGGTCCGCGGCCCAAATCCCTTAAATGGGTAGCATCCCGGATTGGTGAGTCAAGTAAATCCCGGAGGTGGGACGGTGTAGTCCCCAGGGCCGGAGGTCCCGACGACTTAACTTGAGTAAGAGTAAGAGTAAGTAAGTATGGATCCGTAAGTATGTAGTATGAGTATGTATCGTAGTATGAAGTAACGAGTAAAAGAGTAATCTCCACCCGATTAACCCGGGTGGACCAATGAAGCTAACAAGAACTGTACTTTGTGTATGTAATAAGTATGTGCATGCGGAAGAAGGTAAGTAAGTATTGAATAGTTATATCGTATTCCTTGCATGTAATGAATTGTATGTATGTATGTTTGCGTAAGTATTATTGTATTGTGTGTAAGAGCATGTATGCATGTATGTTTGTATGAAAATGAACTGCATATATTCGACCAAGTGGTCGGCGTACCCTCACTAGTACGCGGGGGTATGCGGTTATCATGCTCGGCGAAAGCTGACCCCTTCGGGGGACATTTTTTTAGTGTGCAGGTACCCGAAACGAATATGGTCAAGGAAGAGACCGGAGGCACACCCTTGTATTTAGAAGTAAGTAGCGTGTGAGGAACGGGTAGTAAGTAGCCTCTTAGTGAGAATGTATGAACTTGGAAGAAGCATTGTAATTGTATTGGGAACCTAGTAAACTCGGTTATGTATTTTGTATTGTATGGTTTATGAAGGAGTAAAGTACTGAATGGAACCTTGTAGTATTCGTTGATGAATGGAGTATGTGTCGTGGAAGTGTAGTACTCGGGATTCCGGTCCATCAGACCGATGCTGTATGTAGAAGTAGTAGCCTTGTTAGTCACGTGGGTGACTAACGGCATTGTATCACCCATTGTACGTAAGTAAGTATCCGCTGCGTGTATCTGACGTGTAAGGAGATTGGACAGTAAGCATGTATTAATGGTAGGGGTGTTACAAAAAGTGGTATCAGAGCGATCGCTCTGATGACTGGAAATACCGAGCTTAGGAGATACCGAGTTAGGAACTAGAAGCTTAGGGCTAAGGGCTAAGGGCTGAGTGTTAGCATTAGAGATATGCTAGTTAGGAACCACCGGTGAGTACCGGATACCTACAATACCAGTCTCGCCCACCGCAAACCCCATTGTATAACTTGGGAAAGGACACCAGAGAGAAGAAAAGTCTTCTCATACTCGGGGAAAACCCGATCTGGCTGTTGTGAAGCAATCACACGGTAAACAAGAACCGACATATGGTAGATTCCAAGAACTGGAAGTCCCAGAGATGGATCCCGGTTGGACCACAACACGCACGTAATAGTGGTAGGATGAATACTCCAACCACGAGGAGGCTACAACTTACAACAGCATGGGGCGACGTGCTTAGCAGTCGCGAAACCTAGCTAGTCAACCAACAGCAGGAAAGGAGCACTAAGCGTGCAACGACGCGGAAAAAGGGAGCAGTAACGGAACCCGAGACTCAAGTCTACGATAGTGATACTTGAATAATACCACCAACGGTACGCTAGCTGACTAAGGACATTGTCGGAAGCGGTTAACTCCAAACTACAACGCCATTAAGGTTGCAATACCTGGCCAATATAGCTCAGACAACTACAAGAACAATCATGAGATATAATCCAATAGGACTACGAGAGTAGTGCCTAAACGAGGAAGGCTCAGTAACCACCACAAATATGTGGGAACGAGCCACAAGGAACGACACTAAACCAAATAGAACGGGAACCTCCAAGGAGTGGAGAAGTACCCAGACCTACGACAGCCATGTCTAGACCACCAAGAAGCTACCTAAAGGAGCGGGTATGCCAATTGTGGATCAATAACATCAAGGGAAGAGTCAACAAGACTATTAAATATAAGCAGAAACCATACCAAGATTGGCATAGGATTATCCAAAAACCACCTATACCACGCACTTGCCAAGGCAAGTGCAGTAAAGACGAGATATGTAAAGGGACACTAACACGTCACAAGTACATAGTAATGTACGGTGACTGTAACGAAACAACCACAGGATCACACATCCTAACAATCAGACGTATGGAACCTTGGAAAGGCCTAGCGGCCCGACCACAGTATTTAGAACATACCAGTCAGCGAGAAGCCGGACTGATCAAGATTTCGAACATGGCTATGCCATGAGAGATTTCTTTTAACACCGAACCATATTCTAAAACCCAAAAAAAAAAATTCTTTCAAAACCATAACCTTCTTTTAAAACCTTGGATTTTAGAACCAGACCAACAGCATTACGGTGAGTATCAAAGAATGATACAAGAGGAGTTGACAATAGAATACTTCACCTAGGCGTGTGGCGAACACTACGAGTGTACCCGTTACGGGATGTGGGACAACCACACTCCGAAGGAGCTTGCGGGCCCGACATATAGTTGGGTAAGTGGTAACGTATCAATATGGTACCCCACGTATGTATACATGTAGTGTGCGACACACGGGAAGTAGTCAACTCCGTTCTACGGACCATGAGTGAATTTTAACCAGAACAACTGGACACCACAGACAATCAAGGAGAAGGAAACGCAGTTAAGGAACAAGTGTAAGGAACTCAGAGAATCCATCTGAAGATAAGGAATGAAGTCTGGGAAGTGCAAAAAGCACAGACCAGTAAATATAGACATTGGACATGTCTCGAGGACACCAAACAAATACGCGATAGCTGGAAGATATACCCAGCCTAAACACAGTAAGGCAGTTGCCTAACGTGAACACCACAATGCTCAGCAAACGGGACGGAATTCCCAAGAGCAATCACAAAATTACTACGAAGCACAATCCATAATCGGAGAGGATATTCAAACCTAGTCTCAAGCACTAGGAACAAGTATAAACAGTCTACCCAAGAACGGGAGACGTCATGACCCAAAAAGGGACAACTCAAGTACAATACCACAAGACGGTACAGTGGACAACATATCATAAACATTAGCCGGATGTAACGGCATAACTACCAGCACCCAGAGCGATCCTTGAAGGGTGTCTGCGTTAACAACAGTTGAACAAGCATAATGATATGAGCACGGGAGCTAAAACGAACATTCGGTTAGGACACCGAAGGGATTTCACTCAACAGGAAATACCCTAGACTACAAAAGGCACTGATCAGCACCAGATTGCCTGAGAGTCTCCTATGAACGGAAACGTGATGCCACGACTTACCATGGAGCTCAATAATATCTCCAACCTATGACGGTATACATGGAGTGGAAACATGTGTAGCAGCTTGCAAAGAGCATGGCTTGCAGCAATACGGCTCAGAAGTCGTAAACCAAATACGTTATATAACTTAAACGGTTGCAAAACCGGCACCAATTGTTAACAAGACCTGCAAGAGACATTGCCTCGTACGACAAGAAATCAACAACTGGACCATCGATCCAAACCCAACATCCTGAGCGGCTTAGAGTAATGGCCATCTCAGTGTCACTGTCACTAGAGCACCAGCCTAGTATACAGTTGACAAGCTTTTAATTACCCTTCATGCCTACTGTAGCAACAATAACACAGAGGCATAAGAATCGTGATAACGCCAAATTGGCCTAGTCCACATTTGGACACAACGAGAAACCCAAGGGAAGGTACCCCTCGTTAACCGAAGACCACCAACGCGGTGATGATGTGAACCCTTAGAAAAGGCTTCCATATACTATAACAATAAAACCACGCAATAGATATTACCAAGGGGTGATGGAATAAGGAAATGAGATTTCCAAACCATTACGACTTAAAGGAGTAAGCATACTCCATATGCACCCAAACATGTGGTGGACCATTGTGTGAACACCAACATAGCCAACCTTGTCATTAGACCTATGAGTGGAGACAAACCCCTCAACAAGAACTTTCATTTATCAATGATAGAATACTCTCAATTGGAGAACGGGACCAGAAAACCCTTGAAGTTTCTTGGGATGTCCCGGTGATGTACATACAAAAGTAAAACTACACAGCTGGAGCCTATAACCGATGCTCGGCACTGGGAAGATAATAGTTGTCAAAGCAATCAATGTGTGTACACATTGCACACCATGAATGACCAACGCTCAAGAGAGCTTGTAACCCGATAAACCACTTCATCCTCGGTCAACCAAGATACTTGGTAAGTTGTATCACAAATGATGATAGAATGTGAGGTAAGTCAACCTACACATAAAACCTAAGTGGAATAAGGCATCTCCACATTGGGAAGATAATAGGATTGCCGTATGCAACGACAACCGTCAACCGTCATACACACAAACACAGGGAACTCCTAGTGTATTCACACCATAAGGAAATGGTGCCGACAACAATGGAAACGAGTAAAGATAAGCTACCACAGTAACAGAGACAGTAAGAACAATGTTGTACAATGAGTAAGAATACGGTGCGCAACAAGCGACCGCTATGAGGAAATAACAGATAATAACACGGAGTATAAGTATAAGATGACAGGTAGAAATATTCCTTCCTATCACATAAGTGACTTACTGTCAAGCGTTTACGCCTCTGCACTCTGTATGACTGAGTGTTTTGGTATTGCACTTGTGCAGCTAATGATCTAATGGGATGGCTAGGGATATGGAGAATGTAAACCGTAGTAAACCTTTCTTTTCACCAACAAACATGGCACTAGCCAGTTAAGCAAGCTTAGCAACAAACCGTGCGGCCTAAGGCCAAAGAAGCACGAAGAGTGTACAATACACTAACAATCACAAAATGTGAATTCCAATGGAATAAAGAGTGAAAAGAGACTTAAGAAAGTCACTAGGACCGACGCATAGAAATGCAAGGTCATACAAGTAAAGAACACTTGTACTAAACCAGAAGAACTGGTATGATTCAGAAACTATTGACACCAGAGGAAGCACTACAACTAAGTAGTGACTTAACCTCGCCCGACAATAAGTCGGAGGAACTTAGCGAATAATCGTGGGAGTACGAATAGTATGTATAATAGATTACCAGAGAGCTGGTTACAATCTAAAACTAATTATAGTTCAAACACGGTAAAAGAATACCGCAATTGTTTAGTAAACCTTATTCCCATAATAGACGGATAAAAAGGTGATGTATAGCACATTAAGGATAACAAGAAGGGTGAATAACCCAGGTTATCAGGGTCGCGCAGCAGAAGCTAGTGGGCCCTAGCTAGAATGGCTAGTAAGTATAGTAGAATGGCTATTGATTCCTTGAAGCCTAATAGGCTGGAACCGAATTAATTATGAGTTAAATAAACTCATATAGG
Source organism: Limonium bicolor (assembly GCA_023374045.1). Taxonomy (NCBI): domain Eukaryota; kingdom Viridiplantae; phylum Streptophyta; class Magnoliopsida; order Caryophyllales; family Plumbaginaceae; genus Limonium; species Limonium bicolor. The sequence continues at coordinate 99,536,219 of CM041782.1, forward strand.
AATCCTTGGTGCAAAGACTAAACCATTGTTATGATTAGGACCCTTTGACAAGGGTATATTATGTAACAAACCGTAAAGAAGCTAAAACGCTTCAGATTGCCCAAATTGAGTAACCAATGTTTAATAATAAAACATATGGTAGATTACGTGGGCGTAATCCCTTTTAAGGGGGGGTAGAGAAAACCGCTTAATGTAAGTTTTGTGAATAAAACACATAAACCGTAATGTGCATAGCACAAATGAGAATCAAATTGATGATTGATACTATGTTAAATAAACATAAGTATTCATTCATATTGTAATTATGGTAACTAGGCATTAGACATGCAAATACCATAGGATGAATATACCTATCTGGTAACACCAGTGTAAGAGTATTGGTAAAGAAGAGTAATGAGTAGTGGACGGAGCTCCACAAGTATTGTAGCCTTTGAAGAAGTAGTACGAAATGAATGAGGATAGTAGATGAATGAAGTTTATGAGTAGTGGAATCGTAAGTAAAATATTTGAAACAATCGAAGCCAACTAAATCTTATAAGTGTAGTATTCCTTAGTTAGAATATTGGAGATGATGGTGAGTAATGGATGGAGGTAGTGAAGGTTGATGAAATGAGCATTTAAGTATTGAACCACGGAGTAAAGCATTTGGGAAGTAGAGTGAGGATGATTGATGGACCAATTCCATCCTTTGGAGATGTATGAATTCGTATCACAACTAGAAAGGGTAAAAAGATAGAAAATGAAAACTAGTAAATTATTTGTTTGTTTGAAACTGATGTGGGAAGTCGAACTTGATCCTGATCAGATCAAGGGAAACCAAACACAAATTGGGGTGGAAAGATAATTCAACACTGATGCTGATCACATCAGGGTCGAATGATTCTTGAAGCTCCCCTTAAGTGGTCACAAAAATCACACATAGGATAGAAGTAATGTACATATATTGGACTTTGGAGTTATGTGTTTTAGAAATTTTCTAATTAGTAGTAGTGAAGTATTTCTCTTAGACTGAAGGTTAAGAATTTGTGAGAAGCTTGTACCGGAGAAGATAGTAGTGTAGCATGTTGTATTATTCCAAAGACAGCGGGACATAGAGGAGTCCTGCGTCGAGATGACCGGAGTGCATGCGGGATTGTATGTGTATTGCATTGCTTTGGGGATAGCTTTGCACTGTATGTATGTATGAACTTTGTAATGAGGAACCGGATAGTTAGTAGTAGCGCGGATTGGAGTAACTATGGTATATTGGTATGGTATGGTATGTAGAAACCTTGAGGGATGGATTTAGGAATTGCAAGGAGGAGGAGTGTATAACCTTTGGCATAAACTGGTATGAATGAGCAAGTATAGTAATCCCATAACCTCGAACAACTTTGAGGACAAAGTTCTTAAGGGGGGTAGATTGAAATACCCTGAACTTAAATATAGGGATTAAATTAATCTAATACGTATTTAAGGGCCTAATGGTACCTAATTAATACTAGTAAGGAAAAATAAATCCAAAAGAAATAAATAAACGCTTAAAAAGCGGAAAACGCTAAATAAGCGTTAAATAACCATAGGAGGTATGAGACCTCGGTTAGAGTATTATATGGATTCTAAAGGTTTAATAAGACCTAAATAATATGTGGGAACAACGCCCAAAGAAAACGGATCCTTAAAATGGATTAAAAACACTAATGAACATTAAAGCGCGTTTTTCGAGGTAACCGGGGAAAACGCGTCTTTAAGCGGGTCAAATAGACTCGTAACAATTTTGGTCAACTAAATAATCATTAATAAATATTAGTGAAGCTTTAGAACCAATAAAATCAATAAAACGAGAAATTAGTAAAAACTGTCAAAAACGGGAAGTTGTGGGGTAGAAACATAAATAACCAAAATTTATGTGTCCAATAATGTAAAAAGAATTTCAAAACCCACATGGGGGCTGTGTGTGTCCGATTTTATATCCCCACACACCCTCTTAATTCCCTTTTCATTTGCAAAAAGACAAAGAAATTAAAAAGTAAAAAGCAAACCTATACTACCCCACTCTCACACTCTCTCTCTCCTACCCTCTCATTTCTTCTCACGTACAGCACCCAACCCACTCATCCTCTCTATTCTTTTCCTTCTTCCTGCGACAACAATGGAGCTTTTGAGCAACCCACAAAAATACTCCCTTCTCTCCTCTTGTTAAGAGCCCAAACTTGCTCCAAAAATTATAAAAACTATACCATTAGAATCCTCTCATCAAGAGGAACATTTCTCTCTTTTCAAAAATCGAAAAGGAGAACTTTCGTTTTTATGGGTATGCCCCATTTGGATCTTCAAGACTACCATTAGCACCACCTTCTTCTCCTTGTTCTTTTAAGGTAAAAATCTTCTTGAAACTCCATCTTTTTCTAGCCTTTAAGGGCAAAACGAAATTAAGCTAAAACCTTGTTGGTTGTTTTGGTACTCTAGCCGATTTTGGGCTTTGTTGGAGGAGAGGAAACATTGTTCTTGAGCTATCCTAAGCATCACCTACATCCTTGCAAGGTAATGAAATCTCTAAACCCTAAAATATACCTTAAGCTTCAAAGAATGGTTAAGAGTTAGTTTTGGTATTGAAATGTGTATGTAAATGGGTTGTAGTGTAAGATTGTTGAAGTTGCTAAAACCGGTGGAAAGAGGAAGGAGGAAGAAAGGAGAAGCTTGTGAAATAACATGGTAAAATATACTTGTCCTTGTGTAATCTTGTATGTGTTTGTGTAACAGATTTTGGAAGTATAAAATGGTATTGTAAAATGGTAGTGTAGTGTGGAGTAGTGTATAAGAGAATACAAATGTTTTGAAACCTTAAAAGACATTGAAAGCTTGTCAAAACAGATTTGGGAATGAGAGTTATGTGCAGGAATTTTCAAGAGTGTTTTAGTTGGTATTGGTGTATGAGAGCTTGTATATTATTGCTGTTTTGAAACAGGTGAAATGGGTAACAAAATGTGAATACATGATGTGGTGAGAATGTAAGATTTTAGGGGAGGTTATGTCAAAATTTATCTAGAATTAGAACACTTAAGAAAACTGGAAACTAGGTGAAAGCATGTCCTTGTAACAGATTTTAATGTGAGCTGTTTAGTTGGTAGGAATATGTGCATTTATGGATGACTTGGTGAATGGGAGAACCAAGGTGTGTATTGGAGTTAATAGAGATGATTAGTAACTATGGAATGGTAGTAGTAGCATGTGAATAAAAGAGTGTAAAATCTGTAGCAAGAAGTGTTAAAACACATTGGAGAAACTAGGAGGAATTAAGTGTATTTGGAGAACTTATGGTGAGTAGTTTGATACCTTGAAACAGATTTGGAGAAGAGCTAGGTAATGGGATGGAAGTAGGATGGTAAGATGATGCAATTAGAATGCTAGGAGTGGCATTGGTAGAGGAAGTATTGGATGGTAGAAGTTGGTTTAAAAATCTGTAGCAAGAGAGCAACAAAAACTGTTGCATGTGTTGAAGAAGAAGTGAGAAAAATTGTGTAAGTTGATTTAGAAGTGAAAATGAATTTGATGGATGAACTAAGGTGAATTAGAGGATTTAATTAGTGTTTAAACATGTAAGAAACATGTGGAAATGAGTAGGAAATATTGGGTGAGAATTGAGGTGAATTTGGAGTCCAAAGTAGATAATTAAAAGGGGTTCTGCAGCCGACCTACCCAGGCGACCTACCCGAGACTGGGTCGGTCGGGCCGAATTCTGTAACCTGGGTACTCTCTGCAGCCGACCCACCCAGGCGACCTACCCAGAGTGGGTCGGTCGGCCTTTGTAAAAAAAAAAAATTTTTTTAAAATTTAATTAGATGAATATATATAAATACATATGTACATATATACATATATATATATGAAATACCCCAAACCTAAGTATGCTAAGTAAACATCAAATTATGATGTAGTAAGGCTGAGAATATGCCTTAGAAAGATTGGTAGACAATTTAAACCAAGGAAAACACAAGAAAGTGCCTTAAGGGCAATCAGGGCAAAGACATGCTCTAAGCTTGGAGTGACTTTGATTAGCACCCAAATACCATTATAAGACTTTAGTAACATGCTAATGGACATTTTAAATCAATTAGCAAAGAAAACCAAGCTTGAAAACAAGTTAAAACACAAAATGTGCTTTAAGAAGTCTTAAAGCACATTTTTGAGAAATTGTCTTAGAAATGAGTTTTGAGTGGCTAAATGTCCATCATTACTCTTTAATCAACATGTGTACTAATTAGTATCACATTAGGAAGCCTAAATCAATGGGAAACCAAAAATTTCACGAATATGTGCACTAATTAGTGAATAGTGCCAAATAGTGCCCAAATTAAGCTTAAGTCAACATAAGTCAATAAGATGGTCAACCAAGACCATAAATATCTTGGTTATAATGAGGGGGCCGGTTTTCTAAGGATGAGTCACCACAGACTTCATCAAATAAGGGAAAAAGAAGAGATAAGTAAAGAAAGTTACTATTTGCTTTTATAAAGCAAATATCCTTATTAGCCTACCTCTCTCTCTCTTCTTCATTTCCCCTTCTTCTTCCACGGTTTTCTTCTTGTTCTCTCTGTTCCAAACCGTGCCCAACCAGCTCCATACTTGTTCCATCTTCAAATGTCCATAAGTTACTCATTTTAGCTCCAAATCAAAAACTAAACACATATATCTCTTAGTTAGCTCAAGCTCTAGCTTTCTATCTTCACAAAATTGGAAAAGCTTCATTTTGGAGCCATGGGAAATCTCCATTGATGGAGGAAAATCAAGTTTGAAGAGCTCATTAGCTTCTCCATTCTCTTAAGGTAAAGAAAATGTAAGAAAAACCATGTTTCCATCATTTCTTCTACATGGCCGAAAACTCCTTCTCATGGGGCTATGTTTTTATGCCTTGTTCTAGCTTGATTTATCCACCAAGGACTAGTGGAGGTCCTATTTCATTCAATGCCAAAGTCTACCTTGAGACTTCGAAGGTAATCATCCACTTTTATGCCTTAGAACACATTTCTAACCTAGGTTTTTATTCCTTGAGGTTAGTGTATTGTTTAGTACTCATATGAGTCATTGAATATTGATTAGAACATTGGCAAGGGGAATTTAAGTGGTGGCCGAGATTCATGCAAGAAGAAGGTCTAAGGAGGAAGTTAAGATAAGCGTGAGAAAACAAGGTAAAATGCTTACCTAATGGTGGTTTAAGTTTTAAGGGATGAGTTTAGGAGGGTACCAATGTGGCTTAGAGCTTACATTGTGTATTGGGTTATATAACCTAAGAAAAAAAGAACTTAAGTAAGCTTATGAACTTGTGACTAAGGAGCCAATGAGAATGAGTTAGTAATATAAGTTTAAGATGGATTTTAAGAGTGTTATAACTACTATGAGATTGATGGGTGTAATTGCAGGTTGAAAGCTTTTATATGTGGGAAATCCAGTGTTTAAGTTTAAGTCATTTAAGGGCCTAAGAGCCATGTCATTTAAGAGCCTTAGTGCTATGCAATTTAAGATTATTGCAATATATTGAGTATGATGTGAATAAGTTGATTTGGGTGAGAAAATAAGATGAGAAAGAACTTGATGTGTGTGAGATGGTTAAATGAGGAAAAAATAATGTGTTTGGGCATGCTATGATGCTAGAGGTGCTATGGCGAAATTTGAGTAGAAAATAAGTGTTTAGGTGATGGTGGTGAATTAATATGACCTAGGATTTACTAGGAGTCATTATGAGGAATTTAAGTGGAGATTAGTTAACTAAGGAGTTCTTGAGGTTTAGAATGACCTAGAGATGTCTAGGAGGAATTAGAGGATTGGTGAGTGTTTTTGAACACACCAAAATCATGAGATGAGGAATGTAAGACTTGTGCATAAGTTTAAGGAGAAGATGTAATGCTTAAGGTGATTTAGATATGTTCTAAGGGAATTTAATGATTAAGGAAGTACTAGGAAGTCTTAGAGGTTGTCTTGATGAAAAAGGGGTGAGATAAAGTGTTATAATGAGTTATAATGACTTAGGCATTACTTTGAAGGATTTAGGAATCAAGAGAATGTAATTGAGTATTTAGGACTTAGGCAAATGTTGGTAAACAACTAGGAAGGAAATAAGGTGTTGATGGAAGGAAGCTTAAGCTTGTGAAGGAACTTAAGTAAATGCATAAAAGAATTTTCAATGGTGAAAGATGCTTGGGAGATGATGTTGTAGTGGTGAGGAAAACATTTGGCATAGTGGTTACATTAGGTATGAACCACCACCTAGAACCTAGAGGAAAACGTTACAAGTGTTAGCATTATTACAAGGAAAATGCATAATGACTAAGGTGGATCTTGGTGAATGATTTAATGTGTTTAGAGGAGGGCTTAAGGTGTATTTGAAGTGCCCAAATGAGGTTATAACATATTAGGATATATGAGGAGAAGTTTGGAGTTGAAAAGAGAATTTAGAAACAAGGTTCTGGAGCCGACCGACCTTAGGACCGGACTTGCAAGGTCGGTCGAGCTCAAATTACACTACCGGAGAAAGTTTCTGGAATGGACCGACCTTGGGACCGGACTTGCAAGGTCGGTCGGGCATGTATTTGTACGGTAATAAGTCTCTAGAATCGACCGAACATGGGACCGGACTTGGCAGGTTCGGTCGAGCTTAAATTTCCCTCGGGGAAACTCTCGGGAATGGACCGACCTTGGGACCGGACTTGCAAGGTCGGTCGGGGTAGAATTTTCAAACGATGAAGTGTTCTGGAATGGACCGACCTTAGGTAAGGTCGGTCGGAAGTTCGGTCGGGCCTAAAAATAAAAAAAAAAGAAATTTTTAATTCTAAGAATGATAATAGGTAATAAGGTATACCTTTGGTAGGGTGGTAATGATTAGGACCCTAGGAACTTAAGGGATTAAGTTAAGTTAAGTATAAACTTAAAAGTTTAAGGTTAAGTGTAAGATTAAGTGTAAGACTTAAGAGGTGTTAGGTGGGAATCATTAAGGGGTTAAGTAAGTTAAGCAAGTTAAGTAAGTTGGATTAAGTTAAGTGATTAACAACCTAAAACTGAATGAATGTTTTAGGACTTGGGGATTTGGACTCCGGAAGAGAGTAAGCAACCGAACGACCAACGGTGAACGGTACAGTTCTCTTGTGACCTGCTGCTAACGAGGTGTCCCTCGGCTTGTGTGCTATTTGTTTTGTGTGCTCACTAAACAAGATAAAGCATGCAACCGGAATATATTTATTGTTTTGTTGTGTGATGTTTGAAAACTAACACAACATACTGTGAGAACTTACTAACCAATGTTTAGTAAGGAAATTGAGTGAGACTAAGGAACGCTCCCTAATAAGGGACGATATGAACCGAAAGAGGTTAACCAACAAATATGGTCTTGAGACTACTACTAACTGGAACTTGAGTGAGGAAACCCGGGACCGATCTCCGGTCATGCATGCTAAGGAAAAAGGGGGACGGTATCTGAATCAGATCCCCCTCCGCTTAAGGACTTGTCTTCGGACTTGTAGCCTAGGGCGGTTGCCGGCTCAGCTACGCTGGACTCCCGTCCAGGGTAGGTGGCATTAAGATGGTGCGGTGGGATCACCTAAATCCCAGGTTTGGACTTAGGCTACAACCATTCCCCTCCAGGAACGGTTTGTATTCTGAGAATAAGTTAAGATTAAGATAAGTTACAATCATTCCTTTTTAAAGGATGATTTGTATTGTTAAATTAGATTAAGATAAGTTACAATCATTCCTTTTTAAAGGATGATTTGTATTGTTAAGATTAAGATTAAGTTAAGATTAAGATAAGTTACAATCATTCCTTTTAAAGGATGATTTGTATTGTTAAGATTAAGATTAAGTTAAGATTAAGATAAGTTACAATCATTCCTTTTTAAAGGATGATTTGTATTGTTAAGATTAAGATTAAGTTAAGATTAAGATAAGTTGCAACCATTCCTCTTTAAAGGATGGTTTGTATAATTAAGATTAAGATAAGCGACATCCACTCCTTATTAAAGGATGGTTGTTTCTAAGGTTAAGATAAGACTAAGATTAAGGTGAGATAAGGATGGACTAAGGTTAAGAGGGAACATTACTTAAGGAGTTAAATAACTAACTCTCCAATTAAGGGAACGCGTTTAAGTCGTTCATTGTGTGTGAACTTTGATTGTTCATATATGGATTGTTGTTTACAGCATTTACTATTATGTTGTGCATCTAATCAACCTCCATCTATCGACAATTAGTCGTCGTAGCCACGTTAGCTTGGGGGCCATGAGGGGATCGTACCAGCATTCGTGCTGACCCCTTTGGGGGCTGTTTTTACTACACAGGTACATCAGGAAGCGGCCGTCGCAAGAGTAAGAAGAGATACAAGTGTTAAGGGTTAAGCGCGGCCTACGAGTTGTGCATGTACACTCGTATGGCAATTTGAGTTAGTAAGATGTATAGGATGTGAGGGGATTGTAAGAAGGATATGTAAATGGTTAAGATTGTTATACTAATGTTCGGTATATTCTGTAGTCAGACCGTGGCAAGGTCCTGGATTGTAGAGAATTCCGCTGTGACATGTTTATATATATGTTGTTAAGTTGCGAGACCACAATTAGATTGAGTTGGGGTGTTACAATATATATATATATACATATACATATATAGACATCTATATATATATATTATACATACATACATATAATACATATATATACATATATATATATACATACATATATATGCATGAGTAAGACGTTAGTGCTAAAGTAATGAAGGTAAGAAAGTTAAGCACACTTGAGTAAAACTAAAGTTAATGGATAACGGGGTTAATTACGGGAGTATTAGTTTTACATACCATAGTATCTTAATATTAATAGAACCACTTGAAATATTGTCAGTGGTTCGAGAACAGCCCGAGGAGTGTGAGGTGACATGGTAAAGTAAATTCCGGTAAAAAGGTATGATTTCTTCATGCCCTGTATCCTAATCTGGTTACCCCGATTTGTGTGCCTATTTGACCACCTAATAAGATAAATGCACGAATCGGATTATATTGCACATACTTGTGCTTGTTTACATTGTTCTTGATATTTGCCTTGAACAATAGTTTGTATAATTCATGAAATGTATGAATGATGATGATGTGTAATCGTACCTTGTAGTTATTCGTATATGTATTGTATTTTGTATGGAGGTGTATAGAACTTTGTATTTTATTATTGTGGCTTGAATGAATGACTTCTGCTAATTCCTAACCACCTAACTCCTAACTTAAGTGAGTAAACCGGAATGAGTAGAAGTCCGATATAGCTTCGGCCACGCGTGAGGATGCGGAGTCACAAGAGGTTGGCTGCAATTCCTGACTCTTAAACTGGTCGCGGCCCAAATCCCTTAAATGGGTAGCATCCCGGATTGGTGAGTCAAGTAAATCCCGGAGGTGGGACGGTGTAGTCCCCAGGGCCGGAGGTCCCGACGACTTAACTTGAGTAAGAGTAAGAGTAAGTAAGTATGGATCCGTAAGTATGTATGAGTATGTATGCGTATGTATGAAGTAACGAGTAAAAGAGTAATCTCCACCCGATTAACCCGGGTGGACCAATGAAGCTAACAGAACTGTACTTTGTGTATGTAATAAGTATGTGCATGCGGAAGAAGGTAAGTAAGTATTGAATGGTTATATCGTATTCCTTGCATGTAATGAATTGTATGTATGTATGTTTGCGTAAGTATTATTGTTGTGTGTAAGAGCATGTATGCATGTATGTTTGTATGAAAATGAACTGCATGTATTCGACCAAGTGGTCGGCGTACCCTCACTAGTACGCGGGGTATGCGGTTATCATGCTGGCGAAAGCTGACCCCTTCGGGGGACATTTTTTTAGTGTGCAGGTACCCGAAACGAATATGGTCAAGGAAGAGACCGGAGGCACACCCTGTATTTAGAAGTAAGTAGCGTGTGAGGAACGGGTAGTAAGTAGCCTCTTAGTGAGAATGTATGAACTTGGAAGAAGCATTGTAATTGTATTGGGAACCTAGTAAACTCGGTTATGTATTTTGTATTGTATGGTTTATGAAGGAGTAAAGTACTGAATGGAACCTTGTAGTATTCGTTGATGAATGGAGTATGTGTCGTGGAAGTGTAGTACTCGGGATTCCGGTCCATCAGACCGATGCTGTATGTAGAAGTAGTAGCCTTGTTAGTCACGTGGGTGACTAACGGCATTGTATCACCCATTGTACGTAAGTAAGTATCCGCTGCGTGTATCTGACGTGTAAGGAGATTGGACAGTAAGCATGTATTAATGGTAGGGGTGTTCCACTGATGATGCATCAGAAATGCAAGATTCGGAGTACAAGGAGATCTTGTTGATGATTTCTCCGACTTGAATGAGAAATTGCGGACTAATCTAGTCTCAAACTTGTGCCCAACATCAAACCAAACATCCAAAAGAAGCGGAAATAAGACTTAGACCGAACATTAAAAGGGTAAAAAGAAACTTCGAACATATAAAAAATCCGGGGCGAATGAAGGATCATCCGTATTAATGAAACAGCAGAGCCGGGTTTTCAAGAACCACTCATGTCTACCATAGATCTCTTGAAAGTTCCTACTCTGTTCTTCTTGAGTCAGTTACTCACGAAGAACATTGTGTTTGTGTTACAGTCTCACCAAGAACAGATATAACGAGAGATAGAATTGAGACAGAAGATGATAATTTCACGTGAGCCTTCACTGAAAGTTCTTTAATTGAATGAGAATCGAGACCTTAGATCCTAAGTAGCGGACTCACTAAGAAACGAAATTGAAAGCAGATGAGAGATTGTGTTTAAGTGGAAATCACGTCACATTGACATTTGTTGAAGAGCAATACACCCACACGCTCCTTGAGAACACAAGCTCAGTTGAGCAAACACGTAATTCAACCCAGCCTCACAAAACCCTAACTGAATTACAATCACGAGATTCTTCTCTAAAACTCACCAGCTTATTCTCTCTCTTTTTCTGCCCCAAAACCGTCCCTCTACCTTCCCTTAACATCTCCTATATATAGATCGATTACATAAAACAATATCTTTAAAGATATAATTTCTTTAAAGATAAAATCCCAGTAACCTATTTAGATATTAAACAGAAAAGATATTCTCTAGATTATCTACTAAAGATAAAATCGTGCAGAATATATTTAGAGACAGTTAGACACGGCGAGATCTTCACTTGGAAGCTCAATACCTTGATCGGTAAGGTACCTCCCTAGGTCAGGTCAAAACTCAGATCTCTGTGTCAGTTACTCAGTTTGGTCAATCAAAACTTTTACATTAACAATTTCCCCCTTTTTGATTGGGCAAACTCTAAGTCTTGAACTAATGTATATTCCCCCTTAATCGCTACTTCATTGTTTTACGAATTCATCCATTGACGTCACTTAAAAGCTTGTGTCTGGAACGGAGAAAGTTCCCCCTGAATTGGCATCTTTGTTTAACACCAGATAGACTTAGACACACAGACGTACATATACGTTCAAGACATCTTTCCCCCTTTTGTTGAATAAAAAAGAAACTAAGTCATGAACCTCACAAGTAGGGGGCAATGGTGTGTCACGAACTGATCACTGTGAAGAAGGTGAAAAATCTGAAAGAGGTGAGATACCTTCTTGACAAGTCTGATAGGGCTGATTTGACTTTGAGACCCAGATTTGTTTGGGCTTAGTTGTAGACACAGACTTGGACTGATTTATAGGAACCCATCTTTAGTGTATAATCTACTGGCTCTATATGAACTCGTCTTGATGATTCTTCACGCAATTGTTTTCTCAACAGCTTGGGACATCTTATATCGTGTCCTAGTTGATGGCAGTACCAACACGAGTTCAGTCTTGACTTAGAATGTCCAGGTTGAGTTTTCAACTTCCTCGTCTTAGACTGAGTGGGTTTCTCTGGTTTATATCCCAATCCGCACTTATCTGAGTTGTTATGTAACAACATCTGATTCAAATTTGCCTTTCTAGTATATCTTGTGGGATTAGTCTGTGTCTGAAGCTCTAACTTCCTATTTGCATCAGCTAACATGCCCGAGAGAGTTTCACATTCCCTTTTTAGTGATTTGTTACGATCTAAAAGGGAATTCACTTCTTGTGCCCAACATGGATGAGTGAGAATTCGAGTCTCCAAAGGACTAACAAAGTTGATTCTTGGCTTATCCAAACTCTCTTTGACACAGTTTTCGTTTTCAGTTGAAGACTTACTCAATTCTTCCACTTTAGCTTTGAGTTCTCTGATCTCAGTAACATACTGATGCTTCAACATATTTATTTCAGAGAGTGCAGAGGTTAATTTAGTAAGCATCTCTTCTTTCTCGAGTGTTTCCTTCAAGTTATCCTTCTCCTTTATGAAGTACTCAGTATTGACTTCATCGTCTTCATGAGCAACTGCCGTCATGCACAGCTGAGTTTCCTCCTCTGGTTCTGAGTCTGTAACTGAGATGTCATATCCCCATGCCGCTGCCGCTGCGTGTGGGAGTTTTTTTACCCTCGTCTGAGAATTTTCTTTCTGCTGTAAAGGACAATTCTTGACGATATGACCGGGTTTATTACTCTGAAAACATATGAGTGGTTCTTTCTTTGACTTGTACCGATCATGTTGTTGTTTCGATCCTCGTTGTCCACCAAGTAGCCTCTGAATTCTGTTTACTTATAAATATGTTGTAATTTGTTACGCTCATAACATTTACTTAGAAAATCATTTTTTTATAATATGTTGTAAAGTCTCGTGCCATCAAAAAACGTTGTCATTTAACTATACAGGCGCGCACGGGGTACATACGGGTAAAACGACATCGTCAAGTGTAGCCAGGCGCGCCACGGACTTTAAATTATGGTTGTCCATATAACCATAATTTAAAGAACTTAATGAAAAAGCCTACAATCCTCCAGCTCACTATAAATCACAGTTAGCTAACAAACCGTAATTAATTAACTCTGGCCAACTAATTAAGTAACAGTTTAGGTTTTGGCCATAATTAATGAGGTGTAATTTTAAGTCTTTTTCCACCCGTGTAAGTTCAAGTTATTAAATATAAGACCATTCTTGGATATGTTTTGACTAATTTTAAAATTTTATATTACCTACATGTATATATCTGTAAATATCAATGACACATGTGATTAATTTTTTTTATTTTCAATACATCAAAAAACAATAATAATTCATCATCAGTTCAAAATTTATACGTGAAACGAATATCTGATGCACCATATAAGGTTTAAAATACACAATACAACAAGAATATACACTATACAACAATAATAATAGACTACAAAACAAAACAATATTAATTCATCCCTACTTTTAATACTTAAACACTCGAAAAATATATGATCCACCGCTTGTTTAATTAATGAATAATAATACCAATTTGAAGGAACTACTACTATTTTACTATTTTGGGTATTAACATAAAACAAATAAAAATGGAATATTCAAAGAGTTTAAATTTAAGTGAACAATAGTACATAAAATAAATTCATTTTAGACTTATGTTTTATAAGTTATAATTAGTATTTACAAACTTACTCTCCTCTGAGCATGACACAAAATCAGTCCAATCAATATCCTGACTTGACATATAGACTAGGGTAGGCGTTCAGCATATATGTTGTGGCCTACGTTACTTTGACCTTATTTTTTTGTTTTTTTATTGAAAAGGGCATAAATGCCCGCAACATATGCTGCTCTTTTCCCTTCCAAGCTTTCACTTCCGCTTCTATTCTTTTCTTCGCAATTACTGTGACTTTTGATTTAAAAAAGCTACTTATCTTATGACATTGTTACAAGTTACTTTATTTGTTACAAATTACACAATGCTTCAAATAACTTATCAAAATAGTACTACTTACTTCTTATCAGATGTAAGCCGAATTCAAAAGAAATCACATTAATAATACTAATTCACAATATATACCACATAGATTAATAAAAAAAACAATACATATGCATACTGAAAGAGTATATAAAAATATGAATGTATATAAATTTATTAACATACATAGTTACAAAAATATAATATATTATTAAAAGTTACAATTTCACTAAATAAATTCACACAAAATTAGTAGAAAATTTGAAGCTCTTGTTCTTTTATCGTTAAGCTTTGCATTTGTAAGAATGATAAAATTATAGAAAATAGCAATATATTGTTTAGAAGTTGCAATTTGCACTTAAATAATAAAAATTTAAATTTTATTGGTTACATAAATATTTTTATTTTCTTTGGTTTCTATATAGTTTTTTTTATTGTAATTTAACTACTCATAGTAATATATTGTTTATGAAATTTTCCTTCTATTTTTTTTGACAAAATTTAGTTTTAAACTGTTATATAATATTTATAATTGTAGTACAGAAAACGATAAAACACACCGTACATAACTAACTTAACTAGTTTATGTTGTAAATATGTCGCACTATCAAACAACAGTTTTCAAAACAGCTACAAATATGTCAGTACAAAATTGCTAGCAAGTATACTACAAATATGCCAGCGTAAAATAACTACCAAAATATAGTGTGAATTCGGGTTTTACATTTTTAGATACTCCCTCCGTCCTGAATTGACCGTCATGTTTACTATTTGGATATGTCATTTGACTTCAATATTTAACACATAAGATAAAATAATTTTAAAATTTTAAGTTTTGCATATGATTCCTTACATGATAAACTATATATTACAAAATTTAGTTTTATAAAATTATTTTATCTTATATGCTTAATATTGAGGTGGAAAAACATGCCAGGGAGTAAATCTTTTATGTGAAGATGACGAAAATATAATCTTCGTCATGAATTCAGCGCCCTTGTTTGACCACATTCACAATTGTTCACATTCACGGGTATAACATCTCTTTCCAATACTATAATTCAGTTGAGATTTCTTTCATTTCTTAGCTCACTGATATTTAATGCTAAATTTGTGAGTTATTAGGTATTGATTACCATGTTGCATTCGGTAGTTAATTAACATTAAAATTATTTACGGGAGGATTATAGGAATTACTTGTGATTAATGTTTTTTTAAATAATGATATATTAATAATTGACGGTAGCTGTAAAGAGATATATTGAAACCTATATATCCGATATCAAAGTATATACAAAAAGCTTAAGGGAAGGGGGTTACAAAAGGTTCCCAACACCTAACAAAAAGGGGCATATTGTCTACCAGGGGATCAAACAGGGGATATACAAAATAGGGGGAGGAACATAACAAAAGTATCCCACTTTTATGAACTTTATGAGCACAGTACCCTGTCCAACTAGTCAAAATCTTTAATGGAAGTAGTCGTCCTTGTCCAGATCATCGACTTCATGGCAAATTTGATGTCTGAAATAATTTGTGTTGGATCTCTAGATTGGCTCACCATGGCTCGTTTGCATCTCTCTATCCAGATGTAGTAGACGACATTGGCAATGACCGCTCTTCTGACCCAATTATGATTAATGTTACTTTCAAGAAATAATTATTTAGAGGTGGGTATAGCTTGTACCCATGGGGTCTCACGACCACAAAAATGTTTGATATGTAATTTCTACATAATGATATGGTAAAAGAAATAGAGAATGTCACTATAATAATATGTACCATAGTGCACATGGTAGTTCTTGTTTTACAACTAAGGGTGCATTCACTTCGGGGTAATCAACAAAGGGAAACGGAATCATTCCCTTTGTGATTGTTTGTTTTGTGTTTTTAGTGATTCCTTTTCCTCTATTTCTAGATTCAAAAACCCTCATATCCCTTGTTAACGATTCCCCCCCAAAATCCTAGGGAAAAGTATTCCCTTTCTTCCCTCTTACCCCTATCATCATTTTTAACATAAATAAATATTAATATATATGGTATATAATTTATATAATTAATAATATATGACACATAATTTTTATAAGTATTAATTTACAATATTTATATCTAATAGAAATATAAATAAATAAAAAAAAAAATATATTATAAATATTTAATATATATCATTTAAAATTTAAAATAAATATTAATATTTAATTTATAATAATTTTAATATTATTATTATATTTGAAAAAATGAGCAAATACTATCTAATATATAAATATTATTATAATTTAAGTACATAAAATTCTGAAATAATAATATATATTAATAAATTAAATATATAATCATTTATACATATTAGTTATAATTTAAATAAATATGAAAAATTGATATATAATATATAAAAATTAATAAATATTTTTTATACTCTAAATGTTATAAAGATAAAAAATATTTATATATATTGTTTATAAAGTTAAAAATATTTATATAATATTATATAATATATGAAATATTTTATATATTATTTAAAATTCAAAACTATAAATTAAAAATATTTATATGTAAATAAATATTTATTTATGTTATTTTCAATTTTGAATAAATATTATTAATAGCTTAAATACTATAAAATTAAAAAAATTAATATATATATATAATAGGCAAGTTTCAAAAAATGTTATATATATTATATTTATTAATCTAATTGTATATATAATCTATCTAAATATTATATATCATTTATATGTTACATACAAATTAAATAAATATTAATATATATTCATAAGGTAATAAGTATTAACAATTCTCTGTTTGGAACCAAACAACAACAAAGACAATCATTGAGGATTCTATTCCGTTTCCGTGTTAGAATCAAACAGACTTCTTAATTCGGGGGAATCCTTTTTCTTTCCTTTCCATTCTCTTTCTTGTTTCCATTCCGTTTTCTCACCTCGAAGTGAACGCACCCTAAGAATTTAGTTTTTCTTTTACAGCTTCCGGTTTAATTTAACTTTCTATCATTTGTTTGACTTTATTTTACACGAAGTCTTATATCTCGTGTTTGTGTATTGGAAAGAAATAATAAAATTCAAAATTACCAGCAAAGATAACTTGTTAAGTTGAAAAATGAACATCCATTCACTTACTTAATTTAGTAACTACTTGATGACTGGATCCAACTAGGAAGGGCACTGGATAATTTTAATAAAAGGAGGATTTGAAAAAGAATTCATGTATGAAATGGCAGAAACGATTCGTCAACACAGAATCTACAGCACAAAGGAAACACATCAGTAACTATGTCAAGCTCTAAAACATGGCACGTGCCAACCAGAACACTGGAATATGTGAAGAACCACAAAAGGACGAAAGATCAATAATGTAATCATATCGACAAGAAGGGAATAGTAGACATCAATAATGTAACCCTATCAACAAGACGAGAATAGTATTTAATAGTAAGTCTTCATTAGCAAGGTATGAATAATGTAGTGGGATCCACCTAAATTGTAATAATGTAGTCTAGCTAGTAGCCATAAGAAAAAAGAAAGAAAATAGTAAGCCAAATAGTAAGAAGCTTAGGGAGAGTACAGGAGAATTGACTATAAATGGAAGGCAAGACAGTATGGGAGACATAAGAAAAACAATCTGTCTTGGCTAAAGCTGAATGTAGCCAACTTCGCTAGATACTTGTAGGTGCGCACGTGTATAGGTTTTGTTTTTTTTTTAAGTTTTATATTTTTTTCTTTATCTTTTATTATCATAACACAAAATTTAAATTATTATAACTTTTAATATATAAGTCCAAAATGAAAAAAAAAATATATCATTGTTCATCTAAATTCAAGCTCTTCAAAACAAGACCAGTCATTGATATATTTTGACAACTTTTTAAAAAATTATTTTTACATGTATGGAGCACAGACCGTAAAAAAAACTTGTACGGATGGTCATACAAATCTGTACTAATTTTCACTAAAATATGTACATCCTCTCGTAAAAACATGTACATCCTCGCATTAAAAACATATAGATAGTCATATAAATCTGTACGAATCATTAAATATGTACATCCTTAGATTAAAACATGTACATATAAGGATAAATACTTGTACAGACGGTCATACAAACATGTACAGATGCCATACAAACATGTACACATGTTCATTAAAGAACATGTACATTCTCACATTCGAACATGTACATCGTCACATTAAAACATGTACATTCTCACATTAAAATATGTATATACATCCTCACATTAAGATATCATAGTATATATGTACAAATAATTTTTTAAAAAGTTGTCAAAACATATCCATGTTTGGTCTTGTTTTGAAGAGCTTGAATTTAAGTGAATAATGATATAATTTTTTTTTTCATTTTGGACTTATATATTAAAATTTACAACAATTTAAAGTTTTTATAATAAGGAAAAAAATTCAAAAAAGGAAAAAAGACAAAAATGAAATACAAAGCGTTCCGTGTGTTGGACGTTGGGCGCGCTCCCCTCCCTCCATTTATTTTATTTTTATTTGACTAAAATACCCCACTTGAAGGCAAGAATTTGCCAAAAAAAACTCAACAAAACTTGGAAAAAAAAAATAGGAGAGTTTTGAGACTTCAAATATATATCTATATATCTCGCTCTATATATATAGCTTATATTTTTTATATTCGTGTGAATTATATAAAATTAATGGATTTAAATATGTATTCAAATTTAAGTCGCTACCGTTAAAAGTTATATTAAATAGTAATATAGTATATTTCACAAGAGTAGACTACTAGATATATTTTAAAAGTATTACGAGTAATAAACAATAATAGTGTCAAATTGAGTAAGATTATAATCATTTATCATCAAATAGTACAAAAGAATGTTATCAATTATACATATTGATAATAATAATAATAATAATAATAAATATATATATAACTTTTAAAAAACCATAGTGACCTCATAGGATTTAGATCCGAGATCTGCCACTAAAATTAACTTGGTGTTTTGTGATGAGCATTGAGATTCTATAATTAATAGTTAGTTATAAGTAGGAGTTGCAGCAGGTAATACAAGAAAACAAGTTATAGAAGCTGAAAGAAGCTTTGTTACTATTATTATAGGACAACCGGTTGCAACTAACTTATTTTTTTTTACTATGGTGTATTATGAAGGGTGTTTAAGCTATTACATCTATTTGTTATTATCATTACAACTTGCTTATTGCTTATTAATTGGTAGTTACAATGTAACTCGGTTGGAAACCAATAACCCATAACCCTTCTCTAGGGCCACAAAAAGCCTGATCTTAAAAAAATTGATTCATAATCTGGCATCCTGTCAACAATATGTAACAAATTCTAGTATTTTACCATTTTACCTGGAGATGTTGGAATTACATAGGTTGTATCTAGGTTATCATTCTGTAATCTTATATTATAGTTTGTATCTTAGAACAATGTTGTAATTTCTAGTCTGTATATTAGGGGCTATTTTGTAATTCCCTGTCCTTCTAAACAGACCCGTCTCCTACTCTCCCTTTCACTCTCACTTCTCTAAAACCCTATCTAGAGAGCTCAAGTCTATACGACTCTCTCCTCTGAAATTCGATCTACATCTCGATCTTCTCTTTTCTTCAATAAAAGTTCTTCCATTGTTACTTCCGCATCTATGTTGTAAAACTTCACATGGTATCAGAGCAGTAGCTCGATTCAAACAAACAATGGCGAATCCAAACAACGACACCATCGTGGAAGAAGAAGACAGGAACGCGGCCAAGTCGTCTGGTTCAGGAATCGACACTGATAGCCCTTTCTACATTCATCCATCTGAACAACCGGGTCAATCGCTTGCGCCCAAATTTACCGGAGAAGGTTTCCAAGCGTGGAAATGGAGCATAAGACGACACTATTGGCAAAGAACAAGTACGGGTTTCTCGACGGGAGTATCAAACGGCTGGAAAAGGAAGACGATGCAAAGTTCCGCTCCTGGCGTCGCGCGAACTCTCTCGTGGTATCTTGGCTTGTTTCTTCCATAGCTCCCAACATCTCAAGAAGTATTATGTTCTGTGACGACCCCGCCGAGATTTGGAGATGGCTCAGCAAGAGATATGAGCAAAGCAATTTTGCGACCATACACACCCTCAAAAACCAAATCGGGAACCTCAAACAAGGGACAGATTTCGTAATCGATTATTTCACCAAGATGAGGGAGGTTTGGACCGAGTATGACTTGTCGCGGCCAATCGAAGCGTGTACTAGCTGCGCAAATTGCAAAGATCGACAGACTCGATGCAAAGAGAGGGAGGAGGATCAGTTGATGCACTTCCTCATGGGCCTAAACAAGACATACGCCCAGATCAGAGGGCAGATTCTTGGTATGAAGGAAATGCCAAGTCTAGAAGAAGTTCTCGGACTCGTCATACACGAAGAGAAGCAGAAAATAGAGGATGAGGGAAGAGCTAACCCAGAACAGACAGTAACCCTAGGTTTCAAGGTTTCCACACCAAACTTCGGAAAACAGCGAGGAAATTCCTATACCTCAATTCCTAAACCTCAGAATGCAAAGAACCCTAATAAGGGCCAGAATGGAGGAAAGAAAAGCCCTCCAAAATGCACGCACTACGGGAAACTGGGACATACAAAGAACGACTGCTGGTGGATTAACGGTTTCCCCGGGTCTGAAGAAAAGCGGCAACACAGAGAAGCTGCGGTTGCATCAGTCTCTAGCACTGGTGGAGGAGAATCAGTTTCGCTAGTAACCGGGCTAAGCGTGGAACAATTGGACCAACTGGTGAATTACCTCTAGCACAAAGCTAACCCCGCTGAGAAACAACAAATTTTGGAGAATTTTCAGGTAAGTTCTCGCCTGTGAAATCTATAGTTACAAATGCTACATGCTTAGCGAATGATTTAAGATATTACTGGATAATCGACACAAGCGCTATTGAGCATGTAACTGGAAATAAATTAAACCTTAGAGATCTTGAGTTTTTAACTTACAAGAAAGAGATTACACTGCCTGATGGGGATAAAAAGAATGTTTCTAGCATGGGAAATTTAGTTCATGATAACGTTACATGTTTGTTCCTGCATTTATTTTCAACCTTGTTTCTGTTGGAAAACTAGTGAAAGATCTGGGTGCCTCAATTGTTTTCTATGATGATCATTATGCTCTGCAGGACTGTGAAAGCAGAAGTTTGACTAAGATTGGAAAACAACATTCTGGATTGTATTTTCTTGATATTTCTGCTCTGCAAGGTTTTATTCTAAATAGGAATAGAACATCATGTGTTAGCTTTTCTGATTGTAGCGAAATAGACAGAAATGATAGAACTGAAACCCTTCTCTTATGGCACAGTAAAATGGGTCACATTCCTGTAAAGAAACTTTGTGAAATCAGAAAAATAAGAGGAGTTCATCCTAACACTGTTGTTCCCTGTACTATCTGCTACAAGGCCAAGGCCAAAAGAATTAAATTTCCCAAATCCACCATAAAAACCAAAGAACCTTTTGAGTTACTTCATTTAGACATATGCGGTCCTATGAGGAGTGAAAGCTCAGAAGGTTTCAGATATTTCCTCACCATAGTTGATGACTTCACTAGAGGAACCTGGATCAAATGTTTAAAACAGAAATCTGAAGCAACACAAAAAATTAAAGATTTTATTGTTTTAGTCGAAAAACAAATGGATAAAAAGGTTAAAATCATTAGAAGTGACAATGCCAAGGAACTTGGCAAGTCATGAGGGTGCTGTTTTCTTTAAAAATAAAGGAATCATTCATCAAACGAGTTGCTCCCACACACCCCAGCAGAATGGTGTGGTAGAAAGAAAACAAGGTCACACAATGGAAGTAGTAAGAGCTTTTTTGTTTCAATCTGGCCTAGAAGATAAATACTGGAATTTTTGTGTTGAGCATGCTTCCTATGTGATAAATAGGCTTCCTAGTAAAGTGATAGATAAAATGAGTCCATATGGGAAGCTCTATCACACCAAGCCTAACTATAGTGATCTTAAGAATTTTGGTTCCTTGTGCTATGCTACAAACACCTCTGCAAACAAGAGCAAGCTAGAGTCTAGATCCTCTGTTTGCATCTATCTTGGCATGGGCAACAATACAAAAGGTCATAAATTCCTTAATATGGAAATGGAGAGATAAAAACTAGTAGAGATCTCATTTTCTTTGAAAATATCTATCCTTTGCGTGATAACCACTGGAAATCAGTATGGCATGAGAACAGAACCTCACCCTTAGACACTCCACAAGAATACAACAAGGCTAGATTTGATTTACCTGAAAAAGAAAGTCAAAAACAAACTGAAACAGAAAAAGACACTCCTATTTCCATTCACATACCTAAAGGTACCAACCCTGGAGAAACTGATGAAACAGAAACATATAATCTTTCTGAAACTGAAGATGCCCCCACCTATATAGAAGGTGACAATCTTAGAAGATCTACACGTGTTACAAAACCACCAATCAGACTCCAAGACTATGTATGCACCACAAATACTGATCATGATGACCTCTTTAGTACCATCATAGCCAATAGATTAACTTAGAGAAAACAGGCCATAGTGCCCAAAACATAAACAGTCTAACTGATATCACACCCTCTAACACTATTCTAACCTGTGTTTTACATAGCAGTTCTAGGGATGTTTCAACTCAGTTAGAAAACTTGCAAGAACCTCAAAATTACACCACTGCCAGTCAAGATCCTAGGTGGGTGAGTGCCATGAATGAGGAGTTCCCAGCCTTAAAAAACAACAATACATGGTCCATTGTTGACCTCCCTAAGGGAAAGCGTGCCATCAGCTGCAAGTGGGTCTACAAGACCAAACTTAAGGCAGATGGAACTTGAAAGATTCAAGGCCAGACTTGTGGTACGTGGGTTTACCCAAAAATATGGTTTGGACTACGAGGAAACCTTTTCCCCTGTAGTGAAACTTACCACAGTTCGTACCCTCATTATAATTACCATAAAGAAAGGCTAGATCCTTGATCAATTAGATGTAAATAATGCCTTCCTTCATGGAGATTTACATGAGGAAGTGTATATGAAAATACCTGAGGGTTTAAAGGTTCAAGGAGAAAATAAGGTTTGCAAGTTACACAAATCATTTTATGGCCTAAAGCAAGCTTCTAGACAATGGTATGAGAAGCTTGCCAAATTTCTTATGAGTTTAGGTTTTACCCAGTCCCAAAATGACTATTCTCTGTTTAGAAAAAGAAAAGGAAGCAATATCACGTTTCTAGGCATTTATGTAGATGACATTCTGGTCATAGGAAGCGATGAAAAATAGGTAAAGTTTCTGAAAAAACAACTAGAAAGAGTTCAAAATAAAGGACTTGGGTAGGCTTAACTTCTTTTTAGGGATGAAATTTCTAGAGACAAAACAAGGCATCATCATGACTCAGCAAAGGTACATAAACCAAATCTTAACAGATTTTGATATGCTAAACTGCCGCAGTTCTGTTACCCCACTGGAACAGAATTGAAACTCTATAGTGACTCAGGTGCTTGGTTAGACAATCCTACTATATACAGGAGTATTGTAGGGAAATTGAATTTCCTAACAAACACACGACCAGATCTCTGTTATACAGTTCAATATCTGAGTCAATTTTTACAAAAACCTACCACAGATCACTTAAAAGTAGCCTATCATACTCTCTCTTATGTGAAAGGAACCATTGGATACGGTTTATTTTTCAACAAAGAACCGGTATATGATTTAGTTGCTTTTTGTGATTCAGATTGGGCTTCTTGTCCAATAACAAGAAGATGAATATCAGGTTATTATATCCAACTAGGAGGATGTCCTCTGAGTTGGAAATCCAAGAAACAAGTCTCCATTGTAACACCCCTACTAAATCCGGCTCCTAATTATAAAATAAATGTCTCACCTAGCAAATAAATCGCAGCGGTAAATAACAGATTGTCGCTCTAAAGGTGTCACTGTTATCACTCGCCCATACGGGTGATAACTAGTTACATGATAACCAACATACGAAACGTATTCCCGCAGTGATCACAAGAGATAGATAGTAGTGCTTAAACAATTTAAAACAAATCCAACAACAACCGTTATTACAGAACCGTACTCGTGAGCATCTAACCAAAATACACCTCGGTTTGCACAACCCGAGTCCAAAACAACATTAGTATCAAACCGTACCAAGTTTTAACCAACAGTAATATCACAACCGTCGCGCCCCGCGTCGACCCACCAGCTAATCTCCTGAAATAAAAATGGTTTGTGGTATGGAATCAGCCCCTGCTGAGTATGTTATCACATGCCCCGTCATGCCTCCTCAAACCCCTCAATTAATTGGTCGAGAGCATGAGATTCGTTACATGCAATACCGTTTTAATATTTAAACTGTAAAACATTTAACAGTAATATCCATACAATAACACAACCATCAATACACTATAATATAACCACACAGTATAACCAATGAACAACAAGGCGAAACAACGAGAACAATAAACAAGTATTAATTCCCGTCCATGGTGTAGAAACCAATATTGTTCGCCACTGTACAAGTCTCAACTGTAATAAGTGTTCAGTTATACCTAGTGACAACGCCTCGTTAAAAACGACGAGTCTCTAAATTACCCATATACTATGGCGGGTCACCCACGGTAGTAGCCACTCCAGCGGTAGAGTCTCCGACCAACGAGCCATCCTAGCTCACGGGAAATTTTCTTGATACTTGCGGACCCGTACGCGGACATCCTAGTATCGTTTTTGTGATCACAGCGCGCACCAAGAGCCACATCCTCTTGGCTTTATTATGTTCATTAATTATACCATCGCATCGCATTACCAAATTTTCTAACACAACAGACTAAGGTCATTAGTCCAATCCGGAGTCTGTAAACTCGGGATCCAGTGTTAGATACGAGAGCGGCGTTTAGAAAGGCCAATGCTCCGTATTAAAGTCTCGGATAATATGTATATCTTATTATCCTAGTGCTACAACGTTTTTCTGACGATCCTTATATTTCATATAAGATAGCACCATTGTCGCTAGTTCGTTTTATATATAGGTCCATATATACGAACCAATACTGTTAACTCAACAACAGTAAATAATAAGCAGCTATAAATATACAGTTCATGCATATTTATTTACACATTCAGACAAACAATCTTATCACAGATCACACAGAAGTCTGAACTGAGGAAGTCCTCAGAGACAATCAGAGACACGTAACAACATACCGTTCACCCTGATTTTAGAACGGTGGAGTATGACTCAGCTAGGATCAACGCTCCTCGTGTCGTCTCTAACAGTCTAATAATACATAATGCTACTGATTAGAATCTCATATAACAACATAACTCTACGGTACCCCGTACCGTCACTAATACCTCCCGGTTAACCCCCCCGTTATAAACTGTCAACGTTTGTCGGGTTTACGGCTTAACTCGAGATTTGGAAAAAACGTTATATTACATGCGTAGTCTTGTCTCGTATACTAATATACTTGATGTTGAACTTGTTATCGCATGTAACCTAATATACCCTTGTATATCATATAGTTTGTTTCTTTATTGCATGTATAATTCTTTATCATATATTATACATTTCACCTTAGTATTTATTTTCCTAAGGTTTGTTTTTCCAAGTTTAATGGAGTAATCCTTATGTAAAAATACTTTGGATTATAAATAATTCCTTATTATTTCATGTATACTCCTAACATTTAGAATTTCCATATCTAATGTTTGTAATTCTTTTTCCTTTAAATTATATCATTTTAATTACCATAATACATAGTTGTTAAACCATATTATATTTTTCCACTCCATAACATATATTTATTTATATACATGTATTATGGAACTATTTATTATATGGTAAGTCTTATAATGTATATTCATTCTTTTTAATGAATACCTTTTATATCATGCATAAATGTTATAACTCTTATAACATTAAAAACCATATTATAAATTTCATTTAAAAATGTTAATATTTCCGAACAGCACCTATGTTCTTAAATATTTACAAAATCCACCACTTAATTTATATAATGTTATATCATAGTTATATAACATATATTATGACATTTATGTCATTAAAACAATTATAACCTATAGTTACAAATTGTTATATATTACCAAATAGCCCCTTATATTATCGGCTTTGACTATAAACCACTAAACTTCCATAAATCACAAATCTAACCCAATTTATAATACATAGTTTCCTAATGTCATTAAAACTATATATTATACATAAGTCTTTATAAAACCTTATATATAACTCCAAAAATTCCCAAACTATACCAAAAGGTTATAAATATCATTTCTAACCTTATACTTTCTATAATTCTCGGTTTTGCCCATATGTTACCCATTTGTAACAAATGTTATGAAATATCATATATTATACTTATATAATGCATATAAACTCCAAATTTAACCAAATAAACTTCTAAAAATTCCTAATAACTTAAGGACTGTACTAAATCCCTTTTAGTACCCCAAAGTTTCGGAAATTACATTATAACCCCATCTCTTATAAATCTTTTACAATTTAATAACTATCTTAACATAAGGTAGTATTTTAATTTCTTAAATTCTCCAAACTTGGTCAAAGTCTCCTATATAGTCAACTTTGACTTCTAATACCAAATGGGACCAAACTTTCGGTAATTACCAAACTTAACCTATACTTTTCTATTTTTACAATTTTGACACAAAACTTTATAAAATGTTATAATTTTTATCAAATTCATTTAAAAACCCTAAATTCCTCTAAAATAAGCCCACGGCTTTATATTTTACTAGTAATTACCATTTGACCCCAAACTTAATTATATAAGCATAAATTAAACTAAATAAGCTTTAAACTTAAATTAAAATGGCCTAATGACATGGCCTTATTACAACTTTGTTGTATAACATAAAATTGCTCAAAATATAGTATAAGCTCACGGCCTTGCTGTAGCTTAATTTATTTTCCCACATAATGTCATAATTTGACCATTATGTTAATTAAATCACCTAAATGACTAGCTTAATTTATCTTAGTCATTTTTTACATTTTTAGGTTAATATAACCCATATTATTAACTCCACTCTCGGCATAATTAATATATATGCTAAGAAATCATAAAATCATAAGTTTTAAGGTGTTTATACCTTGATTTCTCCTTGTAACAACTCGGAAGCTTGAAGGAAAATTCATCACATCATTTAGACATGTTTAATACACCAAAATAAGATATGGTTATACTCCAAGCTTGAGCTTAACCATAAGGAACAATTAATGTAAGATTTAAGGCAAAAATCACCTTAAAAATGCAAGGGAACTTCCAAAGGAATTCGGCCTGAATAAAACACACAAAATGGTGTTAAATTCACCATATCAACATAGGAAATAGCTAGACAACAACAAGCTGCTATGGTAATAGGTTTTACCTTGGCAAAATGCCTTAAAGAAGGGTATTTCCTTTAGATTTCGGCCACCCTTGCTCCAAATGGTTAACCAACTGATTGAACATGTAAATATGAAGATTATGAGTGTATAAACTCACAAAAATCAGAAGAAGAAAACCGCATGAAGAAAGGAGAAGCTTAAGGTATGTTTTTACCTTAAAATGCAAATTTGAACAACCTTGGTCCCTATACTTGCATCAGCCGAGATTGGTGCTTGTTCTAACCTTATAACACTGAGAATGAGCCATAGGAATTGATCAATCACGAGCTCTAAGTGTAGGTGAGGAAAAGATGAAGAAAAAGAGCTAAAATAAGCCTTAAACCATTACCTTAGGTGCTTAAGAGATTGAATTGTCTTCCCTACTCAAGAACACAGCTTGAGAGAGTTTGGAAGAGGTAAGGGCTCGGCTGGAATGGGACAAGAGGCAAGAGAATGAGAGGAAAGGTGTTTAAATGGTTAAAATGTAAAAAAAGGAATAGTAACTAGGTGATTCATCACTTAAGTAGATATTTAGTACTTAATGCTGTGTGTGCTGTCCTCCCTCCTCCTTGCCTGCCGACAGCCAGTAGATAATAATGGTCAATTAATTGACCATTGACCAAACTTGGTCAATGTGCTTGAAAAATACACTATTTGGGTACTATTCACAAATAAATGTCATTTTTTGATTTTTATTTTCAAACTTGGATTTAGACTTTATATAATAGTCTATCATGCCAAATTAATAATTTAAATGATATACTCCAGTCTTTAAAATGACAAAAAGTCATTATCTTGGAGCTCATACACAAAAACGTGCTTTAAGGAGTTTTAGAGCACATTTTGTGTCACAGGGTGTTTCTAAGCTTATTTTTCTTTGAGAATAGTTTTGTTGTGTTCCTTACATCATTATAATACTTAGGAATCCACTTTGGATCCTATTTGAGGTCATACAATCTTTATGGTGGCTTAAAGCACATTTTTGGCCTTACCGATCTTAAAGCATGTTTTGCCTTGTTGAGATCTTTTAGATTGTTCCCCAATAGTATTTAGATGTTTATTAACCATCTTAGATCATTAATAGATCATTTAATTAAGTTTTTAAGGTTAGGGGTACTTCA
Source organism: Limonium bicolor (assembly GCA_023374045.1). Lineage (NCBI taxonomy): Eukaryota > Viridiplantae > Streptophyta > Magnoliopsida > Caryophyllales > Plumbaginaceae > Limonium > Limonium bicolor. The sequence continues at coordinate 99,564,596 of CM041782.1, forward strand.
TCCATAGCCTTATCTTCTGCAGAGGCGGAATATAGGGCTATGAGATATGTAACCAGTGAACTCAGCTGGTTAAGCAGATTGATACATGAACTAGGCATAACAGACATCAATCCAATCCCTTTAAACTGTGATAACTTAGCTGCAATTTTTGGGCAAAACAGTGGTGAAACTAGATTGCTAACTATGGGCAGTGAACCCAATCATTGTAGTACAACAAGGTCGTATCCACAGGGACTTCGTAACTGTCTAGCTAATTATAAGCTTAGTAAATGTGCAAGAGGATATATACAAAAGTGCATAAATGTAAATTAGGGGTTTTGGGTTTTTGGGTTGTAATTGGAGAAATAAAGAAAAGCAATAAACACTAAACTAACTATCTAGGATAGGTGTAGCCCGGGATGGATATTTGCACCCGTCCTCTCCTTACTACCGATTGTCGAACCTCGAACTCATAGCTAAACCATGGGAACGCTTAATTAATTAGCAACCTAATCTAGGCCTACTAATCCTAACCAATTTAATCGAGACTTCTCATTCTGCTAAGCCCCGGGTCAATAGATAGCACTAAGCTCAAGTTCCACTAAGGTTGCAATGTAGTCTAATCTCAAAATCATCGAAATCAGAGTACACCGTTTTAGTCTCTAACAGTTTAGGTTTCTATCTCTGAACATTTTGATAGAATCCCACAATAATGCTAAACTAATCGGTAGGCCAAACCAACCAATTTAACACATAGAAGACAAATTGAGCAAAACCCTTAACAAATCCCCAAATCATGAGCAACAAGTTTAGAAGTCATAAACACTCAATAATCATCTTCATTAAGCTCAAAGACTAAAATAAAGCACAAACACAAGCTCAAGATTCAACAATAGAGTTTTAGGGGATTTGGGACAAAATCCCCAATCCCTAGCTACAAATGATTCTACACAGCCATAGGAGAGAAAAAAAAGAGCAAGGGATAGAAGTAGCCATTAATGGAGCTTGGAAGGAGGTGAGCTTCTCTTCTCTCTCCTCCCTTCTCTTCTCTTCTTCTTCTTCTCTTCTCCTCTTCTTTTCTCCCTTAGAATCGCCCTTCCTCTCTGTTTTTGGGGCGGAACTCGACTGAATGAAGAATGGGGAAGTTTTCCCCAAAATTCCCCGTTTTAAAACGCAGATCTGGGCTAATTTTCGACCCGACCGACCTTGCGACCGGACTTGCAAGGTCGGTCGGAGTCAGTAGCGATTTTCGGGCGCGTTTTTAAGTTCGACCGAACTTGCAAGGTCGGTCCTAAGGTCGGTCGATTCCAGTAGCTTGCAAAAACGCAAATCTGGGCAAAATTTCGACCCGACCGACCTTGCGACCGGACTTGCAAGGTCGGTCGGAGTCAGTATAACTTCAAAACGCTGTATCTTCTTCGTTTTAACTCCGATTTTGGATCCGTTTGCGCCCACGCGTTCCTCTCTTCGTCTACTTTACTCCTAGCTATGTTACTCCTCCTGTTTAAACAATAAATGTGTAAAACACCAATGAAACACAAAACTAGAGGAAAACAAGCTAGAGTGGAGAAATGAGCATGAAAAGTGTTGATTAAACATATGAAATACACCCCTAAAACATGCTCATTTGGACACTCATCACACCCCCACACTTACCTTTTTGCTTGTCCTCAAGCAAAACCAAGCACCCATGCAAGTAAGGAATGCTCAAGACTAACAAACACTAACATGAATTGTAGGATAAAAGAAGAAGCAAAAAGTGATTAAAACCTTTGAGGAGTGTGAACCATCTCTTAGTGGTGGCATGGGTGTGCTTAGGGCAAAACAAAATCTAGAGTTTCGGGGTATGATCCGAAGTGCTTCAAAGTTCTAAAGATTAGGTGACTTGGAGAGCTTTTACCATGTCCAACTTCTCTCAAGAATGGGCATTGAGAAGAAAACAAAAGGAAAAATAGATTTATGCATTTGTTTCACTTTTGCATAAGAGATGAGAAGATAAAATTTTGGCATCATGCCTTTGCATTTAAGAACACTCAACTCTCATTGTTGGTTAACAATGGCGTCTCACAAGTCCCTTGATGGATTTTCACAAAGAAGCACCCCTTAGCAATCCCTAAGAAAGAAGACAGAAGGAACCCCAAAGCAATAAAAATCCAACCATACAAGATCACTTGGCCACACCGCATGTAAAATGCTCCTCAAAAGCAATCAAAATGAAAAATTTAAGCATCTATCCCACAATTCATAACAGTATTTGTTCTTAATGAGAACAACTCACAACACAAGGGTCCAAGTTTTTTATTTTGGACAATCGCAAGATAAGCATGAAGTATTAAGCATTTAAGCACACAATTCACCGAAAAGGTCACTCCCCCACACTTAAATTGAACAATGTCCCCATTGTTCACCAATCAAAAACGGGGAAGGTTCCAGAAGACCTTTGCGGGAAGCAGACAAAAGGAAAATCACACGGGACACAAACAAACAGTATAGCACAGAAGCGATCCCCAGATTTGCAGATTCAAAATTAGAGAAGAGAGAACGAAAACTAAAAGGAACTAGTACTCCCCTGAGATTGCTATTGCTATCAGTTTGTAGAACTCCCCCACACTTGAGCTTCAGCCTCAAGTAGCGTAGCTTAGTTGCGGTGTGGAATTGAAATTGCACCCGCATAAAACACTAGAAGCAACCAAACTACAACTGGAGTTAAGGGTTAGCAAAAACAAAACCAAAGGAGAACGAAAACAAAAACAGGAAATAAAAATAGTGGAGTCGTTGTGGGCAAATATTAAAGGAAGGGTGAAACGAGTACTCCCCGATAAGATGCAGAAGGAGATAGGGTGCCCGCACAATTGCAAGTGGGAGGGGTCGTTGAGGTGCTACCTTCAATCGTTGGAGATGAAGGTCCTCTTGGAAAATTTCGCCAGAGGTTCCTTTGTAATTGTTCCTAATTCCATCCCTTTTTCAAAGGGGCTTACCTGTTTCCAAAATATTCACAACACAGACGCCACCAATTGGGCGTAAAAGGGCAAGTCCAAAGAATGCCAAATAGCCCATTATTGAAAACAATGCAAATTCGAAACTAACAGAATTTAAAAGACAGGACACAAATGAAATCCGGGTTGCCTCCCGGTAAGCGGCCCTTCTTTAAGGTCTTTGGCTAGACCATACCACCGTGAAGTCATCCGGGATCGAATATGAACGTTGAAGTCGGCTTCAACGGGTGGGTTGGGCGGGCATCATCTAGCAATGAAGAACGACCCGGATCAAAAGGAAATGTGGCCTCAACACTTAGGATGTGAAAGTGTAAACTCCACCGATCGTTCATCAGGTGGAAGTGTTGAGGTGGGTGATCCTTGGTACGAGGATCAAACTGTGGTGGAGCCTCCTCTTCAAATTCAAGGATGTGAACATCCTTATCTTCAGTGAGCAGTGCAGGGAGAACTCCGGAGCGGACTTTGTCTTCAATCTTTGGTCCCGGATCAAATGGGAAGGTGGCCTCCACACTTAGCGGGTGTACGTTGAGCTTCCACCCAACATCATTAGTGCATGGGTGGGGGCCTTGATCCTTCAAATGAAGATCAAAGTTAGTGGGCTCCTCCTCCTCAAATTCAAGGATGTAGACATCCTCGACCTCGGGGTGAGGCTCATAGGAAGAGCTGAGGTGGACATCAACTTCAGAGGGGGATGGCTCCTTGAAGTCGGTGGTGGTACTCTCCTCTGAGGAGTCAGAGGGAGACAGTGTCTCCTCCTTCTCAAAGTTGAGGATGTGAGCATCCTCGTGATCTTGATGGAGCACGGAGAAGGCGGGGAAATATTGGTAGCTGACTTCAGAGGGAGAAAGCTCCTTGAAGTCAGAGTGGAGACTCTCTTCTGATGAAGTGTCTTCATAGTCAAGCCGGGGGTGGAGTGGTGCTGGGCTTTCAGATTTGCACAAGGGAGGAGTTGGAGAGTAGCTCAAGTCCTCAGCAGGCTGTTCCACATCATGAACTGTTTCGCTCTCAAGTTGTTGCACAATCTGATCAATCTGAGCTTGTACATTCATGTTGAAGGTATCTTGCTTCATGGTAAAAGTATCTTGCATAGTCGAGTTAGGCTTGCAAGAAGAGATAAGATCAGACATGAGCTCCTCCAAACTGGGTGAATCAACCTCTACTGTGATCACAGGACAGTGAGCGCTCTCGTGCTCTCCTCCATACTCTTGGCACACAAGCCTCCGATAGACATATGAGTTGAGGTCCTCCATAAGAGCTCTCAATTCTGGCATTGTTGTTGGACATTGGGGGCTCTCATGGTACTCTCCGCACCTTTGGCATACACTCAAATAATTGGTGTTTTGTCGGTGTAGTCGCCATGCCAACCTTCTGCTGGGGGAGTGACAGATGGTTCGAGTTTTCCATAAGAGCTCTCAATTCTGCCATTGTTGTTGGACATTGGGGGCTCTCATGATATTTCTCCGCACTCTGACATACATCCCATTGATTGTAGTTCTCTGCGCCATAGGAGTAACCGTACCAACTCACCCCCCCCTGGTGATCTGTAGTGACCATCCATCAGAATTAAGTACCTAAAAAAAGAAACAAAAATTTATACACAAAATGGGCAAATAAATGAAATGAAAATCTGCACAAAAACTAAACAGATAATAAACCAGATAGTTGGACCGAAGTCCCCGGCAACGGCGCCAAAAACTTGTTGGGCAAAACAGTGGTGAAACTAGATGCTAACTATGGCAGTGAACCCAATCATTGTAGTACAACAAGGTCGTATCCACAGGGACTTCGTAACTGTCTAGCTAATTATAAGCTTAGTAAATGTGCAAGAGGATATATACAAAAGTGCATAAATGTAAATTAGGGGTTTTGGGTTTTTGGGGTTTTGGGTTGTAATTGGAGAAATAAAGAAAAGCAATAAACACTAAACTAACTATCTAGGATAGGTGTAGCCCGGGATGGATATTTGCACCCGTCCTCCCCTTACTACCAATTGTCGAACCTCGAACTCATAGCTAAACCATGGGAACGCTTAATTAATTAGCAACCTAATCTAGGCCTACTAATCCTAACCAATTTAATCGAGACTTCTCATTCTGCTAAGCCCCGGGTCAATAGATAGCACTAAGCTCAAGTTCCACTAAGGTTGCAATGTAGTCTAATCTCAAAATCATCGAAATCAGAGTAAACCGTTTTAGTCTCTAACAGTTAGGTTTCTATCTCTGAATAACATTTTGATAGAATCCCACAATAATGCTAAACTAATCGGTAGGCCAAACCAACCAATTTAACACATAGAAGACAAATTGAGCAAAACCCTTAACAAATCCCCAAATCATGAGCAACAAGTTTAGAAGTCATAAACACTCAATAATCATCTTATTAAGCTCAAAGACTAAAATAAAGCACAAACACAAGCTCAAGATTCAACAAAGAGTTTTAGGGGATTTGGAACAAAATCCCCAATCCCTAGCTACAAATGATTCTACACAGCCATAGGAGAGCAAAATAAAAGAGCAAGGGATAGAAGTAGCCATTAATGGAGCTTGAAAGGAGGTGAGCTTCTCTTCTCTTCTCCTCCCTTCTCTTCTCTTCTTCTTCTTCTCTTTCCTCTTCTTTTCTCCCTTAGAATCGCCTTCCTCTCTGTTTTTGGGGCGGAACTCGACTGAATGAAGAATGGGGAAGTTTTCCCCAAAATTCCCCGTTTTAAAACGCAGATCTGGGCTAATTTCGACCCGACCGACCTTGCGACCGGACTTGCAAGGTCGGTCGGAGTCAGTAGCGATTTTCGGGCGCGTTTTTAAGTCGACCGAACTTGCAAGGTCGGTCCTAGGTCGGTCGATTCCAGTAGCTTGCAAAAACGCAAATCTGGGCAAAATTTTGACCCGACCGACCTTGCGACCGGACTTGCAAGGTCGGTCGGAGTCAGTATAACTTCAAAACGTGTATCTTCTTCGTTTTAACTCCGATTTTGGATCCGTTTGCGCCCACGCGTTCCTCTCTTCGTCTACTTTACTCCTAGCTATGTTACTCCTCCTGTTTAAACAATAAATGTGTAAAACACCAATGAAACACAAAACTAGAGGAAAACAAGCTAGAGTGGAGAGAAATGAGCATGAAAAGTGTTGATTAAACATATGAAATACACCCCTAAAACATGCTCATTTGGACACTCATCAGCAATCCACATTGCTAGGAATCCAGTATCTCATGAAAGAACTAAACATATAGAGTTAGATTGCCATTTCGTTCGTGAGAAATTGCAGGCAGGTTTGATCGATGTTCAACATGTCCCAAGCAGTCAGCAACTAGCTGATATCATGACAAAGTGCTTAACAGGTAAGGACTACTAGAACAGCCTCCCTTCTCTCGGTCTACAGGAGCAGCAGAACAAAGATTAAAATTCTTCATCACTTCAGATTTGTAATCTTTGAGGGGGGGGGTGTTGGAATTACATAGTTTGTATCTAGGTTATCATTCTGTAATCTTATATTATAGTTTGTATCTTAGGACAATGTTGTAATTTCTAGTTTGTATATTAGGGGCTATTTTGTAATTCCCTGTCCTTCTAAACAGACCCGTCTCCTACTCTCTCTTTCGCCCCCACTTCTCTAAAACCCTATCTAGAGAGCTCAAGTCTATATGACTCTCTCCTCTGAAATTCGATCTGCATCTCGATCTTCTCTTTTCTTCAATAAAAGTTCTTCCTTTGTTACTTCCGCATCTATGTTGTAAAACTTCACAGGAGAGCATGCTCCCATGCACCCTTTTAGCCACACCAAACCCCTATCTTTGTTTTTCTTCGAAAGTGATTGATTTGAGTGAGACAAAAACACTTTGCCTTACGAATTTGGAACATCTTCTCGGTTATTACACTTATAAGCATGAAATCAACTATGAGAAAAAGCATAACATCTTCTCGATCATAACTTATATTAGCATCAAATCGAGTAACATTTCTTTAGTGCATGAAAACATACAAATCATGAATTTTTAATCCAAACGTCCATCTTCTTGTCATGTCAACACATATCCCACGATTAGATGTATAATGATCTATGAGCTTCAAATCTTTTACCCATTGATACTAGATGTCTATTGGCTCTTAATCCAAAACAATTTATGCGTCAGTAGTCACACCAGGTGCCAACTTAAGAGAGTGATAGTAATTTCTTCACATTATTTGATATTGTCCTTTTTTTCCTTTGACATTAAAGACTGTGTTGAAGATGTTGAAAAATAAATTGCACTCTTCTCAAATGTGCATCTGTTCGACCAACACTTAATCCAGCATTGTAGACCGTATACTTCAATTAGTTCATGCATAACTCTTGGTGATTTGACGTTGACAAATATAAACCAATTTCAATCACATTTTTGGTCCAAAAGGTCAAAGTTTGTCAACATACCCTTACCATTATTATGCTTCAATCATTTTAACACCTTATATCTTTTGTTCAAAGAATCTTTGTTCACAAATTTATGCTTCGGGAGAGGAAGTTCATATGATTTTCAAACCATAACTACATCAAAGCAAAGTGACCTTGCCACTATCTCTACATACAATGAGGGAATGCCAACCTATCTGCAATACTCTACTTGATAACATTCTGCAAGTAGCGAAATCTTTTATATTCCATAGCAACATGGCACCGACACGCATATGAAAGTTCTATTTGACATATCGTACGTGTTGATTCCTTTATCCCACAGTGGTTGTTATTCAACAACTAGAAGCTACAAAGACATCGATTTTTCTTTTTGGATTTTCAGTCCTAGCACTAGCTAGAGTTGTTTAAAAATATTTGACACCTCGCTGAATGTAGATTCTAAGATGTGAGGATGACCAAATGACATGAGTATGGATAACCTAAAGGGTCAAAAGATTGAAAACCATCAATATATCATCCAAGTTTGTACTTCTTACTTTATAAACAATATCAGGGTACACTTAGTTAAATTAATGCTTCCACGTCTTTGAGTTTGAAGGGTGACACTTTTATTTATATCTCATCTTGACAAACTTTGCAGAATTGCAAAGTGTTTCTCTTATTTCTTGTATCGAGAGTGCTACAGAGACGATGAATAAGTCACTGTATATATTGTATGTATATGGATTTCTATTTCTATCGAAATGCTACGGGTCTTTATATATGTAGACCAAGCAGTCAATTGACCTGCTTATCATTACAATTACATAGAAATATAACCTATGATACAATCTAGAAACGTACACAATATCATGCCTAAATACAAGGTCTAATACCCCCCCTCAAAGAGTGCATTCTTTCTGCGCATCCAGAGGGTTGAAGGTGTGCTCTTTGTCTCAAATCCAGAAGACTGAAGGTGTGTTCTCTGTCTCGAACTGCTGGTGGGAGTGAAATGTTTGTACCTGCAAAACATAAACAAAAGAACTATCCCTTCCCTTGTTTTTGTAAGCCCATAATGTCAAATGAGTTATGATAACATTTTATATGTGAGTGGTTTGGTCATCATGTCCACCAACTGATGTGTGCTAGGAACGTATTGGACTTGTATGAGTCCTGCCTGCAACTTTTCACGCACAAAGTGGCAGTCTATTTCAATATGCTTAGTGCGCTCATGGGAGATGGGGTTCCTAGCTATGTGTATGGCGGCTAAATTGTCACATTTTAATGGTATGGGATTTATATTCTTGATGCCAATTTCAGTCAGAAGTCTGCTTAACCAGCTTAACTCTCCCGTCACCTGTTGCATGGCTTTGTACTCCGCTTCAGCAGAGGATAAGGCAATGGTAGATTGTTTCTTAGATTTCCAACTCAAGGGGGAACCTCCTAAGAGGATATAATATCCGGAAATGGACTTTCTTGTGATTGGACATGAGGCCCAATCCGAATCACAATATGCCTAGGTTGGTTCCTTGTTGAAAAATAGACCGAAGCCCGTAGTTCCTTTGACGTAGGAGAGAGTGTGATAAGCGGCCTCTAAGTGCGATGAAGTGGGATTTTGGAGAAATTGGCTTCAGAACTGCACCGCATAACATATGTCAGACCTTATGTTGGTGAGGAAATTCAGCTTGCCTACAAGGAACCTGTATGTTGTGGGATTTTCTAACTTGGAACTAGTGTTTTTGTGGAGCTTTAAGTTGATTGGGAGTGGGGAAACGGAAGGTCGATTGTCTTGGGCATCAAAGTCGTGAAGGATATGGTTGATATATTGTTGTTGGGACATGATCATCCCATCATTGGTTTCTAGGAACTCTATTCCAAGAAAGAAACTCAATCTACCAAGGTCCTTTATTTTGAATTCTTCGTCAAGTCTTGTTTTGAGGAACTTAACTTCTTTGATGTCATTTCCCACTACTAGTATGTAATCCGCATATATTCCCAGCAGGGTGATGCTATTTTTCTTTTTCTTAACAAATAAAGAGTACTCATTTGAAGAATGGTGAAATCCCAGACTTTTCAAGAAGTTAGCAAGTTTCTCGTACCATTGTCGAGAAGCTTGTTTGAGTCCGTAGAGGGACTTGTGCAACTTACAAACTTTATTTTCAACATTGACTTTTATTCCCTCTGGTATTGTCATGTAAACGTCTTCATGGAAATTTTCATGTAAGAAGGCATTGTTGACATCTAGCTGATCCAAGATCCACCCGTTCTTAATTGCGGTTGTTATTAAGGCTCTGACGGTGGTTATCTTTACTACGGGAGAGAAAGTCTCCTCGTAGTCAGATCGGGTTTTTGTGTGAAGCCTCTCACAACCAATCTGGCAAACTTTGCAGAATTGCAAAGTGTTTCTCTTATTTCTTGTATCGAGAGTGTTACAGAGACGATGAATAAGTCATTGTACATATGTGTATGTATATGTATTTCTATTTCGATCTAAGCGTTGCGGGTCTTTATATATGTAGACCAAGCGGTCAATTGACCTGCTTATCATAACAATTACATAGAAATATAACCTATGATACAATCTAGAACGTACACAATATCATGCCTAAATACAGGTCTAATACATCTTATGCTCAACGTGTCAGCTCATCTCACTATACGTTGTGAGAGAAGCATAGAAGCGTAAAATCTCTTCAACCTTGAAGTGAGAACAAAACATTGCATTTTCTTTTATAGTACATTAGCTTTATTGCTTTTCATACCTATATGTACATACCAGTATCCTGGATAGTAACATAGCTTGTTTAAACCGAGTTTATTGTCTTCTTTTAAAGATCATACAAAAATGAAGCCACTTAATTTGACCTTAAAGCCCAAACCATGCACAGTTTTCTTGGACACTATATTTTCCTCTTTGCATGTATTTACAATGCAAAATCTACAATATCTAACTTATCTAACCACAATTGAGTAGCTCTATCATTCTTCATTCTTCCCTGGGACATCCACCATCTATCCGGCCTTATATCTAACTCTTGATCATGTCCTTATCAATGCAAGAAAGTGTTCATGTATTATATAACAGACGTGCGATGGTGCGGATGGTCCCCGTAGAATTTGAGTGCGGCTGGATGAGCTGACACCCAGTCAGCAGTCCAATCAGCTGCTGACTGAGTTGCTTTTTATTATATTAGTTTTAAATTATTGTATCTTTTAAATTATAAGTCCAAAATGTAAAAAAATTATACTATTGTTAATCTAAATTCAAGCTCTTCAAAATAAGATCAAACATGGATATGTTTTGAGAACTTTAAAAATTTATATTAGTTATATGTATATATCTATCTATCTATCTATATATATCAATGAGACTTATGATTCATAACATCATTTTAATGTATCATAATACCATTTTTAATGAACCATAATATCAAAATTAATGAATCATATCTTCATTTTAGTGTATCATCGTAAACCTATAAGAATAAATTTTTTACACAATAATACAACACAAAATAATATTTGTTATGTTTGAAAAATATGCGATTCGCCATATGAGGTTTAAAAATACACCATACAACAATAATAATACACTACAAAACTATAATAATTTTATCGGTTCCGAAGTTTATTATCTAATTCATCACTTATTAGTAGATGAATCATAATATCAATTTTAATGAATCATAATATCAAAATTAATGAATCATATCTTCATTTTAGTGTATCATCGCAAACATATAAAAATAAAAATATAAAACAATATTTGGTATGTATGAAAAATACATGATTCACCATATAAGATTTAAAATACACCATATAACAATAATAATACACTACAAAACGATAATGATTTTTATCAGTTCCAGTATTTGTAATCTAATTCGCCACTTATCAATTAATGAATGATAATATCAATTTTAATGAATCATAATATCAAAATTAATGAATTTTATTATCATTTTAGTGTATCATCATACACTTGTAAAAATAATTTTTTTTAAAGTTGTCAAAACATATCCATGGCTGGTCTTGTTTTGAAGAGCTTGAATTTAGATGAGCAATGATATATTTTTTTTCATTTTGGACTTATATATTAAAGTTACAACCATTTAAAGTTAATATAATAAAAAGACACAGCCCAATCAGCAAAAATAATCCAATCAGCAGCTGATTGGGCTGCCAACTGGATGGATAGTCCGTACCAAGCACGGTGCGACCGGTCCGTTTTGTCGAATTTGCCATTATATAAAACCAATCCTTTTTTCATCTCCTTAGACATCTACTATAAATTATCATACTAGTTCCACGATACATCATCATTCAAATGTCAACATCCACAACCTTCGATTCCTGGATATCCTACTAATTTATATGTATATCATAACAATGCTCTACATAAATAATGTATGTATATAATCGATCCAAACAACTAATTCATGCCATTTCATTATATCACATCCGATAAATCCTAAAGTTCCCCTATGTGAAATCAGCATCTTAGCATTTCTATACATTCAGCAATAATATATTGTTCCTAATTACAGAAAAAAGTATTAGTAACTTAAAATTTTGAAAATTCATGCTAGTATAAAATTGAAAAACTGTACCTAGACTATGTCCAGTCTAAATGTCTCAGTTTCAAATTCGTGGAGACGACATTATGTAATGTTATAAAAATATTGTAAATTTACATTAAATTTCCAGGTTCATCACAATGATCTCATCTTATATCCAGTTAGCCCTATAATGTTAAAATATCAAAACATTCATAAGTTATCAGACATGCCATAAAACCACAATATATCAGTAACTATAACAACAACACAATATTGTGCTAGTGGTTAAAAAAACAACAAATCTTACCTGTTTGCAAAAAAGAAACAAAAAAGTGGATCATGATGTTGTACACGGTTTTAAACGTCTTAGTAATGTTAATATCGACCAAGAAACTTAGCTTGAATATCATAAAGAAGTGTTTCGTGCGCAAAAACGCATAAGAAGGAGAAAGAAAAGACGGGAGTGGGAAATGAAGTATGAGATTTGAGGTGAGGATATATAACCTAACTTTGTGCTTTAGAGATGGATTTAGTTTCGTTGCAAAAGGACGTATAGTGACCTCATTTCAGTGATGCTGAGTGATGTTGAACTTTTATTTTTTAAAAAGGGAAAATTACATCCTCCACCATGACGTTTGGAGAAATTACACACCCCACTTACGAGGTTTCAAAATTTACTTTACTACTCATGTAGTTTCCTCTATTTTACATCCGACAACTTTTCTAATATTTGATCAACTTAAAAGATGCTTAAATGTTGTCCAAAATTGATGAAACTTTACATGGACCATGGTAAGGTGTTTTATTTTGGAATAGCGTGAAATCCAAAGTTTCATATGTGATCCGTGGGACCCAATGAAACATGTGACTGTGAACGTGTTTTCATTGGGTCCCACAGGTCATATATGAGCTTAAAAAACTTTGGATTCGACATTGGACAAAAATATAACACCATAACATCATCCATGTAAAGTTTTATCAATTTTGGACAACATTTAAGCATCTTTTAAGTTGATCAAATATTAGAAGTTGCCGGATGTAAAATAGAGGAAACCACATGGGTGGACAAAGTAATTTTTGAAACCTCGTGGGTGGGGTGTGTAATTTCACCAAATGTCATGGGTGGGGATGTAATTTTCCCTTAAAATGATGATAGAATTGCTCATTTGACAATTTAGAAAGTACAATATCTTAAGCTTAGTTAGTGAAAAAAATCGGTTGACAGGTCAAACCTGAAATCGACCCGGGTTTTCAGAGAGACACACCTGAACCCGACCCGAAAATGTTTGGGTTGAAAATTACAACCCAAACCCGCGTTTTAGCGTGTTAATTCGGGTCAAATTTCAAGTTCGTGGTAGGATTGACAACCCTATTCCTAGTAGTGTTATAAATATCATACTATTATTTTGTTAGAACATCTAGTGACAACAAGGATTTCAAATAGTTATTCAAGACTAGTTCTGTTATGAAGATCATTATGTTTTGCTAGAACATCCGATGATAATAAAGATTTCAAATAATTATTCACGTTTGTTTGTGACTACTCTTATGAGATTCCTTTAGATTCAAGTAATACATCATGACCAAATAATTTATTGAAATATGATTATATGAAATAATTTGATGATGCATTTCTTAGTTTATAATTAAATTGTTTGGTTATACTTTCTTCCTTGTGATCCATAGAGTATAATCTTTTGAAGATTAATCCATTGAGTAATTTTATTTTCAAAAAAGATATTTCTTCAATCATTGGTGGCTTTTTTCATGAAGAAGAAACTTAATAAAATAATACTACTATATTAGTAGTCTTCCCTTTTTCATTTGTTTTAAATAGTTTCATATGAAAAACATTTTCAAATGTTTGAACAAGTTCTTTTTTTTTCATTTGTCATTATTAAAATATAATCTTAATACCTTCCATTGCAAATTTATGTGAAATGTTTCTACCAAGATCTTTTACTAATGTAATTCAAATGTGATTACTTTTGGTTGGTAAGTTCATTAATCTTTCTCATTTGCTTAAAATTTTTTTTGTGTAAATTCTTTTATGAATTCAAACAAAAAATTTACTATGTTAAGATGTATTGTCAACAATAAAAAGGAAAATCAACTCAAAAAATAAATAATAAATCAATGACTCATTAACTCCTATTGGAAAGAATTATTTATTTATGTTTAAGAAAAAGGAGGAAGAGTCATTAAAAATGAGTCGACGATCCATCTCCCTAATAAAGTAGGAAGTAAAAAATTTAAATTAAAGGAGGACAAAAGATATTGGAAAGCATCCATCTTATTCGCCATATAGTTCAACCTCACAACAACACCATAGCTCATATGAGTCCCCAACCCAACCTCTCTTCTCCCTTTTTCTTCTCAATCTCTCTTGGCTTCCCCTCACCTACTCTGTTGTCCCTTCACTTTCATTCACCACTAATTATAACTCTTCCGTTACTCTCTCGCCTTCAATCCACCTCCCGTCTCCCTTCTCCAATGAAGGGAATACACTCCATTAGATGAAGCCATACCCACCACCTCCGCACCATCCACCAGCCTCTACCGCCACTCCCTCTCTATTCCTCCTCACACTCCTGACCCTCCCATACTCCTCCATGCCCTCGGCACGGGGTCCACAATCGCCGCCGTCTACGGCACCCAAACTGTCTGCGGAATCATCGGATCCTTACCCATTCGCCGCATCGAATGCTACTCCTCATCAGGACAACGCATCTCTATCCAACCCAAATTCTCATACGAATCCATTGCGGCCGGTCGGTCCTTCTTCTGTGGGCTTCATTCCGGCGGCAACATCCTACTCTGCTGGGACACACCTGACTTCCTCCCTAAACGAATCTACTTCACCCGCAACACCAACCCCAACAGCGACCCTTTAAGGATGATTTCCATCGGGTCCGACCAGGTCATCGCGATCTCCAACCGCACCAACCAGTTACTATCTTGGCGTGACAAGAACGGGTCGACTGATTCGTCAGTCCCTTTTGTCTCTGTCTCATCTGGCTCCGGATTCACTTGTGGAATTATGACAACCGGACTTGTCACTTGCTGGGGAAGTGATTCATCATTAGCCGAAACGATACAATCCCAATTCCTCGATATCTCGATGTCGAGTATCGTAGCGGGAGGTAAAATGTATGTGGATTCAGCACAGCTGATGGATCACTACTCTGTGGTGGAAGCAACAGTTCCGGTCAATTGAACACTCCGAGTGATGAGCGGTTCACGCAGTTGGCACTCGGGTTTAATTTCACTTGCGGGATACGGGAATCAAATCATACAGTCGTGTGTTGGGGTCAGGAAATGGAATCATCATACTCATCATCAAGCCTCACAAGTGCAACTTCGTTGAACTGATCACTTCAGGTTCAGATTTCATCTGCGGATTAAGTTCATCGAATTTCACAGTGATGTGTTGGGGACCAGGTTGGAGAAATGATACTTCCATTACTACTCTAACAGGAATCCTTCCTGGCGAATGCGTGGATTCCTCATCCTGCCAATGTGGTATATACCCACAATCAGATAAACTCTGTTCCAACAGCGGTGTAATCTGCAGTATTTGTTCTCCTAATACTTTCACATCAGCACCACCACTTCCATCAGTAACAACTCCTCCACCATACCTGTCGATGCCACCTGAACCTTCATCATCAAAATCAAGGTCATGGAGAAGAGGTGCACTCTTAGCGTTCGCGATAGTAGGATCAATCGGCACAATAGCTGGAATACTTACAGTCTTCTACTGCCTCTACACTGGTGGATTCTGTTTCGGTCGTAAGAAAATCCATAATTCAGTCCAACCAACGATCGCAAGAGCAGGTTCCAACCCCACAACCAACCCATTCGCTCGGAACTCCAGTGGCAGTAGCGGTAATAACAATCCACTATCAAGAAACACATCGACAATCCGTCGGCAGGGGTCACGACTCACGATGATGAGACGACAGAGAAGCGGTACATCATCAACAAAACACCCGGATAGAGCGGAAGAGTTCACGTTCCAAGAACTAGTGAAGGCAACGGATAACTTTTCATTCGAGAACAAGATAGGTGCTGGGAGTTTTGGGGTGGTGTACAGAGGGAAATTACCAAGTGACGGACGTGAAGTGGCGATTAAGAGAGGTGAAACTAGTACGAAATTAAGAAAGTATCAGGAAAAGGAGAGTGCTTTTGAATCGGAGATCGCGTTTTTATCGAGGTTACATCATAAGCATCTGGTGAGATTGGTAGGGTACTGTGAGGAGCGGGAGGAGCGGTTGTTGGTGTATGATTATATGAAGAATGGAGCTTTGTATGATCATTTACATGGGAAAGAGAATGTGGGGAAGGATAGTAGTTTAGTGAATTCATGGAAGAAGAGGATTGGGATTGCGTTAGATGCGGCTAGAGGGATTGAGTATTTACATAGTTATGCGGTTCCACCGATTATACACAGGGATATTAAGAGTTCAAATATATTGCTTGATAGTAATTGGACTGCTAAGGTTTCGGACTTTGGGCTGTCGCTGATGGGGCCTGAGACGGAGGTCAGCGGTGGTGGTGCGTTTAGGCCGATGAAGGCGGCTGGGACGGTAGGTTATATGGATCCAGAGTATTACGAGATGAATGTGTTGACGGCAAAGAGTGATGTGTATGGTTTAGGTGTGGTGTTGCTAGAGTTGTTAACGGGGAGGAGGGCGATTTTTAGAGTGAGTGGTAATGTTGGAGACGGTGGTGGTGGGCCGATGAGTGTGGTGGATTATGCGGTGCCGGCGATAATGGAAGGGGAGCTAGGGAAGGTACTGGACAAGAGAGTTGGGATGCCATCGGCAGCAAATGAGGCGGAGGCAATTGAACTGGTGGCTTATACGGCATTGCATTGTGTGAATTTGGAAGGGAAGAATAGACCGTCAATGACTGATATTGTGGCTAATTTGGAAAGGGCATTGGGATTGTGCGATGAGAGTCATGGTACAATATCCAGTGCTTCCATTTCAGTTAGTTCAGATTAGCAAAAAGAGATTCAAACAAGAAAGGAAAGAAGTTTAATTCTTTTTCATTCAATTTTTGTGTTCAATACTGTGATGCTGGGTGGTTCTTCATTTCCTTATTAGACTGATTGGTGGTGGTGGCGATTTGATTGAGATTGGTTGAAATTGTGATCGGAAATTGTGTATAAAGTTTGCTCTTTAGCTTTGTCAATAGTAGCAGACCAACACAAAGAAATGGTAACAAAAAATAATAATAAAATAGGCAAATTGGTTATTGTTTGTGGTCTTTTTCTCATAGGTATGCTAGTATGTGATCTCTGTTTGTCACGCTGAAAACGTATGCGTCGGACTAATAGTAAAAGCATAATTAAAACCGGGTCAACCATGGAAACTTTTATGATCATATTTGACCGTTAGTCAATTCAATGCTCGACATTTCACGAGTAGAAGAATAGCAAAGCGGTTACGGTCGCGATAGTGTATCTTTGAACTATCTTTATATTCAAATCGAACAAACCATTATATAAAAGTTATATTTATAATAACATCAATATTTTTTACATTAATTAAATGATACATCAATTTGAAAAATCTTAGGTCCGTTGTACACGAACAATAGTAAATTCGTTGGATAACGCACGCATATCAGAATCCTGAATGGCTGCTTATGCTGGGAAATAAGGAGAGGTGATACCGACACATACATTTCTTGCATATCCATGGTTTTCGAACCTTCTTTTACCATATAATATTCTTCTGTCCGTTGTATTTTCCTTCGTTTGACGAAGATAGTATCTTTCATCCAAAAAATCAATAATCTTTCGGGAAAATCATATACCTCGTCCACCACGGGCACGGGGTCCAGGCAGCCACTTTGGACAGAAATCTGTAGTGCGGGAAGGTTTGGTTTTGGCTACACCTACTAGATAGTTTAGTTTATGATAGTATATATTCGGGCCGACGGGCTGGCTGGCTGGCTCACAGCAATAAATATTGAGGAACTTCGCTTTGACTCTTCTTCTATGAATATTCAATTGATTAGGTGATGAGAGGAGACCACAATCATACATGGTGTTTAATCTAAAGCATTCAGTTTGGGGTCCCCTCTATGCCGCCCCCCAACTATTTCACACTTCTGGATATGCACATATTCTACCTAAACACAAGAAATGTGCGTGTATTAGTATGAAAACAACAAAAGTACAATGTGAAACCTTTTAGTTTCATGAATGACTTCAGAGGTTTTCAGTACTCCTGCTTCCGCTGTACAAACCTTTCACTGAAGCATTTATATGTCTTTTACATCACCTAACAGGGTTGTTGTCTTGTCTAATTATAAAACATAGTAGATACACCATACATATTCTTTAGAAATAAGTAAACAAAAAAGATTAAACAAAAAAGATCACACCACAGAACTTTAATAAGTATCATCACCGTTTGCACTACCAAAGACAACAGCTAATATATGTATGTGTACAAACTACAAACCAATGTTGAACCTCATTTCCAATTACCTCAAGCTGAAAGAAACACGAACATAGTACAATATACTCGTGTATCTCCGCATGTTCCCAATAAGCAAGTCAAACTACACCCGCAAATAAAACGTTGCTTTCAAAACTAATAGTCAAAATTTTCACTTAATCTGCACATCACCAATTCCCAACACGACCTTTCATTCACCAAAACAGCAACAATGCATGGAATGGATATACCATGAAAGGGCAGCCCCAGGGACGGATCATTTGATTTTGTAGCTAAGTACTCACCTCTTCGGACTTCACCCATAGAGGGAAGGCTATTAAGAGATAACTTACTCGGCTCAGATTCTAGGGTACCTCCTTGTTTTACTGCGTAGTTCTTCAGCTTCATTCATCCAATCATTCAACATCAACAGTCCCTTGTACCCAAGATACCCAACAGCAATCAGAGACACGACAATAACAGTAACCACAACAACTTTCCGCACAACAGAAGTGATTTTCTGCACAAGAGGAAGAAAATGAACAAACAGAGAAATTAGTTGGTTAGGGTGATGCCCGGCTGAGTCTTGAATAAAACAATTCTATTACAATGAATAAAGTGTAGAAGAGTGCGTGCACCTCTACGAATGACATCTCCTTAGTTAGCTGTGTGTTTTCTCGCCTTTTCCTCCGTTTCTTCACATGGGTTGTATTCTCCTGATCATTTTTCATCTTCGGCAAGGGAAAAAAACAACAAAGAATTTGAAGGATTCAAAATTGACAGATTTATTTTCATTCTTCACCTGTAAAAAAGAGATGCTTCAAGTTATATCAAGATAATGTTAATTAATTACCTCAGACTTCTTCTCAGGCTTACGATGTTGCAGTTCTGACTCCGCCCGAACTTTACTCTTACAACCAGAATCACAAGGGATGATTCCAATCCCAAACTGGGTTTTGTTACATCTTTGGGATCACAACCAGAGTCACGATACGCCTGTTGGACATCTTGACACTGCCATTCCTCCTTTAAGGTATGACATCCACACCGCACGGTTACCTTGCCAAATGCAGAGTTAGTGGATCAGCTAAAGAATAAATGGATACAAGTGATTCACACTAAAATCATTCCATGTCAAATCAAAGACCTTTGCAAAGTCCAATTTATTTTTCACATAAGAAGCAGGAGGATACCTTTTTTCTTGCATTTCTCAGGAGCCGGGCATTCACCAGGATGACAGATCTCTGAGCAGAGATGGCTGCAATTCAGTAACTTTCTGCAAATCAGCGGGCAACATTAGTGGTCATAAGAAGAAAACCACCACGATGACAATCACCATGATTAATAACTTGTATGATCTGTAAAATGTTTGTGGGCCAACAAAGATTGTCAGTTCACCTGTGACAGGGTCCACCGCAGGTACGAATCCTAATTTGCTCATCTTTAGGCAAGGTGTTGAAAAATAGGCATTCAAATACATGGACCATAGCACCACAATGACAGCCTCGCTTTATAAGCACTTTGCATGGAGGGCATTCTCCAGGATGGCATTTCAGATTGCAAGGATGTGAACATTTTGGACTCCTCTCCTGATGAAAATATTTTAAAAAAAAAAAACAAGATGAGCTGAATTGTAGGTACAAGAAAGAGTACAAACTCACAAGTACAAGGATATCAATGAGAAATAGTGCTGGTCAGAGACTTCATTGCGATCAATTATGTACATTTGGTTGCACTAATGAATGAAGACTACTCTGAGTTTATTGTCCCCGCTATATGTTGATACAAAAGCAGAGAAGTAAGCAGTGGGAAAAAAGGTAATTGGATTAGTGACCTTTTCGCATCGAAGATTGCAGTCTTCACAAGGTTCACTTCTTCTCTGAAGAGCAGACGAGGATGAGTTCCTCAAAGCATGGCATGTCTTGGTGCAATAATGATTGCTACAAGGCAGAGGATTTCCACACAAATTGTCACATGCAAAATCTGCTCTCTCAGAGCAAACCATCTGAAATACAAAATGAAAGAATATCAACACCACATCACAATTCATGCAACAAACAAAAAATATGGACTTTGATCCACAAGTATGTAAGAAACAACAGGTTTTAACACAAACCATCCTATCTGCTCCGATGTGCTGGCCAACACACGATCTCCAAACCAGCTCCGAACATGGTGGGCAAGCAGTTCCAGGGGTCGGTTCACTTTGGTGATTTAACTTCTTCTTCGTCTTTGGCTTCACTGTGAATTCCGGATTAGGAGGAGGTCTAGGGCCATGACACCTGAATTATACAAATAAGAAACATAAAAAGAGAGAGAACCTGGCTAAAACAGGAGAGTGAAAGGAAGGATAAAAGTTTTCCAACATGAACTTCAGTGAGTAGATCCAGTGGAACAATCAACATTAAAACAAAGCAAGAACACGAACCGCAAATTGCAGAGGTGGCCACATGAATATTCCTCGCCACAAGACAGCCGGCAAGGAGGGCAAGCTCCATAGTGGCATTTGTGTGGCTGATAGAAAAATAGCCAGGTAAAGAAAGAAGTGAAAAGAATTTAACGATGGAGCACAGATAGGCACTTTCTGGGACTAGATTTATAATGCGAAATTGATGGGCGTGGATAGAGACATTTCTGGAACAGATTTTAAATAATCAGATGACGAGGTAAAACCAGATTGGCAAACAGCAGGCATAGAATAGGTGAATAATGCAATTAGACAAAGAAAGTAATTACATCTGAGTAGAGAATAGGCAACGCTTAAAATGTCCAGCTAGTAAAGACAGATAGAGAATACTTAATTGTAAGGACAAGAACCTTAGAAATTGAGCTATGCCTGCACAATGGGGCAATAGAACATAATTTACGGCACCGAGGTGGCTTCTGATCCACTTCTGCACCACAAGGAACCTGAGTGATAAATAGTTCTAGTTAACAGTCAAGCAATGGATACAAACATAAGTAGCAGCAATAACTGATGGTCACCTTAGCTGGATACCAGCTCAACATATAACGAAGAAAAGAAAAACGAAGCAGAACCGAGGAGGTGAAGGTTACAACCAGCACGACAAAGAAACAAGAGAGACTGCCAACCAAAAGGAGTGTAATCGTTGTAAGTGAGAAATAATACTTGACCTCATAGTGTGTGTGGCCACAGGCACATGAAATCGTAACCATGAGTGGACACGGTGCACAAGGACCTCTGAGACAAAGCAAAACAATGAGGCGAATGTTATTCAAAACAGTTAAACTTCATAAAAGTTTGTTCTTTCCCCCTCTAAAGAAGTACATATCGTATCAATCAGAATAGCCACAGAATTTAGCAGCTCAACAGACAACAATTGACTTTCCCTACCTCATTAAAGCTTAAAGCAAGACGACTAATAACGTATTCCACTATAAATTTTCTGAAACCTGGACTAAATCCTGTACATCAAAGCAGAATATTCAAGAGTAAATCAACATACCGATGGCACGGTGAAGGACATTTATGATTTTTGCAACGAAGCCTTCTTCCGCAGACCTAAGAAAATAAAATAAATGGAAAAGGTAAACACAGACGCATAGCGCCTCCTTACATTAAGAATCCATACTAAAAGATGAGGAACACAAGAGCTACCTCTGAGCAAGGAGGGCAGTTCCCATCACAACAACGTCTCCTACAAGCATGCCGCCCACAATCTCGTTCCGTCAAACACTTTCTCTCACATGATAAATCTTGATAGCAAGGAACCTAACTATAATATTAGTATTCCAATGTTCTATGTCATAGTATACCAAGAACATCTGCAATTCCAAATAACAGGACGTATCGCTTATAAGAAGTGCAGTCTCTTTACCTGTTTCTTCAAGCTCCCACACCGGCAAGCCTTGGTTACCATAGTTCTACAAGTGCTGATGCAAGGCCCTCGATGACACCTCTCCGGACACCTATGAATCCCACAGCTCAACTTCTTATCACAAGTGGCACCACACAATGGTGCATCCACATCGCAGGCCATCCCTTCATAGACTTTTTTCCCACAAGGGCAAGTCCTCTTGCCCTGCAAGGGACAATCCCCACACTCGCCTTCATGGCAACCTCGCTCACATCGATGCTTTCCACATCCCAACGGCTTGTTACATGAATTCTCACATCTAAATTCTCTCTCACAGCATTCTCTCTCCTCCTTCACCTTCCCACATTGGCATCTATGAATTCCCTTCTTCCTGCACGGCGGGCAGTCGTCGTCATGGCAAGTCTGGTCGCATTTGTGGATCCGACACTCCAAAATCCTTTCACACCGCCTATTGCAAGAGAAATTCTTAGACCCACAACGGCGGACATCCTGGATCGCCCCGCAGAAGCACCGGGTTTTGACCAATTTAGGGCATGGAGGACAAGGGCCAGGGTGGCAGAGTAACAAACAATTATGCCCACAGGCATTGCTTAAGTCCCGGCCGCAAATCTCCCCACATGAATGGGGCAGAATCCAGGGATCGTTTGGTGGGTCGGCGAGTTTACCACAGTAGCAATAGTAAGATTTGGGGATGTGGGATCTGGCGTACTCAAATCTGCATTTGGGACAGTTCCAGCTCGATTCCTCGGCGGCCTTCTCCGCTGAGATGGGAAGGCGAGAAAGGGCGCGTGAAGCGGCGAGGGAAGTGGACTGACGGGCCCAATTCTGGATGCAGTGAAGGTGGAAGACCGCGAAACAGAAGCCGGAGCAGGACCACGTTGGGTCGGTGGGTCGGATACGCTCGAGGCAGATGAGACAGGATAGAGCGCCGCATGAGGATGAGTTCAAAAAAGATTGGATCTTAGAGAGGTCGAGTGGTGATGCATCGGCGTCACGGCCGTGTGTATCGAGGTATGCTTTGAAGATGGTATTCGAAAGGTCGGTGTGGCGGGAGGTTGCTCCTGAGGACGGGGCTCCGCCGGCGGTGATTTCGGAGTCGGATGAATCAGAATCGGAAGAGAAAGAGTGCTGTGGGTGGGTTCTGCTGGTGGGGATCATCGTGCTAAGTTGCCTCGTTTGGCGCGGGAGTATGCCTAGTTAGTTGGTGTGAGGGCGTTGATTTTAGTTTATGCGCGAGTGTGCGAGTGTGACACACTGAGGAATGGAGAAGAGGTGGCGAAGCACAAAGGCAGGGAGTGGCAGGCAAGATGGTAAATTGGAGTTATTGAGCTTAATATTAGTATGAAATAACACACTTTTATACCAATACCCCGGTTTAGTGGTGATTGAGACTGAATTTGGTAGTGAGAATCACGGTTCGATCCCCTGTTTTATAAGGGCGAACCGGGTGGTTGACAAAAAAAAAACACACTTGTACAAAATGAATCACTCTATTATCCTATTTCTAAGGCCAGTCTCGACTGACACTTGAAAGAATAGGGAGCCCGGGCCCAGCTCCGGGCAGCACCCAAGGACCCTGCTTCAAAGCAACATCCAACGAGCCAACCTCGGGCAACATACGATGTCTAGGGAAGCTACTCCCGGGCGATGCTCGAAAGGCAGCCCCGATGGTCTCCTCAGAAGGAGTTTTGTAAAGATAGAACAATTGTATTTAGAGAAGCAATAGAAATAAGTTAAGTGATGTGTTTTGGCAGATTAGGACAATGATCGTCTCACACATAAAGTGCATTATAAAAACTCTATAAGCAGGGGGTCACCCCTCATAATAAAGGGGTTACACAATGATATATTCCAAACGTGTGTTACATCCTCTTTCCCTATTTGTCCTCTGTCTTCGTAAGGATTTTTTGTAATCACTACACCATCGCACAAGGTAAGAGACCTATCTATCTAAGTCAATCCAGACTATGAGGGAGGGGTCGGCGATCTTAGGAGGAGCTTTCGAGACTGAACCATAGTCAGCCCCTGGTAAGGCGCACACCTATTACTAATGAAATCTTCTCATATAAAATCATTTTTTAAAGAACCGATTTCTCCTATTACCAATAGTTAGAAAAATTCCAAGGGTTGAAGCACTACATATGGAGCAAATCACAACCTGTTTATATTTCTAACTTCAACATAAGCATTTTACTCACAACCTGTCAATATTCCACAACTTCAATACAAACATTTTAGTCACCACCTGTCATTCCACAACTTAGACACAAACATAACAAAATGAAATAAACCAAGTGAAACAACCACAAATAATCATTGACAAAGATAATTTCTTTTATACAATCCTTAATAAGTTTAGTTGTTTACAAAATGCAAACAAAAATAACAATTCATCTACACCTACGTACATAAGGTATAGTGGTAGGTACGGGAGTAGGATCCTCAACGGTTGACGCAAAAGTAGAGTCAAGTGCACGACCACCGAAATCTCCTACTTCTGGATAACGTTGGGTATCTTTATCCTTTTGAGGTGATGAGGGAGTAGAAGTGGAACACATGCCGAGTTCCATCACACGTGTCACATAGTTCATATCCATAGTCGTACCGATACTTGACAATGATGTCTCGTGAACATTTGAGCTGCTTCTATAGTAAGCAAACCCAGTGTTGTTGACCTATAGCGTAGTCTCGTTGTCGACTTGAGATATCAAGATGCTACCAGAGATGTCGAATGCATCATCTTCGGGAGGATTGTATGGCTCTAGAGCTTGACCACGTGCACGTCCTCTTCCTCAAGCTCGACCTCGACACGTACATGATCACGTCCATGTCCTTATCCACCACCCTAATCATGTCCCTTTGGTTCATCTTCAACAAGTTGATCGTTAGGGGTGTTTTTAGAGTTTTGTTGTGGTTGTGGGAAGATGTAATAAGTGTTGTTGTACTCGTCTCCCATCACCTGTAGCCTCATCAGAGCATCATTGACATTCATTGCCTCAAGCATACCAGTGACCTCATTTGTGGTGTCCCCCCTGTACAACAGTTTAATACATGGTGACATAATATGATCTTTCAGCAATTATCTTACAATAGACTACAATTAATAAAGTAAATGTTCACTCACCATGTATCCCATCAATGCTCTAGTACATCCAATGTATCTCCTCGTGTTGTGACCAAACCAATCATCGTATGCATCACCAGCATGATTCTGCTGAAGATCCACTACTCTTCCATCACACTGATTCCACATAGCGATGTAGTCAATGTTGTGTGGCCCAATTCCAATTTGTCCTCCCTCGCAAGTACATATTATTAAGGTCTGTCATTGGATCCCCATGTCGGTGTTGGGACTAGTCGGTGACAGTTGTATCCCGCCAAACTGGCGCATCACACGATCCTGGAGATGCCACTCTATTATATGAAAACATATAAGTGACACACAGGATTTTGCAATGTAACAACCAGCCAAACAATACCCAGGTAAAAACTAGTTCATCTCCTCGGTATATAAGATGTTAAACAACTTAAATGAATAAAAAGTGTTAGAAAGAATGTTATCAAAAGCATATGAGTACAACATATAACACTTAATCCTAACCTACCAAAAAAACATTAATGGGTAATCCAAACCCAACCAAACAATTAAACAAATCAAAATTTAAATCCAAACTCGTAATTTGCAAGTTGGTATCGAGTCAGGTTTTCAGGTGGAGTCATAATTTTCAACCCTTTAACTACTTAGCACGTTGAGATTCTATATGTAACACCCCATCCAACAATAACACACTTACAACAAACTGCAGCGGAAGAACAACCTCATCACTTTACTTAACTCGTTGGTGTTACACGCCGTTAGCCACCCACGTGGCTAACAAGGCTAATACATACACAATGTACCGGTCTGATGGGCTAAATTCCCGAGCAACTATACATTATTATCCCTTTCCATTAATGACAACAACAACATACACCTTATCAACTATACCGAGTATTTATAAACTGATGCCGACAACAATTTCGGTCTTACTACACCTACTGTATATATACACTTAAATGAATACCCATGTACAATGACTACCCGTCCTACTCTCGAACGGCTTCCAGCACTTCGTACCTGAAATAGGAAAAGGAGAGAAAGGGGTGGCCCCAAGGGGCTCAGCACCTTTGCTGGTATGGTAATCCCGCAGCCCACATGCTACCGGGCCACGCACAACTACTTGTCGTCTTAGCATGCAGTTGATTATATTTAAATCATGCATGTGACAATAAACACACAACACTTAACATTTCGCCTCAATGGGCTCAACAATCAGATAATACATCCTACTTAATAAATCACCCATGGTATTCATCATCCCTAGAGTGTTTCTCCTCCAATGGAGCTACTTCCTTAATAGACGACACATACCCTTAATTCGGGTTATCCTTAAACGTCTCTTATTACAAACTGGGAATCATATCCATGATCCACACACTTCACGTTTTACAACTTATAACATACACTACATAACAACACTTAACAACACTTTGCACGTTTCCATGTGCACAACATAACACCGCAATAAATATTGCATCACAACAAACACATAACACAACGGGAATGGTTCTCTTAGGAACCGACCCAAACATCACTAACACACTGGTGAGCCTAGAGATTGTTGCCAGTCTCATGATAAGCTCGTTACATAACTCGTTACCGTTTCGTTAAATGAACGGTTAACTTAACACAAGGTGCCCCGGATATAGTGATCCAAGCACACCGAAACAAACATAACAATAGTATGCCCCTGTGGCCCGACGTGAGTCAGTAATAGCCTTGGTTAAGCTAAAGGGTAGGTTGGGAACCAAATTGGAAAACAACCAATACATACAGAGAGGATCGAACCTGCTATGACAACGACCCCCATACTCACACGCGTGGCCGGAACAGACCGGACTCCTCATTCCCCCCGTTAGCACTTATTAGAAGTTCAACTTTGAACTTTATCAAACAATCACAACATTGAGTTAAGTCTTGTCAGACATACACAAGGGAAGAGAGAGTCATACACTCACATACAAACATCACACACAAACATCACATAACCAACTCACGCATAGCCGTGGTTAGAACGTTCCTTAAGTCGGAAACGTTATTACCGGATACCGTTCTCTTACGTTTACCTAATAGTGGTTAACTAGCCCTTCAAGCGCATTAGAGGTTACCGGTATCGGCACGTAAACATACAATAACAATAATGACTGTAAACTCGTTTCATGATTTATATCATAACGTGGCAAACATACAGAAAAACATTGGCATACAAGCCGGTGTAATCCGTTAGGACACAGGTTGCAAGAAAACCATACCTGTCACCGGAGTCCACTTATCCTGTCCATTTATGTTCCTCGAGCAATTCTCGAACAACTGTTAACATCACACGTGTTTTCATTAACATCGGGGTTTGCTTGATCATTTAATGTCAATGCTTAATTTTTTTCCCGTTAACTTAGTTACATAACTTAACATTTTTAACTTGTTTTACTCTCACATTTTAAATACAACTTTTAACCCACTTAGGTGTCATTAAAACTCCCCTAACATGTCCTTAACATCCTTATAATTCATTACCTACCAATCCCCATCATCACATATCATTTCATAACCTTAAACCATGTTTTGGTCCGACCGACCCACCGACCGACCCACAACTGGGTCGGTCCATTACAGACCCCTTTTACTTCCTTACAAACATGCCCGTCCGACCCACGTCCGACCCACCATTCTGGGTCGGTCCATGTGCGAACATTTTCCTTCCTTTGAAACTTGACCGACCGACCCATGTCCGACCCACCCTTTTGGGTCGGACCATTACCGAACACATTTCTAACATTTTACAGAGGCTCGACCGACCCACAGACTGGGTCGGCCCCTGGGTCGGTCGCCTTCTAAACTTACCAAAATTTGCCAATTCTTCATCAAACTTCTCCTAAGGCCTCTTAATGTTTTCTAACAACATTTGGTAACCTTACATCCACATACAACATCCATTAAACTCATTTTCTAATTCTTAAATCATTTACTTATTTCCTTGTAAAAATTCCTTAACACTTATGTCATTTTATACTAGGTTCCTAGATGGTGTTTCTCACCTATTATAACTACTATCCCAAAACACTTTCTCCTCATCTTAACATCATCTCTTAAGCATCATTCTAACTACATCTCCTTTTTACATCTTGCCAAACCTCACTTATTCCTTGAACACCAACCTTACCTAAACCTTAAACAACTCCTCCAAGACTTTAATACATTAACAACACATTGAATTCCTAGAACTTCCAAGATAACACCTAGATCCTTGCATCACTCTAAATCACCTTAATACATGTTTTCTTCTCAAGTAAACATTCAATCACCTTTAACACTTCCTAGTTCACCAAAACTTCCTTAAACACTTAGAACTTCTTACACATCTTCCCAAATTTGGCCATAGCTTCTCCAGTATATACCGACATCCAAACACTTAGGTTTTTACCTTATTTCACTCAAGAACACCTAAAATCCATCAAACACATTTTATACACAAACTTCACACAATTTGCACTACATCACAATAGTGCATAACCTAAATTGCTTGGCACTTAGGCCCTTAAACTGCATAACCTTAAACACTGAATTTCCCACATAAATAATGCCTTTGACCTGCAAATACATACACCAATACATATGTTCTTTTACTAATCTCTTTGAGAACACTTTACTAGGTCACTTGCCATTGGCTCCTTAGGTATTTTATTAAGCAAATCAAGCTCATTTCCTAAGGCATTTAAACTACATTGAGATAGCTTGTTTACCTCTTTTTCCTCACAATTTCTTTCTTGTTTCCTTGTAAAAACCGGTAGGGCATTTGGTCCCTTTTCAACTATTAAACATTATACAAACAATAGAATGAGTATTCAAGCATTATGCTTCTCCTCATTGTAAACCCTAGTTACACATATTGTTTTAAACATTAAGGTAATTGTTTTACCTTGGAATTGGAAGAGAACTTGAATAAGTATCAAGAGAGGACTCCCCTAGCCCTTGGAAGATTCAAATGAAGCTAAAACAAGCAAGATAAATACACCATTGTGAGGTGAATTTTCGGACAACATGAAACATGGAGGAAACATGGATTTTCTTTGAGTTTCCTTACCTTGAAGCAAAGAGAACAAGAATATGTGAAAAGATGAGCTCAAGCTCCTCCCATGGTGGTTTCTCTTGGCACCGAAATGGAGGTTTTGAAGTTTTGAAGAGACAAGATTGTAGAGCTTGGCTTAACTAAGAGAATGGTGGTGTTTGTTTTTGATTTGGTTAAGTGAGCTAGGTTTTACATGTGGTCAAAGATGGACTTCCATGGTTGTATTATGTATCACCGAGAGAGAACAAGAAGAAGAGAGGAAGAAGAGGTGTGGAACCGTGGGAAATGAAGGAAAGGAAGGGAGAATGAAGATAGAACTTACTTTTGAAGATATTTGTAAGTTAAAGCAAATAGTAACTATGAGTCACATTTATTTACTTAACAAGTTAACATACTTGGTGACTCCTCACTACAAAAACCGGCCACCATTATGCCTAGGAGGGTGTTTTGGTCTTTGTTGACCAATTTAATTACTTATAACATTATATGTTACAAACTAGCTTATAAAAGTTACTATTCACAAACTAAGGCACATAGAAGTGAAATTTTTGATTTCCCACTAATATGGCCACCCAAATGTGATACTATATAGTATACACATGTTAATTAAAGAGTAATGATGGACATTTAGCCATTCAAAACTCATTTACAAGACAATTTTTCAAAAACGTGCTTTAAGACTCCTTAAAGCACATTTTGTGTTTTAACTTGTTTTCAAGCTTGGTTTTCTTTAGTAATTGATTTAATATGTTCATTAACATATAAATAAGGTATAGGTATGACCATTAGGCCTTATACACATTTATCCCAAGCTTAGAGCACATTTTTGCTCATATTGACTTTAAGGTATTTTCTTATGTTTTATTTGGTTTAACTGTCCACCAAAGTTTCTTAAGGACTTATTTAGCCTTATTAAATCATAATTAAATGTTATCAAGTCTTGGTAGGCTCTTTGGGTCCTAACCAAGTTCACTCATAGCTTAGAGCATGTTTTTGCTCAAACTGTGTCTTAATGCTTTATTGCATTTATTATGGTTTAAATTGTTCACTGATGTTACTAAGGCACTTTTTAGCCTTTACATACCATAATTTGATATTTAAACCACATATCAAGGTTTGGGGTATTTCAATCTACCCCCCTTAAAAGAACTTCGTCCTCGAAGTTCACATTTTTCACATATCATTAGATTAGAACACAATAATCACTTGGAAATAAACTTCCTTAGCCAAACACACTTTACATCACAACCTCGGACTTGATGGTCCGGGCAACACATTCACATCCACACATAACATAACATATCCACATGATAACCTCGAACTCTATGGTCCGGGTATCTTAACAACACTTACACATACATAACAACCCCTTTGACTCACTGGTCTTGGGTAACATAACAACCTTTAGACACCTAGGTCTATGTAACACCACACATTTAGACTCATAGGCCTTGATAGTATACACTTTAGGAAATCCAAGTCAAACAACATTCATACACATACCACACACATGTCCGAGCATGTATAGCAATCAAAAATATCCTTGATATACACGTGATCCCGAGAACACGGTCGCGATGGAACCTTCCGTCCCCGTGCCTTTAGGAGATTAAAACAATAACATAAGTTAAAATTCCTTGTGGGTTAAGTAAAAGAAGACTTTAATTATGTAAAGTAGTATCCATCGATGTTTTATAATACCAATTTAAAAATCCTTTTGAAAACACACCCAACTCCAAGTCAACTTAAGCTCTTTGATTCTTTTATTAGCGTGGTTATTCGTGACCATTATAGGGAGTTTCAAGAGTCATCCAACCTGATGTGATCAGCATCAGTGTTGAACATCCTTCCACTCCAATTTGTGTTCGGCTTCCCTTGATCGCATGCAAATCAAGTTCCACCTCCCACTTCATTTTCAAGCATCAAGTAAATCACTCATTTCCAATTTTCTATCTTTTGAATCATTCTAGTCATGATCACAACATCTCCAAAGGATAGAACTCCGTCTATCAGACTCCATTCACTTTAATCCTGTTGCCTAGGGAATCTCATTCTCACTAGGTTCTATGTCGGTATCATGCCCTTTCTTGCATCACTATAAAGTATATATATATACATATTTTTATCAAAATACAACAACATGGTTTACATTTATACACTGTCGGGGCTTTTGTTCCCCCGGGAGTTTATCTACTCCCCACACTTGTACAATCACACACAACTGTTAACAAACACACACATTATCACAATGGTATTCGCATCTTCTGTGCGCAATTACCACAATTAAACCATGAATGAATGTGTATGTTTACGTAACACACACCAATCATCAAAACAATAATATAATTTTGTGCTATGCAATATAAATCACATACACTACGTACACTTGTACGGTAATATACACTAAGTGGTTTGCGCTCTACCCCCTTAAAAGGGATTACGCCCACGTAATCAATCACTAAACATTGGCTTAAATGTTCTGCCGTCGTGAAGTGTTTTAACTTCCACGCGGTCTATTACACAATGGATTCTGATTAGAGGATCTTAACCATATTGGCGGTTTAGTTCCTAAACCAAGAATTCGCATTGGAGTTATAACTCATAACCGGTTTCGGTCCTGGTCTGTGAGGCTTTTAGGCGTTAATAATTAGCCATCCACTCATATTCGTTATTCACGTTGTACATTTGAATCACCGGTTCACTAGTTTCTGCTGCGAAACTCTAATAACTGTAGAGCTTAATTGCTCCCTTTTGTTATTCTTACTGTATTGTACATCCCCAATTGTCACCTTCATCTTGGTAACAATGGTTCCTCAACCGACGCACGGTGTCTTTTACCCTGAGCGGATTCGGTGAGTTTCACAATTTTCCATCCACTTCCATAACAATTTACTGTGTATACCACTATGTACTTCACAATGATTGACCTATTGCCTTCCGACTTACTGTCGGTTGAGATTGAGCTACTACCTAGTGTGTAGTGTTCTCTCAGCTATTTCCAACATTTGGGGTATATTCTATACCGATATTTGGCAGCTAGTGCTACTGTAGTCACTTACTGTTAATCATATCTCCACATTTGGTTTTGAACAAGCACTCTTTATTGGTGCGGCCTTGCATTTCCTATGCATCGGCCATTATAACATTATTTGTCCACAATCAACATGTTTCCAATACCTAGCTATCTCATTCGATCATTACTGCGCAAGTGCAATACCAAAACACTCAGTCATACAGAGTGCAGAGGCGTAAACTCTTGACAGTAAATCCCTTATGCGATTCGCCATGGAATTCACACTGAGTTCCTCATCACACAGTACCTACCACTGGCTTATTGCCCAGTCTGTTTAACATCATCATCTGCATCTCCACTGAGTTTAACTCATAAACTGGCCTTATCCGCCACATCATTATTTAACAACACTTATACAACGGTCGCTTACTGCGCACCGTACTTATGTATAACACTAACTCACATCGTATTTACTGTCACCTCAACTTCCACACATAAACTTACATTATTCACATTACGGTTCATCCCTCCTTTGGATGACTACTAAATGCTCCTTGAGCATCGATCATTCGAGTCACAAGCCGGCATTATTTAGCTCGGTGTTTCACCTTATACACATACTACTAAGCTAATTTCTCTTTCAATAACCACATGGTCAATCCTTAACATATTTCTTGAACTTGATTCACATAACTACCGCTCCTGCGGTGTCACAATATCGAGAGGTATCCCCACTCTTAATGCAGTGGTTCGTTTACCACTCTATTCACTTATACAACATAAACTTCTACCATCAATCGAATTTATATAACATATCTTGCTTATGGCTTATAAGCCTTATTTGCCTTGAGCTGGGCTCATTGTAGGCTGTCCACACACATGTACTCCTCTGTACTACATTACATGGTTTGAATATTACATTGGGCTCCATGACAAGGTCGTTGCATTCCGTTTCCTTTCATGGGATGCCCCTTAGGATTGTCAGTCCGTCTCCTGACAACTCATTTCTAAACTGGGTGTTAGTTTCAACCCTTGTGTTTCTGTCATGTCATCTTGTTCAACAATTGTTGATGCGAACACCCTTTAAGGATTTCTCCTGGGTGTTGCTAAGTTATGCCATTATATTTGTTCCACACTTATTGGTACATTCAGTTAGCCACGCCGCTTGCGTTCTTATCTGGCTTATTATCTCCTTTTGTGAAGATCAACATTTCCTGGTAGTGTAGGTACTCATTCTGGGAGTTTCATCCCGTTTGTTGCACATTAATGTGTCCACATTAGGCATCTGCTTTGCCATTTACAGGCTGGGTCACCATTCCAGCTATAATGTTTATCCCCGAGGAATTCTTAAGACATATGTGGTGTCTTTACATAACAGTTTGTGCCCATCGCACTTCCTAACTCTTAAACATTTCCTTGAAAGGAGTTCACTAATCCTTTTAGTCTTGCTAACTTAACTGAATTCCTTAACTTCAACTATTCCTTGTAATCCTTAGCTCTCGTTTGATTTATACTGCTGACCGTAGACGGAGTCGACTACTTCCCGTGTTTCGGACTCTACTCGTATACATATATGGGGTATCTTACTGATACATTACTACTTACCCAACTAACCCATAAGTAGGTCTGTCAGGCCCACATGCTCCTATCGGAGTGCGGTCGTCCCACAACACAGTTGGTACACTTGTAGTGTCCGTCACACGCCTAGGTGAAGTATTCTGTTGTCAACTCCCTTATATTGTCCCGTGACAATATTCATTCCTTACTTCCCGAACTTAATCGAGGGAAAGTTTATCCATTGTTGTATCCTTGTCAACTGTCCTTGGTTTTACTGGTTTGGTTTAAAAGAAGGTTGGAAAGAAGTGTTGGTTTGAAAGGAAATTTGGTTTTGAAAAGAAAAGGGTTTGAATAAATCTGGGTTGAAAGAAAAATTTTCATGGTTTCACAACATCTTCTTACCTTAACCAAGTCTGGCTTCTTGCTGACTGGTGTACTTCCAATTACAAAGGTCAGGCTGTTAAGCCCTTCCATGGTTATAATGTTCACACTTAACTTCGTGGTACTTACTAAGTACTCGTAGTGGTTATAAATTTCCCGAACAGCCCTGTTATGGCAGCACTTGCTATGGCAAGTGCGCCATGCTAACTGGCTATCAGTTCAACACATACCGGTTGTGGTATTGTTTTTACCCATACTGTCATCAGTGGCCTTGTTGGCCCTCACTTATCTTACTGTCTTGATAACAACTTGTCTAGGTGACTTCTCACTGTATTCACATAATAATCATTAACTAGGGTGTTTCCCATTCTGGGAGACCCCTTTTCCTTAGTATTGTATTCTCTTTGTATCCCGTTCCACGTATTTGGGCACTACGTTGTAGTTCCCTTGTCGGTCGGTATACCGTTGGTGTTTTGTTTATTAACTGTGGTTCCGTAGACACTTGTCTCGGTTTCACTAATCCACTTCTTGCCTGTTGCACGGTTGGTGCGTTGCAAGTTGGTTATTCTCGACTGCTTAGCATGTCGACCCAGGTTGCCGGAAATTCTATTCTCCAATACACAAGATCCTTCATTCATTGCTTTGAAATGCGGTTAACATTATTCAGATGGAGACCGTCTCCGGGATTCCCAGTTTTCGGGATCTACCGTATGACAGGTTCTCCGTACCCTAAGGGTATTTAATAACAGCCAGATCGGGTATTCCCGAGTATGAGAGTGGACTTCCATCTCTCTGGCGTTCTTCCCCAAGTTATATAACAGGGACTGTGGAGGGTGGGAAGGATATTGTAGGTTCCCAGTATTCACTGGTAGTTCCTATCTAGCGTATCTCTCACGCTATCACTCAACCCTTAACCCAAAGCACTAAAATCCTAACTCGGTACTTCCTAAGCTCGGTAATTCAGTCATCAGAGCGATACTTCGCTCTGATACCACTTTTTGTAACACCCCATCCAACAATAACACACTTACAACAAACTGCAGCGGAAGAACAACCTCATCACTTTACTTAACTCGTTGGTGTTACACGCCGTTAGCCACCCACGTGGCTAACAAGGCTAATACATACACAATGTACCGGTCTGATGGGCTAAATTCCCGAGCAACTATACATTATTATCCCTTTCCATTAATGACAACAACAACATACACCTTATCAACTATACCGAGTATTTATAAACTGATGCCGACAACAATTTCGGTCTTACTACACCTACTGTATATATACACTTAAATGAATACCCATGTACAATGACTACCCGTCCTACTCTCGAACGGCTTCCAGCACTTCGTACCTGAAATAGGAAAAGGAGAGAAAGGGGTGGCCCCAAGGGGCTCAGCACCTTTGCTGGTATGGTAATCCCGCAGCCCACATGCTACCGGGCCACGCACAACTACTTGTCGTCTTAGCATGCAGTTGATTATATTTAAATCATGCATGTGACAATAAACACACAACACTTAACATTTCGCCTCAATGGGCTCAACAATCAGATAATACATCCTACTTAATAAATCACCCATGGTATTCATCATCCCTAGAGTGTTTCTCCTCCAATGGAGCTACTTCCTTAATAGACGACACATACCCTTAATTCGGGTTATCCTTAAACGTCTCTTATTACAAACTGGGAATCATATCCATGATCCACACACTTCACGTTTTACAACTTATAACATACACTACATAACAACACTTAACAACACTTTGCACGTTTCCATGTGCACAACATAACACCGCAATAAATATTGCATCACAACAAACACATAACACAACGGGAATGGTTCTCTTAGGAACCGACCCAAACATCACTAACACATGGTGAGCCTAGAGATTGTTGCCAGTCTCATGATAAGCTCGTTACATAACTCGTTACCGTTTCGTTAAATGAACGGTTAACTTAACACAAGGTGCCCCGGATATAGTGATCCAAGCACACCGAACAAACATAACAATAGTATGCCCCTGTGGCCCGACGTGAGTCAGTAATAGCCTTGGTTAAGCTAAAGGGTAGGTTGGGAACCAAATTGGAAAACAACCAATACATACAGAGAGGATCGAACCTGCTATGACAACGACCCCCATACTCACACGCGTGGCCGGAACAGACCGGACTCCTCACTTCCCCCGTTAGCACTTATTAGAAGTTCAACTTTGAACTTTATCAAACAATCACAACATTGAGTTAAGTCTTGTCAGACATACACAAGGGAAGAGAGAGTCATACACTCACATACAAACATCACACACAAACATCACATAACCAACTCACGCATAGCCGTGGTTAGAACGTTCCTTAAGTCGGAAACGTTATTACCGGATACCGTTCTCTTACGTTTACCTAATAGTGGTTAACTAGCCCTTCAAGCGCATTAGAGGTTACCGGTATCGGCACGTAAACATACAATAACAATAATGACTGTAAACTCGTTTCATGATTTATATCATAACGTGGCAAACATACAGAAAAACACATTGGCATACAAGCCGGTGTAATCCGTTAGGACACAGGGCAAAACCATACCTGTCACCGGAGTCCACTTATCCTGTCCATTTATGTTCCTCGAGCAATTCTCGAACAACTGTTAACATCACACGTGTTTTCATTAACATCGGGGTTTGCTTGATCATTTAATGTCAATGCTTAATTTTTTTCCCGTTAACTTAGTTACATAACTTAACATTTTTAACTTGTTTTACTCTCACATTTTAATACAACTTTTAACCCACTTAGGTGTCATTAAAACTCCCCTAACATGTCCTTAACATCCTTATAACATCATTACCTACCAATCCCCATCATCACTATCATTTCATAACCTTAAACCATGTTTTTGGTCCGACCGACCCACCGACCGACCCACAACTGGGTCGGTCCATTACAGACCCCTTTTACTTCCTTACAAACATGCCCGTCCGACCCACGTCCGACCCACCATTCTGGGTCGGTCCATGTGCGAACATTTTCCTTCCTTTGAAACTTGACCGACCGACCCATGTCCGACCCACCCTTTTGGGTCGGACCATTACCGAACACATTTCTAACATTTTACAGAGGCTCGACCGACCCACAGACTGGGTCGGCCCCTGGGTCGGTCGCCTTCTAAACTTACCAAAATTTGCCAATTCTTCATCAAACTTCTCCTAAGGCCTCTTAATGTTTTCTAACAACATTTGGTAACCTTACATCCACATACAACATCCATTAAACTCATTTTCTAATTCTTAAATCATTTACTTATTTCCTTGTAAAAATTCCTTAACACTTATGTCATTTTATACTAGGTTCCTAGATGGTGTTTCTCACCTATTATAACTACTATCCCAAAACACTTTCTCCTCATCTTAACATCATCTCTTAAGCATCATTCTAACTACATCTCCTTTTTACATCTTGCCAAACCTCACTTATTCCTTGAACACCAACCTTACCTAAACCTTAAACAACTCCTCC
The DNA here is from genome assembly GCA_023374045.1 of Limonium bicolor. NCBI lineage: Eukaryota > Viridiplantae > Streptophyta > Magnoliopsida > Caryophyllales > Plumbaginaceae > Limonium > Limonium bicolor. The sequence goes on from CM041782.1 coordinate 99,602,422, forward strand.
AAGACTTTAATACATTAACAAACACACATTGAATTCCTAGAACTTCCAAGATAACACCTAGATCCTTGCATCACTCTAAATCACCTTAATACATGTTTTCTTCTCAAGTAAACATTCAATCACCTTTAACACTTCCTAGTTCACCAAAACTTCCTTAAACACTTAGAACTTCTTACACATCTTCCCAAATTTGGCCATAGCTTCTCCAGTATATACCGACATCCAAACACTTAGGTTTTTACCTTATTTCACTCAAGAACACCTAAAATCCATCAAACACATTTTATACACAAACTTCACACAATTTGCACTACATCACAATATAGTGCATAACCTAAATTGCTTGGCACTTAGGCCCTTAAACTGCATAACCTTAAACACTGAATTTCCCACATAAATAATGCCTTTGACCTGCAAATACATACACCAATACATATGTTCTTTTACTAATCTCTTTGAGAACACTTTACTAGGTCACTTGCCATTGGCTCCTTAGGTATTTTATTAAGCAAATCAAGCTCATTTCCCTAAGGCATTTAAACTACATTGAGATAGCTTGTTTACCTCTTTTTCCTCACAATTTCTTTCTTGTTTCCTTGTAAAAACCGGTAGGGCATTTGGTCCCTTTTCAACTATTAAACATTATACAAACAATAGAATGAGTATTCAAGCATTATGCTTCTCCTCATTGTAAACCCTAGTTACACATATTGTTTTAACACATTAAGGTAATTGTTTTACCTTGGAATTGGAAGAGAACTTGAATAAGTATCAAGAGAGGACTCCTCCTAGCCCTTGGAAGATTCAAATGAAGCTAAAACAAGCAAGATAAATACACCATTGTGAGGTGAATTTTCGGACAACATGAAACATGGAGGAAACATGGATTTTCTTTGAGTTTCCTTACCTTGAAGCAAAGGAGAACAAGAATATGTGAAAAGATGAGCTCAAGCTCCTCCCATGGTGGTTTCTCTTGGCACCGAAATGGAGGTTTTGAAGTTTTGAAGAGACAAGATTGTAGAGCTTGGCTTAACTAAGAGAATGGTGGTGTTTGTTTTTGATTTGGTTAAGTGAGCTAGGTTTTACATGTGGTCAAAGATGGACTTCCATGGTTGTATTATGTATCACCGAGAGAGAACAAGAAGAAGAGAGGAAGAAGAGAGTGTGGAACCGTGGGAAATGAAGGAAAGGAAGGGAGAATGAAGATAGAACTTACTTTTGAAGATATTTGTAAGTTAAAGCAAATAGTAACTATGAGTCACATTTATTTACTTAACAAGTTAACATACTTGGTGACTCCTCACTACAAAAACCGGCCACCATTATGCCTAGGAGGGTGTTTTGGTCTTTGTTGACCAATTTAATTACTTATAACATTATATGTTACAAACTAGCTTATAAAAGTTACTATTCACAAACTAAGGCACATAGAAGTGAAATTTTTGATTTCCCACTAATATGGCCACCCAAATGTGATACTATATAGTACACATGTTAATTAAAGAGTAATGATGGACATTTAGCCATTCAAAACTCATTTACAAGACAATTTTTCAAAAACGTGCTTTAAGACTCCTTAAAGCACATTTTGTGTTTTAACTTGTTTTCAAGCTTGGTTTTCTTTAGTAATTGATTTAATATGTTCATTAACATATAAATAAGGTATAGGTATGACCATTAGGCCTTATACACATTTATCCCAAGCTTAGAGCACATTTTTGCTCATATTGACTTTAAGGTATTTTCTTATGTTTTATTTGGTTTAACTGTCCACCAAAGTTTCTTAAGGACTTATTTAGCCTTATTAAATCATAATTAAATGTTATCAAGTCGGTAGGCTCTTTGGGTCCTAACCAAGTTCACTCATAGCTTAGAGCATGTTTTTGCTCAAACTGTGTCTTAATGCTTTATTGCATTTATTATGGTTTAAATTGTTCACTGATGTTACTAAGGCACTTTTTAGCCTTTACATACCATAATTTGATATTTAAACCACATATCAAGGTTTGGGGTATTTCACTATAGGGTCTTTATGTTCCCTCCCTCTCTCTTACCCTGCATAGTACTAACTATGAGACAACCCCTTGTCTCCCTTATTGTGTATGTTCTGTGTTTAGCTTTGCTTTTTTATATCTGTAATCCTTTTTGTTAGGCACAGGAGAATCCAATAACCATGGATTAGGGTCGCCCACCTCCGACCCTTATGCTAGCAACGCCATGGGCTAGAACCAGTACATCAACAACCGCAACAAAAAACAGAAAAGCATATACAACAAGTACAAGTTGATTTGTAGGGCAAGAATAGACCGTAAATTGTGTCATAATATGGTTACAAGTTGTAGATGCCACATATTGGCCATGTGATTGTTATAGGGGCCTTCTACATCTATGTTTAGAAGTTTATGCAAAACTTAATAATGATCTTATGTCACTTGTAGATAAACCCTTTATTTTGGCGGTTCACCGCCGAAATGGGAGCCGCAGAAATACGTGCCTAAAGAAGTTGAAAATTAAACACACCTATTTCGGCCGTTGTAAGCTAACAACCGTTGAAATAGGCGACTGACACATAGGGTCGGACTTGTGGGTCAGACAAAAGCCGAGAGTTTTAGTTACTTTAGACTTACCTATTTTGGTGGTACTAAGCTAGCAACCGCCGAAATAGGATTTTTGTTTTCGTTCTAGCTTATAAATGCACTAAATACACCACATTGTCAAGCAAACTTGTATATAAATTCAGCAACGCTGCCACCACATAGTGGGTGCTTCATTACACATTCACAAGCCCATAAAGCGACCACCATCAATGGGGCACAACATTATCCTAATTATACAACAAACTAAATCGTAGAAATAGAATAAAGTTTGCATTATTATACCACCATTACAATGCAAATATCCTCATACAGTTCACATGTCATTATACTTCTCTACTACCATCACATTTCACCACATTCAGCTAGTAATACAAAATCAACTAGCGAAATTGTGGTGAAGAGTTCTGCCCATTTCTCGAGAATCTCAACTATGTGACAATCTTCATAAATAACCAATACAAACTGCTCAAACTTCTAGAATGAAAAAAGGAGCATTAATTAAAAACTACAAGTGTAACAATAGATAAAAGGTATATAACCAAAACTTTAAAAAAATGTTACCTTGTCTAACAAGTCCTCTGAAAAAGCGCCGACACTCCTACTACTACTAGGTCATGCATAAATCTTATGACATAGTATCCACATTCGGAACCGCCAGGCTACACTGGACACTATACATACAAACATATATACATACATGTTCACAATCATTCTTTCATGGTTTACTATCAATATTTGCTAAAAAGTATTGACAAAATTACACTAACTAATAAAGAATATGTAACGACCCCAAAACCACCCTAGTTGTGAGACCGTTACCCACCGCACGCTTACTACCTAAGACACGCAAGGCTACTCTCATGAATCCCAAAACAGATACAAAATGCACTTTTATTACATAAATAGTGATTACAACTTAAGCGTACATTACAAGTGGAAGCCAAATACCTAAACGGCCTCAAGCCAACTAACATATACGAAAATCGAAAAGCTAAACCAAATATGAAAGCAGAAGCGGAAGCCTGACTAAAATACATAACAGAAACAAACTACAGAAGGGGCCTAAAGCCACAGTTACAAATATAAAACGAAAAGAAAAACTGAAAGCAAAAGCAGAATCTCCAACGGAAGCTTAAACCTGCAAAATGTTAAAGTAATAGGAGTGAGAAAACCACAGCTCAGTAAGCAACATACTTCATCAGCTGGGCATGCTCAAAATATTTATACTGAACATATTCATATACTTATATAAGCTTAGCCAAAACAGATCGGAAATCAGAGCAGAGGACAGAGACTTAGTGAAATAAGAATCGGATAGACAGTAGCAGAAACTTTCCTAAACAGAAGAGGAGCTAAAGCTGAGCAAACAAATACATAAGCCATAATTCAAAACAGAACATACCACAGACGGAATAGTTCAGAACAAATCACTTAGCAAAACAGAGGTGGGACCCTAGACATTAGTTGACACATCAGAAGGGCATGCTATGGGATAGTCATACCCAACTATCCAAGGCTTAGAAGCTAAACATCTAGGTCCCCAAAACAGAAGCTTTACAGAACAGATTAGAAGCTTTATACAGAACATAACGGAAGCTTTTATCAAAACAGAAGACATAAGCTTAGCAAAATATAACAGAAGCTTACAAACGGAGTAGAAGTCTTTACGAAAACAGAAGTCGTATATCGACTAGAAGACACGAAAGCCAAACAGAACACAGAAGCTCAACCACACTTTTAGAGTAAATCAGAGGTCGGATAACAAAAAATTTGAAACAAAAATACCCATAAAAATATGCCAAAACATATCAAAACATATAGTACACACTGTGAGTAACACAACACCACAAACGACGAACAAAACAGAGCTCAAACGTAGAAGTTACGTAAAAACAGAGGGTTATCCAAACGCACGCTGGTACTGATTTTACACACGTCCGGACTTGCGTCCAGGTCACAAGTCCGGACGCAAGTCCTATTCAAAAACAAAGCCGAACTACAAATCTAGAATTCGTCCTCGCATCCCGTCTGGACACAACATAAACCACATCATATACACACGTCTGAGGCACCCGTAAGTCCGGACACAACAAAAAGTCCAGTTTTCAATGGCGAATCAGATAGTAAACATAGAGCCAAAAACTCTATTAATATAGCATAAACTTTCATACCAAAATACGCAAAACAAAAACACTTTCTACGGGGTTTTAACACAACGTAAATCAGAGACACACCAAAATCACTACAAATCAAAGATCAAAACAAACATACACAGAAACAATAATCAGAAACCCCCATGGGTGAACACACACAACTGAATCCATTTACCACCTACCTCACATCCGATGCAAAGAAAATCTCTACAGACTTCATAAAATGCTCTACTGGTACCTCCACTTGAATCAATGATCCCTCGAACAAATTGATGGAAGACCAACACCGGAAAGAGGAGTGAAGAACCGGAGCGAAGAATGGCAACCACACTCGAAATCCCGACTCAGACAACAAATTAACCAAAAGCCGGAGCACTCGAATAATTGAATTGTAGAGAGAAGGGATGAAGAAGAGAATGAGCAAAGGGAGGAGAAGACGTGCAGAGCGGGAGTTTGAGAGGTACGAGAAACTGCCATGAGGAAGGAAAGAACATGAATTAAAATGATGAAGGGGAAAGGAAATAAAAATAAATGAATTGAGAAGTCTCTTCCTTCACAAATAAATAATAAATAAGAGAATAACATTTCTAACTCTCCTTCCTCAAAGTTAACATAATAGCAATTAGATAAATGTCATAAGCGTACTAATATAAGATCGAAATTAATATGAACTCCCTTTTTCGAATTAGTAACAAAAGGAAAAAAATCTGGAGCATAACATTATACCCCTCTTAAAAAGAATTTCGTCCTCGAATTTTGACGAAACCCAGAATACGAACAAATGCATCTCAAGTGCCAGAATACTACGAACACTAACACTCACAGAGGGAATCTCACACATCTCAGAAGCTCGAACCTCACGAGGAGCTAACACTCAGTAATCACTACTGGCTGACTGACAGATGAACAAAGCAGAAGATTACTAAAGGCTAAGTCTGAAGGAACATGAACAACACTCAAACTCACTGCTGAGTGACTGACATTGGAACATAGCAATAGATTTCTAAAGGCTCAGCCTAACGGAATAGACAACTCTTGACTGTCAGAAGGAACTCTAATCCAAAGGACCAAAAACATCTCTAGAATCACCATACCACACCACTTAGAACTCACAGGCCAAACTCACACTCGAACTCACATCACACAATGCAAAGCTCGTGACTCACACTCATAGAACATCCAACACAAAACTGAAGCACAACACCCAATCGAAACACACAACTGAACACGCATTACAACCCATCACATAACCTAAACTCATCTGCACTCACACATGTCACACTGCACAACACACAACTGAAGCTCATAACTAACTCATACTTGTACTCTCAACACGACACACAACACAAACATATCACTGAAGCACGACTGAACTCACATTCGGTCATCCTTTCCCAAAGGACCTGACTCCCTCAGACTCACACTAAATACACATCAAACACACAGACAAACACTATGATTCCGCTGCGCTACTCTGATGGCGGACGACCACAGAGCAGACACTCACAACTGACGTTAGGTAACAATCAACTCAAGTAGAAGTTAGTAGACACATCATACAACATATAGCACATAGCACATAACAGGCAATGATACGGAAGCGTAGACATGCAAACGCCCATCAAATCCTAACGAAAGCCAAACCTGACTCTAATACCACAAAATTCAACAACCCCATAACTATCCTGGGTGTGAGACGGTTACACGTTGCGCGCTTACTACCTAAACCACGCAAGGCTACTATCACGAATCCTAAAATAGATACAAAATGCACTTTTATTACATAAATAATGATTACAGCTTAAGTGTACAATACAAGCGAAGCCGAATACCTAAACGGCCTCAAGCCAACTAATAGATACGCAAATCGAAAAGCTAAACCAAATACGAAAGCAGAAGCGGAAGTCTGACTAAAATACATAATGAAAACAAACTACAGAAGTGGCCTCAAGCCACAGTACAAATACAAAATGAAAAGTAAAACTGAAAGCAAAAGTAGAATCTCCAACGGAAACTTAAACTTGCAAGATGTTAAAGTAATAGGAGTGAGCGAACGACAGCTCAGTAAGCAGTAAGGATGGCAAGGGGTGACGGGGACCCGTTTCACCCGACCACTCGACCCGCAAAAACGGATGAAAAACAAGAAAAAAACGGGTGAAAAACGGGTGACGGGTGAAACAGGTGCGGGTGACGGGTCGGGTGAACATTTTTCACCCGGTCACCCGACCCATCACCCATATGTATTTATATTAAATAAAAAAATATACTTATCTCATATTTGTAGAGATAATTTAGAAATATTTGGTTAATACACCATGTTTTGAGTATGTTATTGACATTAGATGATGTGGTATGTATTGTTGAACAAATATGAGTGATTTTTTTTTGAAAAATTAAGCCTATATAAGGTGGTAAAAACAAAAAATTCTTGCTGAAAAAATATAAACGAGTGACGGGTGAAACGGGTGACGGGTGATGAAGTTGCGGGTGACGGGTTGGGTCAGGTGGTGCACGTGAAAAACAGGTGACGGGTCGGGTGGAGCATCACCTGACCCGAACCCGACCCATTGCCATCCCTAGTAAGCAGCAGACTTCATCAGCTGGGCATGCTCAAAATATTTATACTGAACATATTCATATACTTACATAAGCTTAGCCAAAACAGATAAGATATCAAAGCAGAGGACAGAGACTTAGTGAAATCAGAATCGGATAGACAGCGGTAGAAACTTTGCTAAACAAAAGAGGAGCTAAAGCTGAGCAAACAGATACATAAGCCACAGTTCAAAACAGAACAGGCCAAAGACAAAATAGTTCAGAACAAATCGCTTAGCAAAACAGAGGTGGGACCCAAGACACTAGATGACCTGACACATAAGAAGGACTACACCATGGCCCTATGGATCCGTAGATCCCACGTCAGAAAGCCGTACGTAGAGACAGATATGCGGTCACGTCGGTGCCTAAACGTAAAGGGAAAACCCCAAGGAACTAATATAGAAGGAATCTCTGCGCAACATGTTACGGGATAGTTAAACCCAACTATCCAAGGCTTAGAAGCTAAACATCTAGGTCCTAAAAACAGAAGCTTTACAGAACAGATCAGAAGCTTTATACAGAACAGAACGGAAGCTTTTATCAAAACAGAAGGTAGAAGCTTAGCAAAACAGAACAAAAGCTTACAATCAAAGCAGAAGTCTTTACCATTATAAAAGTCGTATACCAACTAACAGACAAGAAAGCCAAACAGAACACAGAAGCTCAACCACACTTTAGAGTAAATCAGAGGTCGAAAACATAACAGAACTTTTGAAACAAAAATACTCATAAACATATGCCAAAAACACATCAAACAGATAGTACACGCTGATAGGAACATAACACCACAAACGGTGAACAAAATAGAGCTCAAATGTAGAAGTTACGTAAAAACAAAGGGCTGTCCGGACATATGTAGATCCGGACACACGCCGGCGCCGATTTTACACACGTCCGGACTTACGTATGGGTCACAAGTCCGGACGCAAGTCCTACTCAAAAACAAAGAGACGTCCGGACATCTTTTCGGACTTACAAATCTGGACAAAGTCCGAAAAATAGTATACGCGTGTCCGAACATGTGTTCGGACTTGCATGTTCGGACACAAGCCAAACTGCAAATCCAGAATTCGTCCTCGCATCCCGTCCAGACATGACATAAACCACATCAAATACACACGTTCGAGTTACTTGTCCGGACTTACAAGTCCGGACACAACGAAAGGTCCAGTTTTCAATGGCGAACCAGAGAGTAAACACATAGCCAAAAACACCATTAATATATCATCAACTTACATACCAAAATATGTGAAATGGAAACACTTTCCACGGGGTTTTAACACATCGAAAACACAAATTAGAGACACACCAAAATCACCACAAATTAGAGATCAAAACTAACATACACAGAAACAATAATCAGAAACTCACGTGGGTGAACACACACAACCAAATCCATATACCACCTGCCTCGCATCCGACGCAAAGAAAATCTCTACAGACTCCACAAAACGCTCTACTCGAACCTCCACTCAAATCAACAAACCCTCGAACAAATCGATGGAAGACCAACACCGGAAAGAGGAGTGAAGAATGGCAACCACACTTGGAATCCCCAACTCGAGACCTATGGACTCAAACAACGAATCAACCAAAAGCTGGAGCACTTGAACAAATGAAATGCAGAGAGAATGGATGAAGAAGAGAATGAGGAAAGGGAGGAGACGACGTGCAGAGCGGGAGTTTAGGAGGTATGAGACACTGTCATGAGGAAGGAAAGACCGTGAATTAAAATGAGGAAGGAGAAAGGAAATAAAAATAAGTGAATTGAGAAATCTCTTCCTTCACAAATAAATAAATAAGAGAATGATATTTCTAACTCTCCTTCCTCAAAGTTAACATAATAGCAATTAGATAAATGTCATAAGCATACTAATATAAGATCAAAATTAATATGAACTCCCTTTTTCAAATCAGAAACAAAAGGTAAAAAATATGGGCATAACAGAATACCTTGACATCAATGCAGTTGTAAAGGCACTATACCAAACTTACAGTTTAAAATACGCACAAGCAAACGACAAGTTTTGAAGCAATAGATTAAGTAATATAAATTATTGTATAAGCTAAGCAGCTCACTTAAACAACACATGTGCTATCATTGGTATCTTGGCACCCCTACCAAGTGCCTCAACCTGCAAAATTCTTGAGTGCTTCAAGCACAAAACCAGCAAAGACTAGTGTCTGTTGTTCACGTATTAGAATACAATTAATTGAATTCAATTGTATGGTCATTATACAAGTAGCACATTGTAAATTGGATTAAGAAATGGACAAAGAACTTACATATGATGATAATGTAGCATAATGTATGACGTGTTCCCACATTCATAGATTGCAATTGTCAAGTATTGCATAACGCCCTGGAGGTCACTAAACATTGTTACGGCAAAGCTCATAGTAGGACACAAGTAACAGAAACCATCATTGTTATGCATGTGGAGCGCCTTATACTACACATGTCTGCACCATAAAGACAATAACATTAGTGATTTAGTTTTCAAATATACCATTTCCAATCCTGTATTCAAATAGGTACAGTCACTCTCAAGGTGGCTGACTTGAGAATTGGTACATTCAACCAATCCCTCTTGAATAGGGGTGAGCAAACGGGTTGGTTATTTCGAAGATCCAAAATAACCGTTCTTTTTTTCACATTCGATCACCGTATTTTTTAACTGTTTTACAAAAGTTCGGTTTTTTTGGTTAAAACTGTTATCTGTAATAATGGTGGTCACGGTTCCGGTTGCGCCGGTTCCGGTTCCACCAGCTCCGGTTCCTAGATATGTGTATTCGGGTTCGCAACCGGTCAGGGGCGGTTCCGGGGCGGTTCCGGTTCCGAAGGCTGTATTCGCTTCGGATTCTGGTTCGGGTTCCGGCCTGTTTCGGAGCGAATCTGGTTCTGGTTCCGGCCAGTTAGGACCAAAACGACATCATTTTTCCTATTGACCAACAACTAATTGACCGGTTCCTGGGTCATTCCGGTTCCATCGGTTCCGGTTCTGGTTCTATGGTTCCGAATCCAAGGACGGTTCCAAGTGGTTCCGGTTCCAGGCCCAGTTTCGGTCCCAAATCTCAAAACGTGTAATAGTATTCGGTTCGCATGGGGGGCGGTTCCGGTTTTGAATCGGTTCCGGCCAGTTCCGGATCCAATGGGGTTCGGGTAGAACCGGCGGTTCCGGGTATAAATGGACCCGGTGGCCACCATTAATCCATAATAAAGTACGGTTCGGTTATGGATATTGAAATTCAAACTTCGGTTATCCGTAATAACCAAAATTTTATAAAAAATATTTTTATAAATTTATTATTTCCTAGCCCAATAATTTTATCTAATATTTTACTACTCACTCAATTAGTTTTAGGTTTTGATTATTTCGGTTAATTAAGAATTTGATTTTTTCAGTTATTTTAGGAAGTTCGGTTATTTTAGGAAGTTCGGTTATTTCGGTTATTTGAGGAGCTTCGGTTATCGGGCGGTTAATAGTTATTAGTGTAACATAAAAAATGGTTATTAGTCAAAACGATTATCAGTTAAAACGGATATTATTATTAAATGCAGTTAATTCGGTTATAACCGAAATAACCGAACTCCGTACTTTATTATAAACTTCGGTTAACGGATATCTGTTTTAACCGTTTGCACACACTTGTCTTCAACATGTTCGTAAAATAAGACTATATATATATATATATCAAATTCATATCATTGTTCATAGAGAAATATCATCTGCTTTACCGTCACCGTAATCGTATCATGGTGAGGTAACATCAACAACAGTGCCAAGTGGAGGACTCTCAGATTCGGTGACAAGGAATCCAATATCTTATGCTCCTCTAAACTATATCTAACCACAAAATTGATGGATGCATTTAAAGGAGCTAGTGCTACAATACTCCTTCCTCCCCTCTTATCAGATTTTGGTTCAACATTTTCCTAAGATATTAATTGAATAAGTCTAAAAACTTCAACTCTAGACTGATTGCAAGGTTGTATATTGATAATTTAAGAGTAATTGTTCAGTGCGCTTACGTGCCCCAGGAGTTTGACCAATCGAACTGGCCATTGCACTGTCAAAGTTTGTGCATCACGTAGTGTTTTTTTATATACCAGAGGCACCAACAGTCCAACATCACCATGTTTTGCCACAAAGTCATCCAGAAGCACACTAGTACAAAAAAACATCTATTTTGCCCCCCCTTATCTTGGCGGTAGTAAAAAGAACCGCCAAAATAGAGCCCCAAGAATTGTTTTTTCCAAAAAATAAAAAAAGACCATTATGGCGGTTATAACAATCACCGAAATAGGCTAATTTAACCGCTTTTTTTATTTCAACGGCTGTTAAAACAACCAACGAAATAAGTTTTTTTTTTCTTTTTGGGGCTCATAGATAAATCACTGGAACCGCTACTTACGGTAATTTCACAACTCTAACCGACGAACAAGGAATGTCTCTATGCTCTTGTCATCCTCTACTTCTTCTCCATGGTAATTTTGATACTCTAATAGGCGAACAAGGGATACATGCTCTACGCTCTCTTCACCCTCTACCTGTGTCTGTGCTTCTCAGAGATAAATCACTGGAATTGTTTTTCTTCACTCGCGGTAATTTTGCAACCCTAAATGGCGATTAAGGAATACATGTTACACGTTTCATTTTGTACTTGTGTCTGCGCTTCTCTTAATACTCTTCTTGTGTATGCATCTTTTAGAGATAAATCACTAGAACCTCTTTTGCTCTTTACTCACGATAATTTTGCTACCCTAACTGCAAACAAGGTACGTACATGCTCTGCCCCTCTCAGGGATAAATCACTGGTAATGCTCTACTAATTCTCTTTTGTGTCTACGCCTCTCAAGGATAAATCACTGTAACAACATCTTCTCTTCACTTATGGTAATTTCACTACCCTGACTGGTAAACAAGGTATGTACATGCTCAGCGCCTTGTAAGGATAAATCACTGGAACTGCTCTGCTCATTCTTTTCATTCTTTTTTTGTTTGCGCTCGAACTTCTGGCGAACAAGGATATATGCTCTGCTCATCTCTTCAATATCTTTTGTGTTTGTGCCTCTCAAGGAGAAATCACTGGAACTGCTTCATTTGGTAATGTCGGAGTGCTTGACCATGCACACCGTCATCAGGAGATGAAGGGAATAGTTTACCCCTCACCACCATGACATCCTCACCTTCAATTGGTAGGAACATCGTGTACTAAGAGCATTTCTGAATGTTAAAGGGAAACGGTTTACCTGCAAATGAAGAAATCCTCTATTCTAAGATGACAACCACAAGTGAATAATTTTAATTCTCATATTTATAATTAACATGTTGGTCTAATATGGAGAGATACATAGGGTAACACATCAACCAAGTGGACACTACTCTTCTGTACGGTTTATTCTCTGCCCAATCGGGAGAGCCAATTGGTGGTCTAGAAATCTCTTGACTCAACATCTCTGATCACATTCTAGACATAGCCTCAGCGATCCTCTACTCAAATCTCTGATCAATCCTCTATTCAATATTCTACTTCATTAAATCAGTTAATCTCAAATGCTCCTCGTAAGTGATCATCTTTCCTTGCACGCCTTTCCGAGACTCGAGATCGCCAAACGCTTGCTGGATACCAACTTGTCCACCAAAACCGATAGTGCGATCTAGATGATCTATCTTTCCAAGAGCGCGAGAAAGAGGATCATGTTGCCTCACTGGAGTCCAAGTACCATGGGTAACTTGAGAGCTTAACTCATCATATTACAAGTTATGCAAATGTCATTATAAATTGTTGACAGTGATACAAACCAAATTTTATATAAAAAGTGTTCTACTGTTTTAAAATCTTAATACTTACACCATTTGACTAATAATGTCTCTCGTGGCATCATCATACTAAGGATCTTCAACCTTTGATTTTTTTTTGTATGCGGTTCAATTTCCATATTTTCATCCTTCTATCACTAGCACTCATCGAGCCATCTGATGGCAGCAAACCCTCTTTCTCCCACTCTTTTGTACGTTGAGCAATACCTTTGCCACCTAATTAGTGATGAGGATACAGATTTTTCTTTGCATTCTGTTCATGTTTCTCACGAAGAGCTTGCATAAATATATGGATATGTATATCATGTAAATTGAGTTATGCATATAGCATATGAATAAGAGAACACAATATGACAATCAAACCCACTTTGAACTCCAGGGTCTAGCAATCCTCAACAAACCATAGCCATTTCTCTTCGGTGATGCCTTCGTACTTCTCCCACGGGGGCCTATGATCACCTTCTTTGGGATCTTCCGTACAGTAGATATATTGTTTCATGAGTGTATGCAGTGGTCCTGGAACTGCTGGCCCATTTCCATCATCACACGCTCTTTAGCAGCAGGATCTATGCAAAAGCGGTTTTAAATACAAGAAAACTAACTAAGTGACACTCAATGAGTAACTCTTATAGTTTATAAAACATACTATTAAAAAGCGTACACCTGAAGGCGCTTAAACATGGTTTCCTTCAACGCTTTAGGCACTTGCATTCAGTCATGGTTTATATTACAGTCTGTCTTCACTAGATGGCCAATGTAAGCTACGAAATCCTTCTTCCATTGATCGTTGGGCTGTTGATACTCATTGATATCTAGAGGTTTCATGGGGGTGGGGTGGGGCTCTATTTGCTGTGAAGGGCCAACCTTGGGCTCTTGTGCAGGAACGGTCTACTTCAAAGCTTTATTTCCACATCGCGCGACCCGTTTAGCTGGTCTTTTCTATTGTGGCGGCTCAACTTCTCTAGTCTCGAGGAACTCTTCAACTGGATCGTCCATCTGGTGATCATCCACTGAGGAAAAAACCACCAATATCAAGTCATATAAAGATAAATGTTAAACAAATCAATAACTAGTTATGTCATTACAATAAACAAAAAGGATGACCTATCGGACTTCAGATAGAGATACTATTTTCAGTATTACCTGACACAAAAACTTATATCATTTCATATTTTCAACGCAAACACTCTCATCATGGTCTGACCATGTCAACTCATTTTGCAAATCATCATTCAAATCATGTAGTCTTGTAGGAAACAAGTTTGTTTAATCTATCACCTCATTGTTTTCATTTTTAATCAAAACCGGCCTTCTCCCCGGAACAACAAAAAACCATCTACAATCTTTCAAGTCCTTAACATACCACACTTGGTCACAATCCTTATCTAGAATAAATTGATCTTCCTAATAACCGACACATGAAAGATCTACCAAAATAAGTCCTCTGTCATTGAAATACCCCAAACCTAAATATGGTAATTAAACATCAAGTTATTATGGATTTAGGCTAAAACATTCCTTAGAAACATTGGTACACAATTTAAACCAAAGAAGACACCATAAAGTCAATTTAAGCAAATACTTGCTCAGGACTTGGTGTAACCTTAGTAATGGCCTAAAGGGAATTCCTAGACCTTATTAACATGCTAACGAACATTTTAAATCAATTTATAAAGAAAACCAAGCTCAAAAACAAGTTAAAACACAAATTGTGCTTTAAGACTCCTTAAAGCACAATTTTGGAACATTGTCTTAGAAATGAGTTTTGAGTGGCTAAATGACCAATATTATACCTTAATCAACATGTGTACTACTTATTATCACATTAGGAAGCCTAAATAAATGAGAAACCAAAAATTTCATAAATTTGTGCACTAATTATGAATAGTTCCAAATAGTGCCCAAAATAAGTCAAATGACTTCTTTAAGTGGTCAATGGCCAAACCACCCCATAAATATCTAAGGGAAATGGAGGGGGCACGGTTTTAATGGTGACTCATCACCCTTAGCTTCCAGCATTAGTAGAAAAGAGGAAGGAGAGTAGAAAACCACTATTTACTACTTTACAACAAATCACCTTTTTGCTTTCCTCCCTCCTCTCTCCTCTCTTCTCCTTCCTTCTCCCCAACGTTTTTTCTTCATCCTCTCTGCTCCAAACCGTAAAAGAGCTGATCCTCCATTGTTCTTCATCTTCCATGGCTTTCCAAGTCAACACAAAACTCCAAAACCAAAACAAAACACATATTTGTGCTAGTTGAGTCAAGACCTTTCAAGTGCTCTTTTCAAAACTCCAAAATATGAAGTTGGACTCCATCGAAGGAGTTCCATTTGAAGAGGACAAATCATATTCAAGAGCTAATTAACACTCTCTTTGGTTTAAGGTAAGAAAAAGCTTGAAAAATCATCTTTTCTTCCATTTTTCATACATGGACGAAATTTCATTACCAATATGGCTTAGTTTATTCCTTGTATTAGCCTTGATTCAATCTTCAAGAGCTATTTGAAGCCTTTCTTTGATTCCTTACCAAACTCCATTCCAAGATCCCTAAGGTAATCGTCCAATTTAGTGCATTAAGCACCCTCTTAGTATTTAAGAGTTGTTTTAATGAGTCTAAGGGTTTTACTTAGTACTCATTGTCTTAATTTGAACCTTGGTTAGAAGTATAGCAAGTGTCAAACCTCCTTGGCCGAATTTCAATGAAGAGAAACAAGAAAGGAAGAGAGAAAAGTCTTAAAATCACAAGGTAAATTACTTGCCTTAATGTAGTTTAATACCTTAAGGAATGGTGGCTATAATTGATACAAATGTAGCCTAGAGATTACATTAAAACATGGGTTATATTAACCTAGGAAAGAATATGATCATATTTGTGAACTTGTGACTAAGGAGCTAATGGTAAATGAGTTAGTAAAGTAATCATAAGGTGAGTTATAAGAACATCCATAATTGCTATGAGATTGATGTTGTGTAAATGCAGGTTGAAAGCTCTAAATGTTGGAAATTCAATGTTTAGTTCATGTCATTTAAGGGCCTAAGAGCCATGTTATAAAGGGCCTAAGAGCCATGTCATTTAAGAGCCTTAGTGCTATGCAATTTAAGATTAATGCAATGTATTGTGGATTGATGTATTTGAGTGCAATTGGTGTTTTGAGAACATCCATTAAGGATTTAGTTAGCTTGTGTTGATTAGAGGGGAAAAACTATGCATATGGGCATGATAATATACTATAGAAGCTATGGCAAAATTTGAGTAGAAACCAAGTGTTTTGGTTGTAGTTGTGAGTTTTATGACCTAGGTTGTACTAGGAATCATTAAAGGATATTTTTGTAGAAATGACTAAACTAAAGTGTTCTTGAGGATTAGAATGACCTAGAGTTGTCTAGGAGGAATTAGAGGTTAGATGGGTGGATTAAACACACCAAAATCATGGTATGAGGAAGGTTAAGACTTGTACAAAAAAATCTGTGAGAAATGACGTATAATATCTTGTGATGATTTAGATATGAACTAGAGAATATAACCTTGAGAATGTTGAGTATCTTGAGTAAAGGAGATGGTTTAAGTATGATTTGGTGCGTATAACTTTGATGGTAATGAGTGGATTTGGGAGATGGAGATGAAAGTTACCTAAGAAGGATTTAGCATGGTCAAGATGAATGAGAAAAGGTGTAAGGTGTTAAGAGGAATGGATAGAAATGCCTAGGTATGTGCAAGCTTGAAAATGATGAGTAGAAAGTGTAAGAAAAGGAAATTATGCATGGAAATGCAATATGACTAAGTTTAGTGTAACTAGGTAGGTAAACAATGAGATATGGAGTTAGAATTGAAGAGATGAGGTTAACACACTCTAGGAAGAGTTGTGAAGAGAATTGGTAAATAATACCACTTGAGGTGAGGTTAGAAATGAGTTACAAGGAAAATAATGCATGAATGCTCAAGGTTTTAAGTGTGAATAAATTACAATATTGGGTGGATATGTAATGGAGTTGTAACCCAATGATGATAGGGTTTAAGGGGTTAAAATGACGTTAGAACATGTTGGGATACATGTGGAGAGATTATAAGAAGATTGGGCAAAAGAACAATTGGAGAATGAAGTTCAAAACTGTAAAATTTAACAGTTTAATGCACGGTCCGGGACTTGGTCCTTGGATAAAGTCCCGGACCAGCACTAAAAACCTGCCGAAATTTCACTTCAGAGGTGGTCCGGGACCTAGGCTAGGTACAAAGACCCAGACCACCCCATAAATATGGCCAAGAATACATCAGACACATTGGTCCGGGACCTTAGGTCGGACCATGTCCCGGACCATTACAAAATGTGCATAAAAAGTTGTTTTAAGAAGAGGAATGATGGGGGCTTGTTTGGTAAGGTTATTATATGATTGTTAGGAGTTGTTTGGTGACATTTTATGGTCATTAGGGGTGTGAACAAGTGTGAGGAATAATGATAAGCAAACAACTTAAGTGATTAAGCTTGAACTACAATGAACAAGTAGTTATTAGTTGGAAATTGTTAGTGACGATATGAGTTAGGTTAATTAAAAGAAATTAACCACCCGATTGGATGAATGTTTTAGGGTTTGAGTAAGTGGAATTCCGTAGGAGAATAGACAACCGACGACAGCGGTGAACGGTATGGTTTTCTTGTAGCTTGCTTGCTAACGAGGTGTCCCTCGGTTTGTGTGCTATTTGTTTATATGTTCTGACTAAACAAGATAAAGCATGCAACCGGTGTATTGTATTTGTAGTGTGTTGTATGAAACGAACACAACTTATCTTGAGGACTTACAAACTATGTTTAGTAAACAAATCTATGAGAATTGAACACTCCCTACTATTAGTTTGTTAATAACCGAAAGAGGTTTAGCTAACAAACATTGTCTTTGAGACTTCTACTAACTGGGACTTGGGGTGAGGAAATCCGGAATGGTGCCGGCACATGTGTATTGGAGGAGGTTGGTATCCTTATCTGATTCCGACTTCCAAATGAGACTTGTCTTCAGACTCGTCGCCTAGAGTCGATAAACAGACTCGGTCACCTCGATAACTGTTCGAGGTGGGAGGCATTATTAAGATGGTGTGGTGGGATCTACCTAAATCCCAAATTTAAGAAATTGTGTTTATTTAACTCAATGGAGTTGATAGCTCATTGGCTTGGGTTACTTTTGACCCGACAAAGATAAACAATGAATTAAGGAACAACCAAACCTAATTAAAGAATGGTTGTCATATATGAGATAAGAGGAAATATGAGAATTAAATGTTTCTCAATTTAAGGAGTTAAAAAGCTAACTCACTTACTTAAGGAACGCTTATTAAGTCGTTCAATGTGTTTGAGCTGTGATTGTTCACATGATTGCGTTGTGTTTTATTATACTTTTTATTATTATTGTATAAATAATTAATCGCATGTATACGACAAAATAGTTGTGCGTAGCCCCGTTAGCTTGGGGGCTACACGTTAACCGTACCAGCAAAGGTGTTGAGCCCCTCGGGGCATTCATATTATATTTTGCAGGTAAACGACAGAAGACGACCGTCTTGAGAGTAGGAGCGGGTAGACGTTCTTCGGGTTTTCCTTTTTGTTAAACGAGATGTGCTTGTACACTCGTCTGTAGATGTTATAAGTTGTAGTAAGATGTATTAGGATATGAGAGATACTTGTACTCGGTAAATGTATTTCGGTTAAGGTTTTGAGTAAACTAATGTTCGGTATATTCAAGTCCATCAGACCGTAGCTAGATCTTGGAGAATTTAGTATGCCTGGTTAGTCACGTGGGTGACTAACGGCGGTAACACCAACGTTGCAGAGAATTTTCCGCTGTGTTAATGAGAATAATTTAGAGGTTTATGAGATGATCCCGGTTTTAAGAGTTGGGGTGTTACAGTCATTTTGGTATCCACATCAATTGTCTACCCATTTTCAGTGAAACACTAGAAATGAATCAATGTGATATTCTAGTTCCCAAATTTCCTCGATAACGCCATCATACCAACTAGAGCTGCTTACTAGTTGAGATCAGTAACCGAGTTGGTATAAAGTTGTTGCTGCCTCTACTTTTACTCCACTGTTTCTGGTGTATTGATGTAGCATCTTGATGGGACGGAGTGGTGCGGCGTGCTCGCCAAACCACAAATCTTTCTTTGGTACCCGGGCTGGGGTTTGATGCGATGAGAGGGTTTATACCTAGCCAGACGACAAAGAACTAGGCCTTGGCTGGTGCGGGGTTGACGTGGTCGGGTTGTGTCCGGGCCTAGTCTAACCGAGCGATGTCACTCGGGAGCGGCTTCCGAAGGAAGTAAATTTCATTCGCCTGTGATGGCCAGAGAAAGAACACATCAGTCTTGAGAAATTAATGGCATGTTAGGCAGGGCTCGTGGCTTGAGATAATTAGTTGTTTGATAGGATTGATCAGACAGAGCGGTGCGACGTGCTTGCCAAACGACAAATCTCTCTTTGGTACCTGGGCTGGGGTTTGACATGATGAGAAGGTTTATACCTGACCGGATGATAGATAACTTGGCCTTGGCTGGTGCGGGGTTGACGCGGCTTGTGTTAGGGTTGTTTCTAACCAAGTGACTGAATCCAGACTGAATCTAGAGGAATGTCGAGGGTCTTTGCTTGGGCTGACCCGGTTCAGCTGTGCCAGATTGTTGGCTCCCAAGGTACATGTAATTATTAGAATAAAACATGATTAACTCTTTTAATAATATGATTAAGGTCAGATTGATTATATCGTGCCAACAAATGCTCTATAATAAAATGAAATCTCTGGGCTGAGGCCCCGTTTTCCGAAAAAAAGATGTACTTTCAAAGTGAAATGAACAAGACTTGCAAGTTTTTAGATGGGAAAAGGAAAAGCTTCAAGGGTGGGGAGAATTAGATGAAGATGAATTGGTAAATGCACAAAAGAATGATAAAAAAAGTTTAAAGTGAAAGACTTTTTTTTAAATGCTCTTTGTTAAGAAAAAACAACACTATGTACGGCTGAAATAATTGAATATAAGAGCGTGAGAATGAGACAGATTAAATGGGAAAGAATAAATGAGAGTGTTGCTAGGTGGAGCTACGTTTTAGGGGCCGAGAGAGAAGAAACCATGCACCAAGTGAGGATAGTTCAACTAGTTGGTCTACAATAAGGCCCTATTCTATTGTCACATTATCAGACGAGTTTATTTGATCAGTTAGTTTTTTCTCTCTGTATGTCAATAAGGCCCTATTCTATTGTCACATCATCAGACGAGTTTATTTGATCAGTTAGTTTTTTCTCTCTGTATGTCACATACATCAATTGTCATATCAACTATTTTGTCTCTCTATTTTTTCTAATTTCAGATGACCGATGACATCAACTATATGTTTCATAGGCTTAGTCTAAACTCCTTTCTTTTGGTGGTATGGTTCTTGGAGCTTTCCGCTTGTTTAATATATGAAGTCTACTTTTATTGGAATAAATTGAGAAAGTGTTGCTAGGTGTAAATTGAGGAAGTACTGCCGCGTCTTCTCTCAAAAGCACCAAAAGATGTGTTTTTTTTTTTTTTGCTTTGTATGAAAATACCATGGATTATATTAATAAGAGAAAGTCTATTACAAATCTAGGCAAGTGATGACACTGCTGGAAAAAAAAAAGAATAAACAACGTTTTTATTTGTCTTTTGAAACGTTTTATAAACCTTTTTTATGCCAGCGACGCAAATGGTCGAACCTCTTAAAGAATGCGTTGTAAGCGTTTTTTATACATTAATTTAAAAGAACGCTTATTGCTAAAGCGTTTTTAAGGTGTGTAAGGTGGTGGGAATCTACGAGGCATAAAGAGCGATTTCATCTTGAAGCATTCTTTATGTCTGAATATAAAAAACGCTTATTTAATATAAGCGTTCTTTATGACGTTTTATAAAAAAACGCTTATATTCATAAGCGTTCTTTATGACATTTGGCGCGAGAGTATAAGAAATGCTTATACATATAAGCGTTTCTTATATGGTCCTTTTTTATATTTTTATTTTTATACAATTTATTACCCTGTGCATAACACAAAATTAAATGCGCGCTACAGATCACAAATTGCCATTCACAACCTGTTTGCATTATATATACCAGATCAACCAAACTGGTGAATTTTAATAGATCAATAACAATACTTTGTTAGCATTAATTATACCAACGCATATAGGCTTAAGTGTAGTACCGATCAACTACAACATTTGTAACTAGTTAACCAAACTACTAAAAATGGTTCAAGTTCGATCATAACAATACAACCATTTGAATAAAGAAAAGATAGCTACAACTCATGACTTCTTCTGATCAATTTAGTGCTTTCAACACATGTGTGCTCCTTGACAAACTTGAGATCAGCTTGTGAATAAGTATTGAGAAGAAATCAACAAGCTGCACGTGAGAATTATAAAAGCAATTAAGTACACCATTTAAACTTATCCAAGCATGCGCAAATAGTAAAATTACCAATACAAACACAAAAGTACTTATAATACGTACATGAGAAGAAATTTCCATTTCGCTAAGACAGTTATTACCTCTGTTAAAGATGAAAGTACCGACGATCATGACGATTCTTCTACTGATACAAAAGAGACAGAAGAAAAGCATGATACAAAAGAGACACAGGCAGATATAGATGAACGGATGAATGAGAACTCAGAAACAGAGAGGTTGAAGAGATTGGCTAAAAAGTTAAGTGAGGCTGCCACGAAGTAGAGTCCGGTGACGATTAACGAATTACTAGCCCACTTCATGACCTTGAATGAAGAAAACAGTTTTCTAGAATAGTTATATGAGGATGAGAAGATGAAACTTAGTCGATTATATGGTGGCATGGGGGACTATATGAAGATAAACTGGTACCAGATCACCCGGTTGATGAGTTTCATGACTTATGGATGGAGATGGAGATGGAGAAGCTAGGCACTTCTCTATCTCCAATTTCGATTGGATTCACATCTTCTTTCAGTTTTGAACATCGATAGGTCTGGGAATCTTCAAACACTTGGACATGAATGTCTGTAGATTGCATGTAGTCACTTGGAATACTAGCCATACATTGTTGATGTGGGGTGCATCGTACCTTTTAAAAAAAACTAGATGAAGATCCCTTGGCAATTAAAAAGATTGAGAGATTCCCTATAAGTAGGATTCCCCCTGAGTTTGGATGTTAAGCGTCTTTAACAAATGATAGCAATAAGTGACAGCTTCTATGCACAATAAGTGACAGCTTTTATGTTATACTATAACCATAGTACAAAACTTTCTACTATGTTCTACTATGGTTATAGTATAACATAAAAGCTGTTACTTATTGTGCATAGAAGCTGTCACTTATTGCCATCATTTGTTTCTTGATAGCAATAAGTGACAGCTTTTATGCACAATAAGTGACAGCTTTTATGTTATACTATAACCATAGTAGAAAGTTTTCTACTACGGTTATAGTATAACATAAAAGCTGTCACTTATTGTGCATAAAAGTTGTCACTTATTGCTATCATTTGTTAAAGACGATTAACATGCAAACTCATAGGGAATCCTACTTAGGGGGAATCTCTCAATCTTTTTAATTGCCAAGGGACCTTCATCTAGTTATTTTTAAAAGATACGATGCACCCCACATCAACAGTGTGTGGCTAGTATTCCAATTGACTTCATGCAATCTACAGACATTCATGTCCAAGTGTTTAAAGATTTCTCAGACCTATCGATGTTCAAAACTGAAAGAAGATGTGAATCCAATTGAAACTGGAGATGGAGAAGTGCCTAGCTTCTCCATCTCCATCTCCATCCATAAGACATGAAACTCATCAACCGGGCGATTTGGTACCACTTTATCTTCATATAGTCCCTCATGCCACCATATAATCGACTAAGTTCCCTCTTCTTCTCCTCATATAACTATTCTAGAAAACCGTTTTCTTCATTCAAGGTCATGAAGTGGACCAGTAATTCGTTAATCGCCACCGGACTCTACTTCGTGGCAGCCTCACTTAACTTTTTAGCCAATTTCTTCAACCTCTCTGTTTCTGAGTTCTCATTCATCCTTTCATCTGTATCTTTCTCTGTCTCTTTTGTATCATGCTTTTATTCTTCTGTCTCTTTTGTATCAGTAGAAGAATCATCATGATCGTCGGTACTTTGATCTTCAACAGAGGCAACAACTGTCTCCATCGACCAAATTCACCTGGCTTTTTATCCGATTTTCTCTGTGATGTTTCTGAAGATCAATACCACTCGGTCTCTGCTGATCTCGGAATTCCACATTATTCAGCTGTGTCATCCCCAAAGTTTTCAGTGTTGTCCAGTTCTGATTGTTCGATCTACTAAAGCGTCCACAACATATATACTACTCAGAGGTGACTAAGGGAAAAGGAGTGAAGGAAGGTCGTGAAGGAAAATAAAGTTGGTGGGCCCGTCCGAGTTCTTTTTTTTTAAAACAGGTTGATGACGATTGAAGGTGCATAGACGCTAGCAAAAAAATGTAGAGAGATATTAAAATAATAACTACAAGAAATTAAGAAGCTGTAAGTAGAGGTCTCTAATATGGCCAATGGTGGTCATATAGATTTCCAAAACATTAGAGGGTTAATTGGAATGCCTAGCTTGACCGGATAACAAATCTGAGAAGAATGTGAAGGAACTTAAAAGCTTGATGTTGGTATTGGTGGAAACGTAGATAAACTTCTGGGTGGATGTTAAGGTAAAAGCAATATGGGGAAGGGGACGTCAGGCAAGCTGACCATGCCGTAATGTTATGTCTTTGTAATTAATTAATACACCCTATAGTCATCTAATATTTGCACCCTAGGTTATACTATAATATAATATAACATTAATACACCCTATAGTCATCTAACCAAATTAATTTCGCCATAACTACGTGGCTATATTTGTATGCATGCCGAAACGCATTATATTTGACGCCTAATAAACACATTAATTCCCAAGTCCATTGTACAACCAGCAAGTAAAAATCAGCACATAGTACAAATAGATGTGCACGACAGTTTGGTTTGCATGCAAAATTATTCCCAAACACACGTACACTTTATTTCACGCCTTTAATCCCAAACAAACAGAGTATATATGTTCCTGATTAACAGGTTTGGTTTACAAAATTACCTCATAGCAGAATAGAGGCTATAAAAATCAGCACACAGTACAACCATAGATGCACGCAACACAGTTTGGTTTGCATGCAAAATTATTCCCAAACACACACTTTATTTCATCACCCCTTTTAATCCCTAACAAACAGAGCATGTATGTTCTTGATTCAAGTTTGGTTTGCAAAATTACCTCATATGGGGAGGATTTCTATCGATGTCAAGGAAAAGGGGAGGATTTCTATCGATGTTAGAGAATTTTATATTATGAAGAGAGATATGTCACAAGTGATAGAAACAAAAAATGAAGTTATAAGCATAACTAACTGAGGCCTTACTTCTCCCGTACCCACACGCCCAGACAGACTATTCCTTCTCCAAAGTGCAACCTCGTATACACAGAATATACAAGGAAAAATGCATGGCTTAGAAAATATACAAACAGCATCTGAGTGAGCATGCATTTTTCACTCATTTATGACTCAGAACAATCAATAAACTCAAACCGGACAAGAAGCTTCACGTTCTCAAACTTCTCCCCATTACGATCATGGAGGGGAACCGTCCGGACTCCTTCCCTGATCTCTGCAACAGGTAAACAAGTTTGCCCAGCAAAGTCATCTTTCTCCGAAATGTCGTATTCGTGCACTTCGATCCTCAGGATAGCAACTTCTGGAACAGTTAATGCAAATTCAAATGCTTCGTTCCAAGCAGGTACCCAGTTGTCCTCCACACTACTTGTCCTCTTCATGGATGTATCAGCTGGTACCCCCGCAATTCCAACCTTTTATTTTTGCACCGTATATTCAATCAGTAGGCTTGGTTGTAAGTTTAGCCCATGTACATCTTATTTCAGGAAATGAGAATTTTGAAGGAGGAAGAGGGAAAAGGTTCTATGTGAAAATATTAAAAAGAAAAAATCTTATTGAGGAACTTGCTTGGAAACGGCTCTGGTGTCATCCCTAGGAAGTTGGTCGCAATACCATACTTAAATGTCTAGATTGTTAATCAAAAGTGTTAACATATTGATAAAATATTGGTTAAATTAATACTTTTATATCACTCATAAAAAAATTTGGACCATCAGATTCACTAAAAAAAACTAAAATCAGGAGCTAGAAACGGCTAGGGTGTCATTTCTAGAAAATATGTCACAGTGCAATAATGTTAACCAAAAGTGTTATTATATTGATAAAATATTAATCAAACTCAACTTTTATATCACTGATAAAAATTTTGGACGCTCAAATTCATTCAAAAAGCTAACTCGATGATTAAAACTGAGTATGACACCATGCCATACTTTTTAGTATGACGGAGAGCCTCCCCACAATCCTTCCCTCCAAATGTAGTTTCTTCATGAAATGAAACGTGTGAGAACATTTGACACTGCGATCTCTTTTCTCAATTGAAAGAAAGTTAAGTTGTGCACAAAAACAAAAGATTAATCAGCAGCACGTCAGGAAGACCTGTTTATTTATTTGACATATGTTCTTACCCTGGTATAGAAATCTGGAGGGGAATATGCGTCAAAATGGGCTTGCTTGAAGTCATAGTACCATCCTTCTCCAATATAGATTGTCACCTGCAGAAGTATATCAGAGTTATACCGATCTCCCTGCTGTTGGCAACAAATGACCTCAAGAGCTGTTTGTAACAGTCTCAGCTAGCTCTGATGACGTTATGTTATAAGTTTTCTCCGCATCATTTTTGTTACTGTTTCTATGCTTCTATTTTTTTCTATGCAAACTCTGGCTGGAGCAATCCTAGCTGTACCTACCATGTAATGGTTACACTGCTACCTTTGTAGCACTCTGATAAAAAAAAAAACCTGCAGAAGTATGTCAATAGAATTGTATATGCACAAAGCATAAGTATATGGAAGCACAAATCTTAAGCAGTGAACAGTCCAGTTGTAACGTTCCCACCTTCAAAGTCTTCTTCGGAAGCAAAATCGCACCAGCATCAAATACCTCACCATTAGGACCACTCTCCAGCAGAAAATCTGGCTTTTTCAGAAACCCACATCCACCGTTAGCTTTGAACATACCTTGCATCAACCAAAGTGATCTTCCATGTCCCTATCATTAGAACAATTTTGGAGTCTCAATGTTACGCGACAACAACGTTTCCACTCTTGATTAGATGAACTGATGATGAAACTAATTTGACCTGCATATTGAATGCCACCATCTGAGCTCCAAGCATCCATCCAACAAGAGGATTGTAATTTGTAGAGGTAATGCGTGTACCTTTTGGGTATATCCGCAGTATATTTTGCTGAGTAAATCTAAGTAAAGCAATTAGATTCTGTTACCTGGGATATGAGATGTTACTAGGTTTGCATAGTGCTCTCAGAAGTTTGATATTAATATGAATTTCAGATTTGGCATAACTCACTCAACCACCACAAAAACTCCTCCACAAACAATCTCAATCACTCACAAACCCCCCTTTTTTTTCAATAACCTCTCTCACCTCTCCGTCACAATCAAGTTTTCCTACTTAAGCACCACAAAATGACCACCTCAATCCAAATGCCAAATGTCAGATCTGAACCAGGGGCCACGGTCTTCGTTGATAACATAAGCCCAACTTCAAGAGTAGGGACGCTACTACAGATTTTCGACAAGTATGGACCCATGGTGGGTATCCGCCTACCCAAATCTTTGAGGATTCGCACAAAGACCAGGTATGGTTTTGTCGAATTTACACTTAAAGAAGACGCAGAGCGAGCCATAGAAGAAACCAATGGAAAGATAGTTGATGGTCATCAACTTCAGACAGAACAAGCGATAACCTGGAGAAGTCCCTCAAGCACTCCACCTCCGCATTATCGCTGGACCCGCAAAAACCATGCCTTCATCGAACCAGAGCCACAACAACAGAGCTAGCAAAGGCCCCCTTCTCCACCACCCAAACAGTCTCCGCCACGAGAAGCACACAGACACAGAGAAGGGCACATAAGTCTGGAATTCCTAATACACATGAAAGAAAGGCTGGATAGAAGTGCTGTAATCAACACTCCTCTGGATTCGAATGTCGAAGAAATCATGGACAAGCTCGGTGTTTGGGGACAAGAAATTGAAAGCATCACGTGCTTATCCAGAACAAGATACGTGACAGTCCACAAATCACACGAAAAGGCGCTTAGCTTCATATCTTCCAAAGTAGGAGAAGAGCAAGAATGGGAGAAAAACTACTGGCATCCTACAGCCCAGATGGCAAGAAGATGTACGTCCATTGCCATTAAGGGAATACCAATCCAAGTTTGGTCGGAAATGACAGTCCACTCTGTCACGTGTCATCTGGGCAATATTGTCTCAATAGACACGGATATGCAACGTTTACCGAGATTCTTGGAGGCTCATGCAAAGATTGAAACCAATCACATGTCAATCATCAACGAGGAAAAAACGGTGGACATTGAAGGGATGATTTACAACATACGAATAATAGAAGTTTGGTCAGAAGATATCTCCGAGCATAATCAGGAGAGCTAAGAGAAACAACCGCCGCAAGTAGCGGAGCCAGTGGAACAGACAGCGGACGATGAACATCATACGACGGAAAATGTCAGCAGTGCAACGCCGCCGTCCACGCATGCGCAGTTCTCATCTATCAGTCAATCGGCGCAAGAAGTTGAAAAGCCACCCACAAATTCAGGAACGAATGTCGAGCATTATCTCTCACCGAAATGCTTTCCTTTACCCAAAAAAGACTGGGAGATTACAGTTTTTCTCGACAAAAGGAAATTCTCCCTCTCTGACGGGCCGCCACCTGTTTTTACTACTAATCTAATCCCTGAACAACTAGTCCCATTCTGTCTAAATATTCACCATTCACCCACTAATTACCTTCCCATACATGGATCCAATAATTATCTACCATACCTCTCACGCACCCATCACTACTCAACTTCATTAAAAAATAAAATATACCTCTCGGACTCTCCTCACGATAGTCCCACACCAACTTCCACTGACACCATCTCACCCACTAATTACCTACCCATACAAAAATCCACTAATTATCTACCCATCCTCTCACGCACCCATCACTGCTCAACTTCATTAAAAAATAAAAGCTACCTCTCGGACTCTCCCGTCACTCACGACAGTCCAACACAAAATTCCACTGACACCATCTCACCCTTGGTCGATTATAATAATGACCTCCCACATTTAAGCCCCCCCTCTTTTCCTCATCCATCACGTTTTTCTTCCGACATCTCCTCTCAATTCTCCTGCACATCCCCCCCTACATGTCAGTCTTGTGTCCCCCACTCTCCCCAATCCCGAGAAACTTGCAGGCCACCCAACCCCTTTCCTTCTCGACCGCCGGGTTCCCCCCCTCCCCCCTCTCCTCACCCGCATCAACTATCCCGGGTTTTAATTTAGAAGTTGTCCTCCCTCTTGATAGCCCGTCGGCAATTTTGGGTCCATCTCCTGTTACTACCTCTCCCTCTTCTCCTCCTAGTCCTTCTCTTGTTGAAGCCCAGGCCTGTCTTGATTTTGGTCGTAAACTTGGCTGTCATTACCCCCATCCAGAAATTTCCTTGCAAAACTTTAAGCGTATCATTAAGCGTAATGGTGAAGCCCAAGATAAGCCAGCTCCTAAGCAGTTTTCGAGACCTTCCCCTCTGGCTAAAGGCGGCATTTGCAAACTCTCCCGTCCAATGGTTAAAGCTAGAGTGAAATCTTCTCACCCTCGCCATCAACATATTCGGAATTCCCGACATTAGAGTTCTAGCCTAGTGGAGCTCGTTTGCACAATCCATCTGTTGCAAATATCCCCTCATATCCTTGGAAGATCATTGGTTAGGAGGAACAGACTACATCCAACTCTCAATACGTAGTTAATCTGTTCTTATCTACCAAGAATCCTTGCTACGGTCAGCCGCTCTTTCACATACTTATTGGGTCAAGACTTGACATTCTACAAAGGCTTTCTACAAAAGGGCCTCCATCAGAGTTTCTCAGCAGTGGGCTCAGTTCTTTTACCAGCCTTTGAATGAATCAACAACCTCTATTTTTTCGTCTATTGCTACTTTTCTCATTATATGTTAAGTATTTGGTTTCTTTTTGTTTTCTGCTGGCGAGAAAGGCTCTTTGTCATAGTATTGCCATTGTAACTGGTTCTCCAGTAAACTATAAAAAAAAATATACCTGACAATATCTTGTGCATGATCCACAGCAGCCTTTTCAAGCTGTGGCTCGCTTAAGCTAAGTCGCCTCACTTTATCGTGCTCCACTCTTAGAGCATCCTTCATATCACCCTTTGGTTTCCCTGAACGAATTGCAATTAATCGCTTGTACTCTGGAACTCCTGCAGCAGACTGTGACTTGGGATCATCGTCATCTTCATCATCATTATCAATGGCTTCGTCATCATCATCCTCCTCATCATCATTCTAGACGAAACAAATTTTAAACATTAATGGGGCCAAATACTCTTCACATTTTTTTTTTGATAGTTACGGTAGAGGGTAGGTAAATACTCTTCAAAAATTGATACCCTTATTAACTTCTTAGCTCACCTTCCCGGTAGGCACTTCATTTCCCCAAGCTTCTTCATCTCCCAAGTCCTTTTCCTTGTGAAGCGGCTCATCCTTCTCTCTTTTTGCAGCAAGGTACTCCTTTGGTGGTTTGGTGGAAATCATAACACGTCCTTTAAGTGACTCTGGAGATGGTAATCTTTTGAAGCATTCTTCATCAGGCATATAGAGGATATCCCCAAAAGTATCAGATATCATCTGGATGAATAAAAAGAGCAGCTCTGGTAAATAAAGACTCCCATGCAATATCATTAATCTATTTTGAGTTTTAGATATGTTGCAGACCTCAGCAACTTTAGCCTGAAGTTCAGGAGTAAGATGGTCTTCGAGGGTGATGACCACAGGGTATTCAGATGCGACGAAGGCGTACTCCTTGATGGATTTCAAGCATTTGGAGAGTGCCACCGGGGAAGTTAGCGTCCTGATCAATATAATCCAATGCTCTTACAACCGTGATATGGGAATGATAACAAATATTATAATAAACCATATAGTGTGAAAGTAAATGCTCAAAGACCAACCCTCCATGAAGTACATTCACATCATCATTTGTGGAATTGGGCCAAATATCCAATTCAATAACCCTTACACCTGCTTTCAGGGCATCAATGATGGGGACTTCGCTGCAATCACTGCTTAACTGATTCCCAGTTAGATATGAATTATGGCCTGTATAAATGTAGTAGTGTGACAGCGGAGCAGTCATATCATGGTGTACCTTTAAAAGAACGAGGATCGAAGGGGAAGTAGTTAGATAGTATAACTAAATACAATGTAGAGTAACAGGGGAAGTAGTTAGTAGGACTACAATGCAATAGTGTCTGTTAGAAATATATAGATTAGGGTACCTACCTCTTGAGCGCAGCGGAATTATATAGATCGTTAATTCTGTTCGTTGTCAACCGGATCGTCTTCCTTTGACAGCAACTGTTGAATCCTTCGCGTCTACCAGGTGGAGGAGACCACAGCAGCACTCCCCACGCTATCCACGACCTAAGAACCCTAACACGGCTCTCTCCCTCTGTATTCTGTGGGAAATAGAGATTCTGTATTTTTTGTCAGTTACTGGAAACTAATTCCATAGTCTCTATATATAATAATAACATAAAGAGATAAGAATAACATGTAACACCCCTCTCCATAATCACGATATAATCCCTCACGTAGCAATAAATAAAACGTCTTGCAGCGAAAAAATAAATAACAATTACAAAACTCACACGGGTGTCACCGGCCATTACTCGCCCATGCGAGCAACGTAGCCAAACTACATCCAACTTCCAAAATAAACAAACTGCTAACCGCAGTGATAACGAGAAACTCCTATACATCATACTAAGTCCACTAATTATAATCATCCAAGTGAGCGTCTACCCAATCCTGAAAAATACATAACCTTACCATAAGACCATACACCATCTTCATTACTATACAACATCTCCAATTACCCTATTCCTGCTCTTCAGCTCCGACAATGATCAACAACCTGAAATGGTGTAGTATCAGCTATAGACGCTGAGTATGCCGGGCCTGGACCCTAATGGTCACTTGTCATTTTAACCATCTCATTATTAGATTGGTTTCATACTTTTCCATTTTACAGTTATAAACAATACTGTAGTAAGCATGTATAATAAATATAATCAACCATCCAAATATTCATAAACATTAATCATCCATCCAAACCAAACATTCATAGGATATTTCAACAACACTTGTATATCGAACGTATCGAGCAATAACAACAATATTTTGTACAATATACAATCGCCGTAGCGTTCACCATCCACTGTCAATTTATTTTAGTTTGGCTTTCAAGCCCCATCCATAAGTACAATGTACATTCGCTGTAGCGTACAGCATCCATAGTTAATTATGTACCATGTACATTCGCCGTGGCGTACAGTTTTCATATTTAATTTACCTTAGCCTTGTAGGCTCCATCCAACCATGTTTAATTAATATCAGCAGGGCGTCATGTTAGGACAACCCGATAACCTCACCATGGACAGTAGTCCCCCGCACACACAAAGGTGCTCATTTCGCCAGAGGTCCGGAGGCCTCTGACTCACTTATGTCTCGTAAGACGTCCATAAAAAGGCCGTAGCCACCTGATCCACAAACCTATTTGGGTTCGTTGGATATAACCTGGAGCGGAATCCAATTAGGAAAACCCCTCAGTGATCACAAATGCGCAACCAAGTGTGGTTTCGTAAACCACCGGGATTCTCACCTCAATCTCATACCATCACTCTCTCATAATGTTTAAGATCTGCTCTTAGTCTTATGGAGAATAATTTATTAACCAGCGGCCCAATGGGTCTCGCATACCTAGGAGTCATCTAGGTGATATTTATGTTAGAGATCCATGCTCTAGAGACCGACAATGTCGTGACTCATTCCTAAGTGTTTTTCTTAGGTCACCATATACTTAATATTAATGTCATGGTATTATATCAAGTAACCGTCATGTCATCACAACGCATATGTATGTTTATATAAGTCGATCTATAGTCGACGTAGTGTTAGTCCCGTAGGACGCTCGTGCATAAATAATTAATGCAGTAGCACACAATCACATACATACATCCACACATATAACACACAAGTTATATCAACCAAATCCGAGCCCAAGGAGCAACCTTAGGTCAACTCGGCAAACCCCTTTACATACCGTTCACCCTGACAGTATTACGGTGGAGTATGAATCAGCAAGATCCTATGCTCCGTGTAGTCCGCTAGCTCATCAAGCGTCCTTGTCAGAAGTATACACTAAACGGTAATACAAACTATACGTCAGTCTCCATGACTAACTACATCCGGTATTTCCGAATAATAAGCAACCCCGACAGTTCACCTCTGTTTTCTACAGTTGTTACGGGTTTCTTTAAAACAGTCGGTTTGTTACTTAAAACGCGTACGTCAAAACTATTCCAACTGTTAAGTTTAATTCCTTATATTTCTTTTAATCTTATCCACCTCTAGTTTAGGTACGTAACCTATAGTTGCATGTATGCATGCATGATTGTATTATATTATACTCTTTTTCGTATTGTATCATTTATTATATTATATTATATTATACTATTTTTCCCACCATCCATTATAATACAATGTATTATATAATCCCTTTATCCTTAGCAAATAATACTTGCTTCCAAAACTCATAACTTATAGTTCGTAACTATATATATTTTTTTTAAATAACCACCACCATTAAATCATATGGTTTCCAACCAAAATATATATATCCACTTAATACATTATTCTTGTGTATGTATATATTTACCACGTAGGTAATTCCCATGAGTTTAATAAACTCTTATATTCTATGTTACTTTTTATCATCTTTTTATTAGATGATTATTGGGTTACTATTCACAGTACAAAATTACTAATCACCGCAGTACAAAATTTTTTTAATTCATATTGACGTTGTACACATGTAATGATGTGTCGCTGTGTTTTTTTTTTCAAAAATGATATCGAAAGTAAATTTACCGAAGTAGTTTGTAGTTGATTAGTAGCGAATTTTACTAGTTACTTTTTTGTTGGAATCAATACAGGAACCTTTTTTTGTAAAAAAAAGTGTTGGATTACATTTTTATGTGTTTTATTACATTTTTATGTGTTTATATTATTAATTTGACTTAAAATTAATTTGTACTGCGAATAGCAAATACTTTACTATTCGCAGTACAAATTTTTTTTTCACCAAACTTAGTTGAATAAGTTTGAATGTTACGGGGAGACACTTTTTTTTGAAATAATAGATGTTTGAATAACCAAATTTAAGTCAATATGAGTAAAACAACAACTAAGTTAAAGAGAAACTAAGTTAAAACAACTAATTTATTGATAAACTAAGTTACAACAACTAAGTTAAAGAAAGACTAAGTTACAACAACTAAGTTAAAGAAAAACTAAGGTACAACGTTGATCCAACTATCTAACCTAGATTGTAATTGATGAATCCAAGGTCCGACAGTGTTTGGATCTCTATAAGTGAACCACTGCGGATAGACAGGGGGGAGTGGGGAGTCTTGAACCATGCCGAACCTTATGAAATGACCCTGGGGCAAATTCCTATGTGGATCTCTCCTCTTGGGCTATCACGATCGGTATAATTATCGATGGGAAGGTATGTGGCACTTGCCGCACCCCCATAGACAGTAGAGTAGAAAACTACTATCGAAGTGTACCTTGTCGCGATCACCAACCCCATTTCCGTGTGCATCCATTTATGTGGAGGTGCTGGCCTCCTGAATTCCAATGAAGCGCTCTTAACATGCCGTTGTACGGTCCTTCGTTAAAAATGGCTTTGTATAGTCCATTCGCCGGTGCTTGATTCTTCATGTGATTGTACAATGCTACACGGACATCTTTCCACCTCTCTTCGTCTGAATATAGGTAGTCAGCAATGACCCTGAAACCACAATTCCCATCTCCACGAACATCAATATACCCAGTCATATATTGATATAAGTTGGGGTTGAAATTCTGGTAGTATGGGAAGTCGTCAAGGGGCTGGAATCGACTCGGATTTGATGATCCTCTATTACGTGATCTTCTATTTGATGGCGCTCCTTGTGACTGGCCTGCCCTTGGTCGGTTACGCTCCCAAGACGAAGGTTCTCGTCGGTTTGGTCTTGAGGGCCCGGTAGGTCTGCCAATCCCAACCTGTTCCAACGGCTCTCCTAATTGGCACACCATATCTGGGTGAAGGAAGTTTTGGAGTTGACTGTAACATTTCGCAATCAGAGTAGGATCATCTGACTGTGCTACCTCAGAAGCTATGTGTCGCCATCTATTTTGTTCTTCCTCCATGTAGGATACCATATCAATCGTCGATTCATGCTTCTCCCAGCTTAGGGTATACCAAAAACGATGTATATCCCTCTTCGAGCATAGTATACCACTATCCAGCATGTAGTTTAATTTACAAGCGCAAGGTAATCCATGAGAGGTTACCTTGTCACATCCACAGATTGAGCTGTCCATTTGCACATAATTCGTCCTTCCAAGCTCCTTGACTAGCTCATCTAAGCAAAGGGTACTAACCTTCCCGATCAGGTCAGCGATTGGAACCCTCATGTGCTCTCTTCTGTGTTTTGTCCTGGCTGCCTCAAAATCCTTTTTTAACTCCCGGATGCTTGTATTCACATGATCGTGAATCTTTGGAAAGATTACATCCAAAGTGTGTCTAGCACTCCTTAATCTCGCCTTTAGAGAAGAATGTGCGGCCTCCACCCTATCAAATGTTTAAGTAAGTTTTATAGATCTATAACAATCACTGTATTATCTTAAACATTACAAGATTAACAATTTTACCTATTTGTCGTTGTGTTGCCGAAGTGCAACACATTCTTGACCCAAGCCTCCACAAATTTTTCCTTGTATTTCTCCCAGACTGATGCAACATACGTAATGAAACGTGGGTAGCTTTGGTATGTCTCCTTGAAATATGCGTACCTCTCGTTGTAGTCCTGCTCTGTGCTCGAGTAGACAACCGAAGTCCACATTCGGACTGCAGCCGCCGCCCTTCCTCTATCACCCATATAAGTCTCGGCTTTCCCCTGAACGTTCCTACTTATGTGCCACCGACATAGTAGATGATGAGATTCAGGAAATACCTCATCTAAGGCATTCATCAGGGCCAGACATCTGTCGGTGATAAATGTAGAGGTTGTAGTCCGCCCGAGGAGGTCCCTTAATTGTTGAAGTGCCCACACATACATGTCTGTTGCTTCTGATACAAGGAAGGCGAAGGCAATGCTGAAGTTTTTGCCTATACTCGTCATCCCGATGAACTGAACCAAAGGCATTTTTGCTATGTTTGTTTTATAGGTAGCATCAATGCCTATGACATACGGGAACGCATGGAGCAGTAATCTAGATGTAGGGTGTGCAAAGAAGATGGACCCAAGTCGTGTTTGATCATCTAAATTGTGAAATATAATCATGTTATCTATCAAATTAAGATGAAACCTAAATGATTGAAGTTATTTGAGACATACTGAGTTGACTTACTTGGATCTGTAGTGTAATCGTAGTAGTAGTTGTTTTTGTCTAGGTCACTCAGCAGAGTCTGCACCATAGATCGACCATCTCTATTTACTAGTTTTGTTTTTTGTATCCGGTTGTATATGTCTTTCCTTGTTGCTGACGTTTCTGGGTTGATTGTTGTGAGCTCGGAATAAATTGCACAGGGGGCACACCGACTCTGGTTCTCTGGTCGATCATAATCTCCTCCGCCTCAGTCAGGCGTTTTCCCACAAAATGACCCTCTGCCCACTCTGCGAGATCATGGTTATGCCATCCGTTACCCACTTGCAAGAAACACCCGTAGCTTGTGTAATACCCCTTAATTTTAAAAGGGCAACCACATTTCTTTGAACCCGATGATCTGCGCCGGTTGATGACACCAGGTCGTGATGTCCTTCGTGGTTTCCAATACCTCTCGCATGTTATGTGGAAATCTTGGCCCGCCCGAGAACTTTGAATTATGGTGTAGATATGGTTGGGATGGCCAACACTATCTACCCAAGCTTTCGCTTCTTCTTTACCCCTAAAGGCCTGGTTTGTTTGAAATAAGTAACCTGTGTCCACCACCGGAGCTCGATTATACATCTCTTGCATGTAGTCATCCATATGTGCATAATGATCCGGAACGCCTTCATCAAATTCATCCCAATCTGAATCAGTGGTTGAGTCACTATCCTGCAATAAGGGTCAAGAGAATGTTAGATGAATATTGAAATATGAAATGTTAGTGCGAATATGATTAACAAAGACAATAAACTAAATACTTACTGGGCTTGATATTGGAACATACTCATGATCGGAATCTGAAGATTGACTCATGTTTAGAGAGAGAGCTTGCACAGTTTAACGAAATAAGTGTTGGAAGAGAGTAAGGAAATAGAGAGCTTCGAGAATATGGAGAGAGAGTGTGTGAAGATGAAATGGAGGAGGCATCCCTTATATAGAGGTTGGCCATGAACTAGCCACAAGGTTACAAGTTAAAAAAACGGTAACCTGGTACGTGTACAGTGACCTAGTACGTGTACCTTACCTGACAAAAGTAATTACCTATGGTAACTTTGAATTCACTTTGTACTGCAAACGGTAACCTGGTACGTGTACAGTGACCTAGTACGTGTACCTTACCTGACAAAAGTAATTACCTAAGGTAACTTTGAATTCACTTTGTACTGCAAACGGTAACCTGGTACGTGTACAGTGACCTAGTACGTGTACCTTACCTGACAAAAGTAATTACCTAAGGTAACTTTGAATTCACTTTGTACTGCAAACGGTAACCTGGTACGTGTACAGTGACCTAGTACGTGTACCTTACCTGACAAAAGTAATTACCTAAGGTAACTTTGAATTCACTTTGTACTGCAAACGGTAACCTGGTACGTGTACAGTGACCTAGTACGTGTACCTTACCTGACAAAAGTAATTACCTATGGTAACTTTGAATTCACTTTGTACTGCAAACGGTAACCTGGTACGTGTACAGTGACCTAGTACGTGTACCTTACCTGACAAAAGTAATTACCTAAGGTAACTTTGAATTCACTTTGTACTGCAAACGGTAACCTGGTACGTGTACAGTGACCTAGTACGTGTACCTTACCTGACAAAAGTAATTACCTAAGGTAACTTTGAATTCACTTTGTACTGCAAACGGTAACCTGGTACGTGTACCGAACCTGACAAAAGTAATTACCTATGGTAACTTTGAATTCACTTTGTACTGCAAACGGTAACCTGGTACGTGTACAGTGACCTAGTACGTGTACCTTACCTGACAAAAGTAATTACCTATGGTAACTTTGAATTCACTTTGTACTGCAAACGGTAACCTGGTACGTGTACAGTGACCTAGTACGTGTACCTTACCTGACAAAAGTAATTACCTATGGTAACTTTGAATTCACTTTGTACTGCAAACGGTAACCTGGTACGTGTACCTTTCCTGACAAAAGTAATTACCCATGGTAACTTTGAATTCACTTTGTACTGCACATGGTGTGTTTGGTACGCTTGATTTAGTAGTCGTTGAACTAGCCGTTGGACATGTCAGTGTTACTCAAATATTATAAAAGTGGGTATTAGTGTCCCAACATACTCATTCCTTACCCCGTGCTCTCTGAATCTGTCTAATTACATCTTGCTTGAACTCTTCACACCTTAATTCCCATTTCGCTCCCAAAATCAAATGGAGTTTCCTTTCTGTTTGCACGTTAATTATGTAGCTACTTTTGGTCGTCATGGAGCACAATTTGATAGAAGAGTGGGGCACAGACGCGTAGAAGTTACTATGCCATATCCTAGTAATCTCCGGGATCTACAACGACGAGTAATTCGAGCACTACAGTCCCTCCTCGGCAGAATAAACATAACAACAATGGTGTATTTGGGGCTGGAGGGCGACTACGAGTGGACTTTTATTCATGTACGAAATGATACATCAGTTCGCCGGATGATGGAGAATTACATGGAGTATAATGATTTCATCGCTCATATTCCATTACTTGTTATTTATGATCCTATTGAGCCCGATGATGATGATTTTCAACACCAAGAACCAATTTATGAGATGAGACGTAATGTAATAGCACGGGGAATAGAGAGACAAAGGTTAGGAAATAATTAGGTTATTGGTTATTGCGTATTTGATCTTGTTAGTTCTCGTGTTGTTATAATTTTCGGGATTTATAATCTTTAGTAGATGTTTGGACGTGGAATAAACGTGTTGTTATAGTTATTGACTTTCATTTATGTGATTCATACGATTTGGATTCAGGGACTTTTCTTTCTTAGGAATGTCTACATTTTGATATATTTCATTTCTCGTGACATATACAATCTTTGGTACATGTTAGATATTTCATTTCGACACTATCATTGCTGGAGAACATTCAACGACCAACAAAGAATTTAGACCGCCCAGATTGGCATTGATCTTAAGAAGCACATTTGTCAAATACTGATCGTTAACGTTGAAAGGAGCCATGCATTGTGTGACGATACCAAATTGTACCAAATTCTTCTTCTGCCAAGGCCCATAAATATCACAAATCTTTCTCTCAGGCAGCAAGCTCAATAGAAACAAAGGCATAGTGAAACGATGCATTTCTAGAAAAATTTTGCCATAGTCTCCCTTGTTTTTCTTATCTCCACCGGTTCTAAGAACCTCCACAAGGTCACCAGCATTGTCAGCAACAATTCCACCATCACCAAGTCCTCCAGAAAAAAACTACAACCACAGAAATTGTACTACCGTCTAACACACCAAGTCAAAATGAAAGACAACAAATAGTTCCAAGATGATACTAAAGTTTATTACATCCAAATCCAAGATGACAAGCACTAGGGTGCACCATGCTGGCGCTGGTAACTATCCCATATGTATAAAGAGCTGAACACATCCACAAGACCATCAGTTGCAGCCCTTTGTTCTTCTTCTGGCATCCCCTGACGATAGTATGACCAGTCCCATGCATTGTTCTCTTGGTAGTACGGGCGTGCAAGCTCACTTGCCTCAGACAGTAGCTGTAACACACTTGGTCAGGTAAGTACACATAAAAATAAAAGTGATATTTAATGATGTACTATGACAAAAAGAACTTACTAGACAGGGATCTGGACGATGAACCAGGGTGGTCTGATAAGTCTCAGGGTTTAGGATCTTCGGGTGTGTGTGCTTGGTGTACCAATCTAGGTAGAGTGGGTCACAAGCATGCAACCGCGCATTTGTGCGCGTATACCCTAGAACCAGCAATTTAGGAGTGTTTTCCCAGAAATTATACATGGGGGGGTATACACATGTGTAGGGTTGGGCTTTTCCTCTTTTTTCAGACCTTGGGTTGGGTCTAATAGGAGGTTCAGGGATATCCTGAATGTAACCAAACTGGCGTAGACAGCGACCAGGCATGTATGGCTCATTCAACCCCAAAATCGGTATGTTACCTCTATACCATGTACGCCCTCCATGAACATTAACATTGTCTCGACCGTAGGGCAACCAATCAATCTACAATGAACATTAATAGTAAAATGTAACCAACAACGAAAGACAAAAATAATAATGGTTCAATGTGTTAGCAACTACAAACACTTACATTTAGAGCAGTCAAAGCATCTAGATGCTCACGATATCCTTGCAGTGAACGATGATCCTGCACTTGAGAGGTAGATCTCACCCATCTTAGAGCCCAAGGTCTATCATCATTAGCGCCCCAGTCCGGGCTAATCGCTGGTCTTAATGTAGGGAAGTACGCATAAATCCAGCACTGTGCATATAAAACACTAGAATGATTAAGCAGTACCAATTATTAATACTCAGTGAGTTATCATATACTAGATGCACATTAGGACACATACCTCAAGTAACGTCATAGAACCACCTATCCCACTGGAGTCGGCACGAGATGCTATCCCTAGCTGGCGATATAACCATGCAAGAGTACCAGCTCCCCATGCATATTTACGAAGCTTGGTACCTTTCTTCACAGGAGCTACTAAACTGAACAGCTGTGGACTTAGACGACCGTTTGATTTACCAGCTAATATGGTGGTACCAATCAGATGATATAACCAACCACATGCCTGCTTCATTGCCTCTTCGTTTTCATCCCTACATTGCTGCAACAAGCTCGAAATTGATACAGCACCGGTATTCCACAGTGCCTCTGTCATACTCTCAACATCTGCCCCAAAATTAAGACAATCAGCCATTACCTCCTTCAACTCAGGGGTGGATGAATTCGCTGTCAATGAACGACCGACGATGGGGATTTGCAGTATCATCCACACATCATGCAGGGTAATCGTCATCTCACCAAACGGCATATGGAATGAGTTTGTATCAGGCTGCCACCTCTCCACAAAAGCACTGATCAGGGACATTGTTGTATGGCATCGTAATATCCTGTAGGTGCTCTATACCAGAATACTCAAGCATCTTCCTTGTTCTTGGTTTAGAAATTTTATCTTTTGGCCAGCAGGTAAGCATCACCCTACGGGATTTGATACTCAAAACCCCACGATCCTACATAATGACCAATATTTAACACTTACAAAAACGTAGTATGATATTAAATGATCAAATACAGGAGAAGATAGAGAACATACCTTAGCCGAGGTCCATAAGTCAAGCGCCACATGACCCCCGAAACTAGTGATAACACTAGTGAGTAGTGGACCGCCAGGAACTGGCACCTCTGTCAACTTCCAAGAGGTAGGAATGACTGGAACCATCGCTAGCGCTGCTTCCTCGTCAGTGTCATCCTCCTTATCCATGACTTCATCATCTTCCTTATCCTGCTCCTCATCCACGTCGGGTGAGTCCTCATCATCAGCACCACGACCATCGTCATCAGCATGTGGCAAACGCTCGGTCATCACATGGTCCTCAACAGCACGGGCAGGTGATGGGCGTGGTTGACGTGATGAACTACCACCGCCTGACGGAGCAGTCTGGTGGCTTGATTGCCCTGAGATATCGAAGCTAGAGCTGTGTAGTGATCTGTCAGAAAAAGCACTACTAGATGATGACAACTCTGGCATGCGTCTCCTCGGTATATTGAACACCGCTGAGTCATCCTCCGCTACCATTGGTGGTGCTGGTACTTGAAACGCCGGGTCGTTGGAAGATTGACCCGGATGGAAAGATGAATGGTGTGCTGCTTCCATGCGGGGGGCAGGATTACTCGGCCCTTCACCAGGAACATGTGCACGACGACGGTACGAGGCCGTCATCGCCTGCTCCGCACCCCGGTCTTTATTCTTCCTCTTCGTGACATGTCTCACTGCTTTTTTCAGACGATCCATCACTGCATACGAATATCACACAGTTATATTCCTCATTCATAACATAAAAATTCAAACATTTATAATCATATCATTCACAATATTACAATTCAAAAAAAATTCAAATATTAATAAATCATTCACAATATTAGTTAGAATTCCAAAAAATAACAAATTAAAACATTTAAAAATCATTCACAATATTACAATTAAAAAAATAACAAATTAAAACATTTATAAATCATACATAATATTATAATTAAAAAAAACATTTAAAAAATCATTAGAATTCAAAAAAAAAAGGTTAGAGCAGCTGCGCTGCTCTCTTTCTCCCGGGGCGAGCACTGCTGATGCTCTCCATCTCCAGGGTCGAGCAGGCCTGGTGCTTGAGTCCGCCAGCAGCGAGTAGCCGGAGTACTCGCCTCCTCCGTTTCCGAGTCGCCCTGCTGCTCGCCTCCACCACCTGAACGAGGAAC
Source organism: Limonium bicolor (assembly GCA_023374045.1). Classification (NCBI taxonomy): domain Eukaryota; kingdom Viridiplantae; phylum Streptophyta; class Magnoliopsida; order Caryophyllales; family Plumbaginaceae; genus Limonium; species Limonium bicolor. Next base: position 99,644,574 of record CM041782.1, read on the forward strand.
ATCAGCCACGAGCCGCCGTCCTGCTCGCGCCCTTCCAGTTCGAGCCGCCACCCTGCTCGCCCGTCTCCGAGTAGAGCATCCACCCTGCTCGCCCGCGCCCAGGTAGAGGACTCCGGCTACTCGCCCGCGCCCAGGTAGAGGACTCCGGCTACTCGCCCAGTTTTTTTTTTTTTTTAAATTTTCATGCTAATTTCGAAACTTTCATGCTAGATCTAGCTCAATTGATGTAAAATTTCAAAAAACTAACATCAAATTCATACTCAGGACACCCAAATCTATAAGTTACAAAAAAAAATTTCAAAAAACTCACCGGAAAATTTTTCCGGTAGTGGTGTTGCGGTGGTCCGGCTGGTGGTCGTGGTAGCTCCGGCGGTGGCTACGGTGGCGGCTCCGGCAGGTAGAAGGGAGGATCTGATGGAAGAGAGAGAGAGGAGAGATAGTGAGTAAGAGAGAAATGAAGAAAATAAGGGAGGTTACGCTATATATAGTACGAGCGTTTTTTACCCGAAATTGACGTTTTCAACTGCGATTTCAATACAACGTTCTGTAAGTGTAACAATGTTTGTAATTTAGTCAAACACAACATAAAATGTCATTAACTTATGTGGAGTCACAATTATAACGTTTAAATGCGCTTTAAAAGGGGTTTAACGTCTTTTATACGGGTTTATAATGTTTTGTACCAATCAGAGTGTTTTTTACTGTTTACGCTCAAGAAATTATTTTAAAAAAAACAAGAGTTACAACACGACATTATTACATGTGTACAACGTCAATATGAATTAAAAAAATTTTGTACTGCGGTGATTAGTAATTTTGTACTGCGAATAGCAACCCAGTTAGTTGTATCATATTGTACGACTTATATTAAGATTATTATCCTAACATGAGTAACATTTTATGTTGTATAATTACAACTTCTAAGGTTTATTTAATAAATACCTTAGTTTATAAATCCCATTTATTTATAGCTTGTCACACTATTTTATGTGAGTACCCTTCCTTATATTAATTCCATCTAAACCACCTTAATACCATTTACTTGTCATAACATTTATAACACAGTAGACCGTAGTCTAAAATTCATTTTCCAACCTTTATATTTTCGGTATAGCCCTTGAATTTATTTAAATTCCCTTTTTGACCACATAACATTATGTAATGTTATACCGAAATACTAATATCTTTTGCTATGATATTTTTATTTCCTTTAACATATAACCTATAGTTTTTATACAAAACTATTGTGTATTGCCTCATAGGTATATATTAAACCTTATATTTTTCCTTAAACCATAATTTCCTTTATTTACAAATCACCCCTTTCTTTTTACCATGTTATATATCCCATTTAATATAACATTTCTAACTTATAAAAGAGCATAACCTATGGTTATTTTTGTAAATTCCGAACAGACCTCAATATACATTTTATATTGTCATTAGGCCCAATTTATAACATATAGTTTGATAATATCATTAAAACTATATATTATACATATATCTCAATAAATACTCTTATATAATTCTAAAAATCTCCAAATTCCACCAAAGGGTTATAAATATCCTTATTAACCCATATACTCTTGGTATTTACCATTCCACCATCTATTTTTCTCCAAAGTGTCATAATGACATAATAACTATATATTATACTTATATAGTTCATTTTAATTCCAAAACTCACCAAATAAATTCCTAAAGATTCCTAATAGCCCATGGGTGTTTAAAATACCATTGTACACCCCTTTATTTTTGGTAATAACATATTTACCACATATGTTATAAAAATATTACCATAAAATGCATAACTTATTATAAAACCTTAAATAAGTTATCTAACTTATTTATTTTGGTCAAAACCTAGCATATGGTCAAGGTTGACCTCCTTAATATTTCCTTGACCAACCATTCCTTATAATTACGGTTTAGTACCCAAACTTTCTAAAATTCACCATTTAACCCCAAAACTTTATAAATTCTTATAAACTTTATTTTAACTCCTTTTTAACTCTAATTTTCGGCCTTATTATTCTAAAGCCCCAAATTTAATTTAATTACACCTAATACCCCATTTATTTTCGGTAATGCATTTATACTACTTAAACTTAATTAAAAGCTTGTAAATGCATAAATAAAATGGCCTAAATTACATGGCCTTATTACAAACATTTGCTCACAAAATAAATTACACATAAATGTCCCAAAATACATATACTTTCGGCCTCACCATATAATTTTTATTTATTTACCAAACTTCCACATAATGTCTTAAATTTGACAATTATGTTAATTAAATCTCTTAAATGACTAGCTTAATTTATCTTAGTCATTTTTTTCCATTTTTAGGTCATTATGACCCATATTTAAAGTTTCACTCTCGGCCACATATATATATATGCTTAGAAATTGTAAAAATCATAAGTTTAAGGTGTTTATACCTTGATTATTCCTTGTATGAGCTCGGTCACTTGTAGGAAAATTCACACTTGATTTAGACATGTTTAATACACAAAAACAAGATATGGTTACACTCCAAGCTTGAGCTTAACCATAAGGAATAATTAATGTAAGATTTAAGGCAAAAATCACCTTAAAAATGCAAGGGAAGTTCTAAGTGGTTTCGACCTGAACCAAACACACCACAAGGTGTTAGATCCACCATATTGACATAGGAAATAGTTAGATCTCGAAGTGCTACCTTGTTATTAGGTTTTACCTTGGAAAAATGCCTTAAAAGAGAGTATTTCTCTTGGATCTCGGCCATCCTTGCTCCAAATGGCTAACCAACAGATTCCACATGAAAAGGAGAAGAAGATGAGGCTATGACCAAAGTTTCACAGCCAAACTCGAAGGGAATCAAAAGTTATGAGCTTAAAGCACATTTTTACCTTAAAATGTAGATTTGAACAACCTTGGTCCCTCTACTGGTCTCAACCGAGTTTAGCTCTTGTTCTAACCTTAGAACACTGAGAATAAGCCATAGGAATTGATGAGCCACGAAATCTAGGTGTTGGTGGTGAGAAGATGAAGAAAAGAGCTAAAAATGACATTAAAACACTTACATTAGGACTTAGGAGCTAGGTTTGCCTTCCATGCTCAAGAACAGACTTGAGAGCTTCAATGGAAGGGAGGAGCTCGGCTGGGCAAGGAACGGACAAGGAGGAAGGAAAGAGTGGGAAAGGCTTGAATTTGAAAAAGTAAGTTAATTTCAAAAGTAAATGTATTAGGTATGCATTATTGCCAATCAAAGACTTATGCTGCCTCCTCTCTTATTGCTGCCGATTTCCAAGGGTAAATGGGTCATTTACTGCCCATTGACCAACTTGGTCATTTGACTCATGCGGGCCCCACTTTAGGGTTTTATTAATATTTTAATATTAAATTTGTAAAAATTCGTAAATTTCTGGAATTAAATTCCTAATATCATATAATATGATATTTTATTATATTTAAAGGTATTTATAACCTTTTAGCATTTAAAACCAATTTAGAAGGCGATTACACAAAAACGTGCTTTAAGGAGTTTTAGCGCACATTTTGTGTTGCCTGGTGTTTCTGAGCTCTGTTTTCTTTGACAACAGTCTTGTTGTGTTCCTTACATGATATTTGATCATGTAATTCAATTTTATATCATTTAGAGGTCATTTGATTTTTAAGGTTTTCCTAGAGCACCTTTTTGCCCTTTTTGACCTTGAATCATGTAAATGCTTTTTCTTTGTGTTGGAGTGTTGTCCAACGGTTATAATATGTTTAGTAGTATGTTAATTCTTAGGACAAATTTTTAGGTCCTAAGAAGTTTATTTGGGTATTTATTTACCCTTAACAGTCAAAGGGTGCAACATCTTGTTTTATGTTGACCACTGTTGTTCTCAGTTGACTTTTAAGGTATGTTTAGGCCTTAATTAATATGATTAAATATTTAATCCATGTTTAGCAAGTTTGGGGTATTTCAATCTACCCCCCTTAAAAATACTTCGTCCCGAAGTCTCTTAATCAAGTAGGTAAGTATATATATAAGTATAACTACCCATTGTTCCCATACTGTATATCTATGTGATATATCCTTTACATACATCGTGTTGCGCTTATACAGCACATAGCCATCACGTTGTGGCGTTAGTTCAATCATATATGGATATAGGTGATCCATCAGCACCATCATTTCCTATCAGTTCTACAAGTCCTGACAACCTTCCTGAGGTGTCCATAACATTCCATTGTTCCACATTCCATATCTAATGATTCATTTCGTATCTAGGCGATACCATATGTAATCATTCTATAAAGCAATATGAATACATGTCACAAATAGCATAAAAAGTGTTACACACATGGTGTAGACACAACATTCATACAGGTATCTCGTAAGATACGTACATACAAGTGTACATTCACACACAAACAAACCAAACAACGCACGCCCCGCGTACCAACCATAACCAACAAAACCAATTCACTGTATGCTATGCATACTAAATAATTCACATACTAACCAAACAAACCTCGTATGCCCCGCACACCACCAATTCTTTGTATGCAATGCATACTAAACAAACAAAACTTAGTGCACACATGTGCACAGCCAAGAGGCTCTACCCCCCTTAAAAAGGGTTACGCCCCGTACCCCACAAGTATACAACAGCCGCTCAACAAGGAGCGCTGGATACTTGGCTCTCAAAGAGTTTCCAACTCGTGGATTATCCTCATATCAGAGAGACGGGTATGACTCTAGCCCTTCAGGGCTCCACAATGTACAAAGGGTGAGGCAATTTGTGCTCTCTCCCAAGTTCATTCTATGGGCCCACTCGCTCCGTATGAGGTGCAGACCCATGAACAATGCTCAATTTGCCTCTTTTTTTGCTGTGAATCCACTGTTTGGATCACTAGCATACATGCGTGTGTTTTCTCTCACTGACATTCAGTTTGAGATGTAATATGACATTGGCTACTGTTAGTACTTAGTGCTCTTTGCACTTGTCTTTGTAATACTAAGACGTACCAGCCTATATGTCAAAGATGATGTTTGTCATCCATGTCTCCTGGTGATTTTTTTTGAGTAACCACTGTTGTAGTTCTTTTTTTTTTACACACTCGTGTTGATATTCACTATCTTTCTGCATTCCTCTAGATTAATAACTGCACGAGTGCAATACCAAAACACTCAGTCATACAGAGTGCAGAGGCGTAAACGCTCAACAGCTAATATCCAATGAGTCAAACAAAAGATGTGGAATTATCCTGTGAGTGGTACATTCCAAATCCACTGTTCTTGTAAGGTATCTGCTATCATATAGCTTTGTTTTTCCTCGCGTGGTCACGCGTTTATGTCCATACATCTAGTAGATTTCCTCTGGATTGCAAGTATTTGCTTGATCCTTATGAGGGTTCTACATATTTTTTCGTCCATAATGGTTTTCCTGTTTCTTTTTTTTTTGTTTTCCTGTCCTTAAACTGCTCCTTTGTCTACTCTGTATACTGTCCACTGTTCTCTGTCGAAGATTCTCACCCTTTTTTTTTCTCTAGTCCGTTGTTTAACTGCGGCTCTTCTCGTCCATCTTCGAGGTAATCCGTCTTACTGTCCGTAGAATGGAGTTGACTACTTCTCGTGTTCCTAACACTACTTGTCTACTTGCATGGGGTACCGTACTGATACATTACTACTTACCCGACTAACTTATAAATAAGTCTGTCAGGCCCACATGCTCCTAACGGAGTGCGGTCGTCCCATGACTCGTTTAGTAAACTGGTAATGTCTGTCACACGGTTATAATGAAGTATTCTGTTGTCAACCTCCCTTTGATGGATATCCCCTTTTTTTTTGTTCTTCTACTTTTTTTTCTCTCTTCTTCTTTCTTCATCATTTTTTTTTGCTTGTTCTTCTTTTTTTTTTTGTAATAGTTCATGTTATCAGTTATCCTGTAATAAGTGATGTTGCCTTTGTGGCAACCGTGGTAACTTGTATCATAGACTAGTATTATTCAACTCGGTGTAAGTAAAATCCGTGCTATATTAGCAAACTTGTTTCTCTTTTTTTTTATCTCATTGAGTACAACACATTTTTCCTTTTTCTCCCTGTTGTTTTTTTCTTTGGTCATTTCTCATCCATAGTTCATATTCGTCCCCTCATCCATGTAATTGGATGCATTGCAGATTGCATAATAGTTTGAGCAGCTTGGCTCTTCACTTCCCAACCATCCTCACTGACGGTGGTGCATCTACAAAGGGTATGCTTGTCCATAAGGACTAAACATGTATCACCGGTAGTGATTAGCATTAAATGCAAGTATTCTCTGATGGTATTTGGCTAATAGCCCTGTCTGAAACTTCCTCGAACGTTTAAACTGGTGTGTGTTTTTTTTTTACAGTCATAGTGGCTGTATAATGTGTCCAGTTGCAGTGGTTGGACTATCGGTCCTTCCAAATTGCATAGGTTTCTAATCTCCAGGTTTCAATGAAAAGGTTTGAACAACAGTTTTTTTTTATAAAAGGTTAAAAGTAGTAGTTGTTGCGGTTGCATTTGCAGTAGCTGTTACTGTTGTTGCTGTCGCTGCACTTGCTGTAGCAAGTGCGCAAGGCAGATGGAAATTTCAGTGGTTTACTGTCATAGCGCTTGCAATAGCAAGTGCGCCATGCAGGTGGAAATTCTGGTTCAGTGATTCCCGGTCTCATTGACTCTGTGTCGTAGAGTATAGGCTACATGGTAATGTAAGCATTAACATCCTGTTCATATATATATCCGTCAAGGTTTAAAGCTTTTGGTACTGAGTACACACAACTAATCCCAAAGTCTTACACAAAAGGCGAGTGGTCAATGACACACTCCCACATACTTATAACATAGCCCTTCTAACATTCAAAGTAAGCACACAACATAGTAAGTAAAAGTCTTCCACAGCGGTCTCATGGAGTAGGGTACTCATGCCCTATCTACTCCCTTGCCCTTCTGGGCTCCAGCATCAGCAGATGTCTAGCCATCCTGACCGCCTCGTGGTACTCCAGATCCTCCAGCTGAGGTCTTCTGAGTATTCTTTGGTGGCCTGTAATTACGGCTCTCTGGGTTCATCCAACATTCAAATTCCCTATGGCCCTCTTTGTGGCAGCACCGACACTCGACTTTGCGCCTTCGCAGTCGACCCCTGGATGGTCCTTCCCACAACGCTTACAGTAAAAATGGCGCTGGGGCTGTCCGGTGCCTGATGATAGTATTTAAGTTTAAGTTAAAATCTGTTGATATAGGGGTTAAGATTATATTTGAATTTAAGAGGTAGGTGTTCTCACCCTTAGGAGGTGCAGATCTCAGGCGTCATCAATAGCTAGGCCAGTCACTGCAGGACGGGCTCTTTCCCTTTCTTTCCCTGTGACCCTGCTGCCCTTTCTTTGGAAAGATTTCCTTTTAAGGTGCGGGTCAGCATTCGTAAGTATTTAGTATGATAGTATTTAAGCATGGGAATAAGTCCTTACTTTCCCTTTTTCTGGCCATCGCCTGAAGATGCTCCTCCACCCTCAGACTCTCCTTCAGGGTTCTTCCTTTCTTTGCCCCTAGAGTCTCTTCCCGAGTCTGGAGCATTAGCTCCGTCCTCGAGGCAGCATCATAACACTCCTGGAATCTCATTGGTAAGTTCTCACAAAGTTATACGGTACTATAGTAAGTAAAGAATTTATGGCATTCATGTTAATACCTGTATGGTTGTGTAGAGGTAGCACCCATCGCCATCTGGATGCGAAATAATTCCTCCCCGGAACTTCTCGATCTTTACGGTTTCTGAGTAATCCACACCGGGATGAAGTCCAGTAGACCAATGAATCGAGCGTAATACTCGTCCACGGTCAGACCTCCCTGGGTCAATGTTTCAAACTCATGGCGCTTCTTCTGTTTGAGGTGCGCCGGGTAGTACTTCCCTCTAGTAATTCAACAAAGCACCACGAAAAGTCAGGCGTAGCCAGGTGCTGGTCCTTGACCAACCTCCACCAAGTGCTGGCTGCATCCTTCAGATGGAAAGCAGCAATAGCGACCCTCTTGTCGTCAGGTACTTGTAAAGCTTCAAATGCTTTCTCGTGTTCAACAATGTAACGCTCCAAAGCTACGGGGTCTGGTTCCCCTGAATATGTAGGTGGTCGGGTCTCTGTAACTGATTTCAGCCAGTTTGTTTCCCTGGGCTGTGGCGGGTGGGCTGGTGCTCCTCCTATCTGAGTACCCAGCTGTGCAAGAACGGCTGCAACCGTCTCAGCAACTCCTGGAATGCCGGGGTCACCGCCTCTACCTCTTCCAGTACCACGCCCTCTAGTACCACTAGACATCTGTAGTACAGTATGTCACATAAATACTCGGTAAATTACCGTACACAACCAATAGATATTAAATTGCCTTAAGGCTAACCTGTCACGCAATTTGCGTCTCTAGACACAATATCTTTCTAAGACAAATCGTCTCGTATCTCCCAAATGTTTCCCAATGTTTCCCAAGTCCTAAGCTCACTGTCTTAACCTACTTTCTCGTCATCAGAGCGGTACTCCACTCTGATACCACTTTTGTAACACCCCTCTCCATAATCACGATATAATCCCTCACGTAGCAATAAAAATGTCTCGCAGCGGAAAAATAAATAACAATTACAAAACTCACACGGGTGTCACCGGCCATTACTCGCCCATGCGAGCAACGTAGCCAAACTACATCCAACTTCCAAAATAAACAAACTGCTAACCGCAGTGATAACGAGAAACTCCTATACATCATACTAAGTCCATAAATTATAATCATCGACAAGTGAGCGTCTACCCAATCCTGAAAAAATACATAACCTTACCATAAGACCATACACCATCTTCATTACTATACAACATCTCCAATTACCCTGTTCCTGCTCTTCAGCTCCGACAATGATCAACAACCTGAAATGGTGTAGTATCAGCGATAGACGCTGAGTATGCCGGGCCGGGACCCTAATGGTCACTTGTCATTTTAACCATCTCATTATTAGATTGGTTTCATGCTTTTCCATTTTACAGTTATAAACAATACTGTAGTAAGCATGTATAATAAATATAATCAACCATCCAAATATTCATAAACATTAATCATCCATCCAAACCAAACATTCATAGGATATTTCAAACAACACTTGTATATCGAACGTATCGAGCAATAACAACAATATTTTGTACAATATACAATCGCCGTAGCGTTCACCATCCACTGTCAATTTATTTTAGTTTGGCTTTCAAGCCCCATCCATAAGTACAATGTACATTCGCCGTAGCGTACAGCATCCATAGTTAATTATGTACCATGTACATTCGCCGTGGCGTACAGTTTTCATATTTAATTTACCTTAGCCTTGTAGGCTCTATCCAACCATGTTTAATTAATATCAGCAGGGCGTCATGTTAGGACAACCCGATAACCTCACCATGGACAGTAGTCCCCCGTACACACAAAGGTGCTCATTTCGCCAGAGGTCCGGAGGCCTCTGACTCACTTATGTCTCGTAAGACGTCCATAAAAAGGCCGTAGCCACCTGATCCACAAACCTATTTGGGTTCATTGGATATAACCTGGAGCGGAATCCAATTAGGAAACCCCTCAGTGATCACAAATGCGCAACCAAGTGGTTCGTAAACCACCGGGATTCCTCACCTCAATCTCATACCATCACTCTCTCATAATGTTTAAGATCTGCTCTTAGTCTTATGGAGAATATATTTATTAACCAGCGGCCCAATGGGTCTCGCATACCTAGGAGTCATCTAGGTGATATTTATGTTAGAGATCCATGCTCTAGAGACCGACAATGTCGTGACTCATTCCTAAGTGTTTTTCTTAGGTCACCATATACTTAATATTAATGTCATGGTATTATATCAAGTAACCGTCATGTCATCACAACGCATATGTATGTTTATATAAGTCGATCTATAGTCGACGTAGTGTTAGTCCCGTAGGACGCTCGTGCATAAATAATTAATGCAGTAGCACACAATCACATACATACATCCACACATATAACACACAAGTTATATCAACCAAATCCGAGCCCAAGGAGCAACCTTAGGTCAACTCGGCAACCCCTTTACATACCGTTCACCCTGACAGTATTACGGTGGAGTATGAATCAGCAAGATCCTATGCTCCGTGTAGTCCGCTAGCTCGTCAAGCGTCCTTGTCAGAAGTATACACTAAACGGTAATACAAACTATACGTCAGTCTCCATGACTAACTACATCCGGTATTTCCGAATAATAAGCAACCCCGACAGTTCACCTCTGTTTTCTACAGTTGTTACGGGTTTCTTTAAAACATCGGTTTGTTACTTAAAACGCGTACGTCAAAACTATTCCAACTGTTAAGTTTAATTCCTTATATTTCTTTTAATCTTATCCACCTCTAGTTTAGGTACGTAACCTATAGTTGCATGTATGCATGCATGATTGTATTACATTATACTCTTTTTCGTATTGTATCATTTATTATATTATATTATATTATACTATTTTTCCCACCATCCATTATAATACAATGTATTATATAATCCCTTTATCCTTAGCAAATAATACTTGCTTCCAAAACTCATAACTTATAGTTCGTAACTATATATATTTTTTTTAAATAACCACCACCATTAAATCATATGGTTTCCAACCAAAATATATATATCCACCTTATATACATTATTCTTGTGTATGTATATATTTACCACGTAGGTAATTCCCATGAGTTTAATAAACTCTTATATTCTATGTTACTTTTTATCATCTTTTTATTAGATGATTATTCCCATTAGTTGTATCATATTGTACGACTTATATTAAGATTATTATCCTAACATGAGTAACATTTTATGTTGTATAATTACAACTTCTAAGGTTTATTCAATAAATACCTTAGTTTATAAATCCCATTTATTTATAGCTTGTCACACTATTTTATGTGAGTACCCTTCCTTATATTAATTCCATCTAAACCACCTTAATACCATTTACTTGTCATAACATTTATAACACAGTAGACCGTAGTCTAAAATTCATTTTCCAACCTTTATATTTTCAGTATAGCCCTTGAATTTATTTAAATTCCCTTTTTGACCACATAACATTATGTAATGTTATACCAAAATACTAATATCTTTTGCTATGATATTTTTATTTCCTTTAACTTATAACCTATAGTTTTTATACAAAACTATTGTGTATTGCCTCATAGGTATATATTAAACCTTATATTTTTCCTTAAACCATAATTTCCTTTATTTACAAAATCACCCCTTTCTTTTTACCATGTTATATATCCCATTTAATATAACATTTCTAACTTATAAAAGAGCATAACCTATGGTTATTTTTTGTAAATTCCGAACAGACCTCAATATACATTTTATATTGTCATTAGGCCCAATTTATAACATATAGTTTGATAATATCATTAAAACTATATATTATACATATATCTCAATAAATACTCTTATATAATTCTAAAAATCTCCAAATTCCACCAATGGGTTATAAATATCCTTATTAACCCATATACTCTTGGTATTTACCATTCCACCATCTATTTTTCTCCAAAGTGTCATAATGACATAATAACTATATATTATACTTATATAGTTCATTTTAATTCCAAAACTCACCAAATAAATTCCTAAAGATTCCTAATAGCCCATGGGTGTTTAAAATACCATTGTACACCCCTTTATTTTTGGTAATAACATATTTACCACATATGTTATAAAAAAATTACCATAAAATGCATAACTTATTATAAAACTTTAAATAAGTTATCTAACTTATTTATTTTGGTCAAAACCTAGCATATGGTCAAGGTTGACCTCCTTAATATTCCTTGACCAACCATTCCTTATAATTACGGTTTAGTACCCAACTTTCTAAAATTCACCATTTAACCCCAAAACTTTATAAATTCTTATAAACTTTATTTTAACTCCTTTTTAACTCTAATTTTCGGCCTTATTATTCTAAAGCCCCCAAATTTAATTTAATTACACCTAATACCCCATTTATTTTCGGTAATGCATTTATACTACTTAAACTTAATTAAAAGCTTGTAAATGCATAAATAAATGGCCTAAATTACATGGCCTTATTACAAACATTTGCTCACAAAATAAATTACACATAAATGTCCCAAAATATATACAATTTCGGCCTCACCATATAATTTTTATTTATTTACCAAACTTCCACATAATGTCTTAAATTTGACAATTATGTTAATTAAATCTCTTAAATGACTAGCTTAATTTATCTTAGTCATTTTTTTCCATTTTTAGGTCATTATGACCCATATTTAAAGTTTCACTCTCGGCCACATATATATAAATGCTTAGAAATTGTAAAAATCATAAGTTTAAGGTGTTTATTACCTTGATTATTCCTTGTATGAGCTCGGTCACTTGTAGGAAAATTCACCACTTGATTTAGACATGTTTAATACATAAAAACAAGATATGGTTACACTCCAAGCTTAAGCTTAACCATAAGGAATAATTAATGTGAGATTTAAGGCAAAAATCACCTTAAAAATGCAAGGGAAGTTCTAAGTGGTTTCGACCTGAACCAAACACACCACAAGGTGTTAGATCCACCATATTGACATAGGAAATAGTTAGATCTCGAAGTGCTACCTTGTTATTAGGTTTTACCTTGGAAAAATGCCTTAAAAGAGAGTATTTCTCTTGGATCTCGGCCATCCTTGCTCCAAATGGATAACCAACAGATTCCACATGAAAAGGAAAAGAAGATGAGGCTATGACCAAAGTTTCACAGCCAAACTCGAAGGGAATCAAAAGTTATGAGCTTAAAGCACATTTTTACCTTAAAATGTATATTTGAACAACCTTGGTCCCTCTACTGGTCTCAACCGAGTTTAGCTCTTGTTCTAACCTTAGAACACTGAGAATAAGCCATAGGAATTGATGAGCCACGAAATCTAGGTGTTGGTGGTGAGAAGATGAAGAAAAAGAGCTAAAAATGACATTAAAACACTTACATTAGGAGCTTAGGAGCTAGGTTTGCCTTCCATGCTCAAGAACAGACCTTGAGAGCTTCAATGGAAGGGAGGAGCTCGGCTGGGCAGAAGGAAAAACGGACAAGGAGGAAGGAAAGAGTGGGAAAGGCTTGAATTATTGAAAAAGTAAGTTAACTTTCAAAAAGTAAATGTATTAGGTATGCATTATTGCCAATCAAAGACTTATGCTGCCTCCTCTCTTATTGCTGCCGATTTCCAAGGGGGTAAATGGGTCATTTACTGCCCATTGGCCAAACTTGGTCATTTTGACTCATGCGGGCCCCACTTCAGGGTTTTATTAATATTTTAATATTAAATTTGTAAAAATTCGTAAATTTCTGGAATTAAATTCCTAATATCATATAATATGATATTTTATTATATTTAAAGGTATTTATAACCTTTTAGCTCATTTAAAACCAATTTAGAAGGCGATTACACAAAAACGTGCTTTAAGGAGTTTTAGCGCACATTTTGTGTTGCCTGGTGTTTCTGAGCTCTGTTTTCTTTGACAACAGTCTTGTTGTGTTCCTTACATGATATTTGATCATGTAATTCAATTTTATATCATTTAGAGGTCATTTGATTTTTAAGGTTTTCCTAGAGCACCTTTTTGCCCTTTTTGACCTTGAAGCATGTAAATGCTTTTTCTTTGTGTTGGAGTGTTGTCCAACGGTTATAATATGTTTAGTAGTATGTTAATATGCTTAGGACAAATTTTTAGGTCCTAAGAAGTTTATTTGGGTATTTATTTACCCTTAACAGTCAAAGGGTGCAACATCTTGTTTTATGTTGACCACTGTTGTTCTCAGTTGACTTTTAAGGCATGTTTAGGCCTTAATTAATATGATTAAATATTTAATCCATGTTTAGCAAGTTTGGGGTATTTCATAACAAATATTCTTATCAATATTATTTGAGTTGGTTGAACTAATATTTACAAATAATATTATCTTTTTATTTATTATTAATAAATATAACCAACATCTCCCACTCAACCAAAGGTCAAATACTCGAGAGCTTTCGGTTTTCATACACAAATAGGCGTGCGACCTGGCAACAACGGAAACACCTGCAATGTGGATAACTCCAAACCAAACCTCTCAGGCCAGAATGAAGCATCCAAAAAAAGTTGCCAGCACCTCAAGTCCAAATTCTGTTCGACTAATCCAAACTCAACCCAGATTCTTCAACATATGGATGAGCAGGATACCGTGACCAATCACTATAACTACTAAAGTTACTGGCGCCAGCAATTGTCACTTCAGTCTGAACTACTCTTGTAAACTTTTCCTTTTACTTGGCATCGTATCTTAATGGCAATAACCGCTTTCCCAGAAGGTTACACTAAAACCGTAAAAATCATGGAATCTTGGTAATCCTTCCAAAGTAGCAACATCATTACCACTATTACAACCCAAGTCAAAAGGTCAAAAGGTGCAAATAACAAACATTGACTCACACAGCGAAGGAGCAAGGATCAATCCATACGCTTCAATGAGGTCACTAGCACGTACCGTGTGAAAGTACGTTGTGGGGAGTTCTCTTACATAGAGGATGTCAACTTCCACCCACACGAGTCTAAAAGGTTCACATAGACACCTCCCACTCGGGTAAAAATGAACTTGCATGGGTACAGGAACCTTTATTCAATATCCCATGTGGATTAACCAATAACCCTTTAAACATAGACTACAAAAGTCTCCCACTAACTTTGAGTCACTAAGACAAAGTTAGCATTACTTCATGATAACATATATCCAGTGAAGCTGGCTACTTGTGTGAGAAAGTATGCCTTATAGTTCATTGACATCAATACACAACATAATATTTTGACAAACAAAATATTGAAGAGAATAAGCATTCTTATATCCAACAAGGTAAACATTACTGTGGCCATAGCATAACACATAGTTTGCTGTGCTCTAAAAGTAAAACTTTTGACAACTTCCAGTGTTCAGGGTCTGGATTTGTATGGAAACGACTAACAATTCCAACTACATAACAGATATCCAGCCTTGTGTACAACATAGCATACATTAAGCTACTAACATCACTGAAATATGGTACATTATTCATATAGACTACTTCTTTTGAGCTAGGTCCATACCCGCACTAAGCATAGAATCTTTTTGGTTATGAGAGTCATTGGGTGTACAATCACTAAAATGGTATATTTTCAAAATATTATTAAGGTAAGGTAATTTTCTTGAGACAAACCCAAGATCTTTATCTTCCTATTTCTTAATATTTTGACTTCCAGTACATAACTGGCTTCACCCTTATCCTTCATGTCAAACTTGGATGTCACTAGCTATTAAGATGTCATCTACATACAAAGTTAGAATGCCAAATCCTTTGTATGTATAACTTATATAGATACAATGGTCTTCATTTATAATGGAAAACTTGTCCTTGACCATTGCCTCATGCAATCTAATATTCCATTGTCTAGATACCTGCTTAGGACCATAGATGGATCTATGAAGACGACATACCTTCTTCTCTTGACCCTTAACCTCAAACCCATGAGGCTGGTCCATATGTATCTCCTCCTCAAGATTTCCATTGAGGAAAGCAGTCTTTACATCCATCTGATGTAATTCTAAGTCCAGACGGGCAATATAGCCAAAAATAGTCGGATGGACCCAAATCTCACTGCAAGTGAGAATGTCTCATCATTACCGACTCATTCCTTTTGAGTATAGCCTCTTACCAAATAAAAGATCACCCAAGTTCCAAACTTGGTTATTGTTCTTGGACACTAACTCTTCTTCCATTGCATTATCCATTCGGATCCATAAAACATGAGACAGTGTCTTTAAAAGTCATAGGCTCATGTCAATTGCGTTCCTCCTCCTGAACTTGAGGATTCAAAAGAACATCTTCAACAACCATATCATTCTGATTACTTAAATCTGGTTGTTGATTAGGATCATCTAGTTCATAGAACTCTTGATCCCTAGTTGCTCCATAAATGGATGAATAATCATTTACCAAGAATGTGGTAAAACATCGAGCACCAAGCTTGACAATCATACTCATTAGGCCACAAATATTTGAATGAATTAGCTGCAATGGTTGAGTAGTCCTTTTCTCTATAGAAAATGGTTTCCTAGTAGATTTTCCAGCTAAACAATGCTCACACTTAGCGAGTTATAGCTTCTTGAGTTCCACCAAGGAGCTCTTCTCTTGCTAGTCTATTCAACCGATCAATACCAATATGACCAAGTCTAGCATGCCAAAGTTCTGAATCATCATAATTAATAACATAAATTGAATGAAAATGATTACTTAAACCACATGGCATTAAATACTACTAAACCATTCAATAAAGAGTTATTACTGAAAAATGTACCAATATTAAGCAACTAAAGTCGATCCTTCAAAACAAATTTGAAGCCTAACCTAAGAAGAGATGGAAAAGAGACTAAATTTTGCCTTATTTCAGGGGCATACAAGTCATTATGTAAATACAAAGATTGACCACTATGCAAAACTAATCTGCAGGTTCCAATCTTGTGCACATCAATGCTGGTATCCTTCCCCATGTAAATATTTTGGCTTCCTCTTCTAGGAATCCGGCGAAGCTCTACAAAAGATGTTCGATCCCAAGTCACGTGCTTTGTTGTTGCTGTGTCTACAGTCCACATAGAACATGTATTAGTTAACACATAACATGAAGCAACAAAACAAGAGGAAAGGTATGAACACCAAGTAAATACCTCAAGCTCTGGGCACTCTTTAATAAAGTGCCCTGATTTTCTACAATTGTAGCAAACACCTTTAGACTTGCCTTTAGCACCACCAGCTTTTGGCTGGTTCTTTGGATCTTTACCACCATTGGCATTGCCTCCCTTCCTTTTCTTCCACTGCCCTTTCTTAAAGTCACGGTTACCATTATTCCCTCTTTTATGCCTATGATTCTTATGACCTCTATTGTCAGAATCAATAGCATACACCTCATTAGCTGGTTTTTCATAGAGTAACCTATCCTCTTCCAACTCAAGATGACGAGCAACATTATCAAAGGTGCGGATGTTATCATCATGGGTTAAAGTCTGCTTCAGAGAATCCCACTCAACACTCCGAGGGAGAGATCTGATCAGAGCTTGAACTTGCTGCTATCAGACAACTCATGTCCTGCAGCTTAAGCTCATTAACCATATTAGACATGAGCAGTAATATGTTCAGCCATAGTCTTATCAGACCTCTTTTTGTAGCTATCAAGACGCATTTGTAATTGTCTTCTACGAGTAACAGTGCTTCCTCCAAAGTTCCGCTTGACTGCTTCCCATACTCCATTAGCAGTTTGATGGGTTTTGAAGCGCAGCATCAAGTCACTTCTCATACTACTTAAAAGTATGATCCGGGCAGTGTGACTCTTCTTCTTCGAGGCATTATAGGTTTCTAGCTCCCTACGTGCCTGGGCGGAGTGTCCCTCAGCAGACGGAGCCTCCATGACTTGTAGAGTTGCATCCAAAAGTTCTTGGTCTTCCAAGACGTACTGAACTTTACGACTCCACGTATCGTAATTTCGTTCAGTTAGTTTTTCACCTTTGTTAAGATCTGCTACTATACTCTTTGATACAACATTCATCTTACAAAAAAATGATGTCATTAGTTGTTGTGTCTTACACGTGTACATAACACTACTTGTTTATAGTATTGTTAAAATATTTATCAAAGTATAAGAAACAAAAATATGCTCCACGCATACAATCAATTTCAGTACTTAGACTTACAAATTAACATACCATAAACATGCAACAAATGAATTTATAATTTCAAAACAAATTTGAAATTATGACGGTTCCCATTATCAATGAAAAACAAATTTTCCGTATTATTGTTCCATTAATAAATTCCTACTAAAAGAATTATTAAATTAATTAGTGTCCACCAAAGACAAACTAGACAAACTAGATTAATTGAAATTATTTGAACAACTTATGTTCAAAAGATTAAATTGTTTGATGTCTAATAAAGACAATCTAGACAAACTAGATTAATTAAAAACATTGGAACAACTTATGTTCTATTTTAATTAGCGAAATTATTATTCATAAAATAATAGAATAACAATTACTAAAAACATGGAACAATAATATTCGTCACAAAAACGAACAATAATATTAATCTTACAACTGTAGGAATCTAATGTTACAAAAACATTTCAGCAACCTTCATATGTTAAAACATACATCTATGGTATTATATAAATATTATTATGTAACTTATACATATCCGGTTCGATATATTTACGCGTTAGAACTAACCGTATAATTAACACTCAAATTACTCACAAAGAGAGTAAATATGTCACGTAGTTAATAACCATATATCGATCTATATAATTAATAATGATTCCCGAGTATAGGAACAAATCATCTCTTAGAAACAAGGAAACAAATTCCTAGTTTTTTTTCCGGTTCTTTTATGTAAAACAAATTTACCCGAAATAAAAGGAATGTTAAAGATAAATATCTCAGAATCAATTAAATCCTTCCTACGATAATGGAATCAAAACCACTCTATATTATCTTCATCACAGGATTAGGAACAAATCCAATCATAAAAAAATAATTTCACCCAAGAAATATGTAATTCCAGCGACTCTTCTGTCACGCAAAATGACAACTATATATACTTACAATTACAGCAATAAAAACACCATGACACGGTTCCTAGTTATCTTGGGTTTCTCTCTGAGAGAAAAAACAATCGATTACGATAAAAAAAACACGTAATCCACTTTACCATGACAATTGCAGGTTTACTGACATTATTTTAATTGACAAATTTCTAGTACCCGCTTCGTAAACAATATAAAATCAACTACCAGAATCCATTGCGATAAAACCAAATGAGCATGCCTCTTCTGGCAACAACCAATATCGATTATAATACTCCTTTTTCTGGTCACTAAAACCATGCGCAACAGAAAAAAACTTATTTACGGCGGAATCAATATCACTCAATATCAACAATACCAGTCATTTAGGAACCTAAATATTGCCGACATATCTACATCAATGAGCGAATAATAAAAAACAAGAGACATACTGTTTCATGAATCCACACCACATACATACCATTGATCACGGTCTCATTCTTGATTCATGAATTAGAAACGAAAGATAGCGTACTACTTTGTTTCGGCAACGATCGAACAATATTTTGTTTTAATACGGGAAACGCCACATACAAAGTTAGGGCTTGGGCGCAATAATTTTATTTCGACATCTCCACGCAAAGTTATATACTCGCCGATTGATTACTCTCAGCAACTAACGAATCAAAAAGAACAAATCCAGCTCTGATACCACTGTTAGAATTTATATATCGATTAGGGTACCTACCTCTTGAGCGCAGCGGAATTATATAGATCGTTCTTTCTGTTCGTTGTCAACCGGATCGTCTTCCTTTGACAGCAACTGTTGAATCCTTCGCGTCTACCAGGTGGAGGAGACCACAGCAGCACTCCCCACGCTATCCACGACCTAAGAACCCTAACGGCTCTCTCCCTCTGTATTCTGTGGGAAATAGAGATTCTGTATTTTTTGTCAGTTACTGGAAACTAATTCCATAGTCTCTATATATAATAATAACAGAAAGAGATAAGAATAACAAATATTCTTATCAATATTATTTGACGTTGGTTGTAACTAATATTTAACAAATAAATATTATCTTTTATTTATTACTTAAATAAATATAACCAAGAGTGTCCTTATACAAATTCAACGAGTGAGATCAGTGGCAGTGATCTCTTCTCACGATCCAATCCATGTCATGGAATAAATTTGAACTGACATATGTAGCACGAACTGAACAGTTATCCAATCTATCCACATGAGTATTTCGACAAATACAAAGAGATGGACAGGTCTGAATTCCAAGCAATGACCAAATGTAAACAGATCAAAACAAAGAAAAAAAGCACAAGATTCAGGTATCTGAATTCCTGCTGACACATAAGCTTGCCCCAAAAACTCAGATTTCAAGAATTAAATTATATAACAAAGGAGGATTCAAATAGATTACCCCAGAAGTGGGAGAAAGAGGAGGGTTACGATCGCTGAAAAGGAACTTAAAGAAACCTTCGAGGTTGAGACCCCCACTCTTGTGGGGGTGTTGATGATGATGATGATGGAAGAGATTGAGATGCTTGAGCTCCTTAAGCGAGTCGACGATGGCTTGCGCGTCTTCAAGAGTCGATTCCGCCTCCTTCTGCTCGTCCACGATGAACCAGTGGAGATGTTCGGCCGTCAAGTCATGACAGCATTCTCGGAGAACTTATCAAATAGGGATTTGATCTCTTGTGGTGCCTCCGACGCTGACAGCTTAAATCGCCGGCGGCAGCAGAAACACACCCGGTATGTCTGTTTCGACATTTGCGGATTGGACCGCAAGGTATGAAAGGAAGGAGTGAGGAAACAAGGATCGCGGTTTAGTTTGGAGGAGATTAGCGTCTTGGAGAAGACAAATGGATCAAAAATGAAAGAGGAAATCGCTACTCGAAGATTAATGATTCAAATTATAGTTGTTTAAGTGAACGTTGGGTTAAAAAATATTTGAAGGTAGTTTAGTGGGTATCCTCATAACTAGCGTGAACACTGTTAGCGTAGTGGGTAGTTATCCTATTTTTTTAGGATCAGGATTTGCTATTTCATCTATTTAAATCTGTTGTAAGTTCATTATTGGGCGTGGCTCATATGCTGCAGGAAATATATGCAGGAGTGCTGTAAGAGATTAAAACGCAGCGTGTAGAAAAAAGAAAAAAAGAAGGCTATTGCAAAACGGAGAGCGGGAAGTAGAAAACGAGCAGCTCTTCCCAACTCTCTTCAAACGACGAGCGACAATGTTCCCTGGAGAGCTCTTCGGATCGATTTCCCTCAATTTACCCAAAACTGATACAGTTTTGTCTGAAAATCGATAGTCTAGCTTAGCCCTAAATTCACAGAGCTCATCGATTCAATTCAATTGTTTAACCGTAGTTTCTGGTGTTTTTCGAGAGTGAAGAAATCCGTCATTTGGTAAGTAATCCGCCATTTGTAGGCTTTTGAACTCTATATTTCATTCATTATTTGTGTTTCTAGCTCAGTTCCTCATGACTCTTTGAAATACCCCAAACCTTAATGTGTTAATTAATTATGTAATTATGATTTTCTAAGGCTAATTAAGTCCTTAAGATCATTGATGAAGAAATAAAAACCAAAAAGAAAAAGAAAATGCGTAAAAGTCACAAAACGTGAAAACACGTTTTTAATTATTTTAGGAGCTATATAACCTTCATTAGGGCTATAAATATATTTTTATACCTTAACTATACACTAAGAACATGTGGGAAAAATTCCCGAAGAAAACGGATCCAAACAATGCGTTAAAACGCTAACGGAGTCTTAAAGCGCGCTTTTCGAGAAAACCCGAAAACGTGACTTTAAACAGTTAAACGACCCCGTAAAAATTATAGTTGACTATATAACTATAATTAAACATTAATGGGAGCTTAAGAACCATTAAAATTTAGTAAACGAGAAAATTCCGGAAAACGGGCCCGGTTAGTGAGTAGTGCTAAACCGGGTAAAATAACGAGTGTTTTCTGTAAAAGACGAAAAACGCTCCAGCTTGTAACAATTAAGTGGGCCAGTTTTTAATTGTGAGACAGCCCTCTCACACACCTAATAAGCTAGAAAAAAAAGAAAAGAAAGAAAGAAAAGTAAAAGGAGCCCCCACCCTCTCTCTCCTCTCATTTCTCTCTTTCCTTTTCTCTTTCCTCCCTCTCTTTCTTCCCAGCTGGCTCCATCTTCTCCCCCAAGCTGTCGATTTCTCTCCTTCCTCTCCAATGGATACTCCAACTTCAATGCCATGCTCAAGCTTCATACAAGCTCCAATCACAAAAATAATTACATATTCTTCATCTCCTCATCATTCTCTATCAATCTCTCTTTTCAAATTAAAAAAGGATGAACTTCATCCACATGGGTTTTCCCCATTTGAAGAGAAATTGACATCAAAAGGAAGCTTGGAGTCTCCTCTTTCAAACAAGGTAAAAAGGTTCCAAGAAAAACTCATTTTCTCCATCTTTCCTTGTTGGCCGATTTTGCCCATCCTCATACCTTGTTTTTCTTCTTGATTTTGAGCTCCATTTCGACCCTCCAATGGTGGAATAATCCCCTTCTTGATTCAAGGGTGAGAACCTCTCTTGAAAGGCCCAAAAAGGTAAACCCTAACTTGTGTTCTGAGCCCTTTGATTGGATTGAGATTTCCTAAGGGTTTAGATAATTAATTGAGTATGTTTTGTGTTTCTTGAATGTTGGGATGGAGTTTGGAAACTCCATTCCCTCTTGACCGATTTTGAGGAGATGAGGAGCGAGAGGAGGATTAAGGAGAAACTTGTGAATTAAGGTAAGAAATCTACCTTAATGCCTATATTAATTGTTTTAGAATTGGGTTTGGGAAAAATAAAAGATGAAATAAAATCTGGAGCAATAATGTGCTTGATTGTGGTTAGTTGGATCTTGTGAATTATTGGTTTGAATTGGAGGCCTTGGAGCCAAAGGATTTGAGTTGAAGTTATATTGTGGTGTATTGAGATTTTAGAGCTATAAATGTTGTTTGGTGGATCTTTGGATTGACATTATGTGCTGGTAGGACCCTTGTAAGGGTGTGGCTAGATTAGGAGTGAAATTGGTGAGATTTGATGATTGGGAGTATGTAGAATTATGGGGAGGTTATGGCAAAATTTCGATAGAAAATAAGTGTTTTAAGGTGACTTGGTAAACTGGAGGAGTTAGGTGTGTATGTGGTTGAGTGAGATACTTGATGACCTTGTAAGGGTAGATGGAGAATGATATTGGAAGGGTGCAAAATCTGTAGCATAATGATGATAGGAACTTAGAATTCCAAGAGAAAGAATTTGTGTTTATAACTTGTGAAACAAGGAGTGAACTTGGGATTAGAGGATGCGATTGTCTAGGAATGATGTGTAATGGTCGTTGATGTTATGATGGTGAGGAGACATTTTTGGCATAGTGGTTATCATAATTATGAAACACCACTTAGAGGAACTAAAGAGAAAACATTATAAGTGTTAGGAATTTTGGTAAGAAACATTGTAAGTGTTTATGGAGTTATAAAATGAGTTTTATGGTTGTTGTATGAAGGGTTAAATGTGCCAAATAATGTTAGAACACATTAGGAGGCTTGAGGAGAAGTTTGGAGAAAGTTTGACAAGTTTTGGACAAGTTCTGGTGTTGTCCGACCCAGCGGTCCGAGCCAGGGTGGGTCGGACAGCCCCTGTTAATTCACCCGTTGATGTTTCTGGAATGGTCCGACCCAGAGGTCTTGGGTCGGACATGGGTCGGACGGGTGGATTTGAAAGACGGAAAAAGTTTCTGGAACGGTCCGACCCAGTTTATGGGTTGGACGGTGGGTCGGACGTCTCAAAACATGTAAAAAAAACAAAGTGTGAGCTAAGTAGTAAACCCTAGTAGGTTAACGATGACGACCAAGTGTGAGTTTAAGCATAAAAACATGTAATTCAATCGTGTAAAGTGTTTAGTAAACCAGAATTTAATAAGTAATTAACCGACATTATCAATCATGTCTAGGAGCTACGTTTGGCGGGACTTGTACGCAGCAAAGACCAAGGTATGGTTTTCTTGCAACCTGTGTCCTACCGGATTACACCGGCTTGTATGCCAACTCGTTTTTCTGTGTGTTTGCCACCTTGCAATATAAAGCATGAAATGAGTTTATAATAATTCATTAATGTGGCTCAAATAATTCCGATACCGTTTAACCTTAATTAAGTGTTAAACCGTAGCTAACCGACTCTAGGATCACATAAGAGATCGGTATCCGGAATAAACGTCCCAACCTACGGGAACGTCCTAACTACGGCTATCCGTGCATGAATGTATGTTGTGTTGTGTGTGATTCGTGTGGTCTTGTTTAGTATATTGTTACTTAACGAATGTTGTTGTCAATGTTTGTTGAATGGGATGTTACTTCCCTTATGTGTCTAACCAAGCTGGTAACATTATATGATGTATGGATGTGATAGGTTCCAAAATGGAACACTTAACTATATATATACATGTGTTATGGGGGGTGAGGAATCCGGTCGTTCCGGTCGCGCGCGGTGTTTGGGAGTTAATGTATATATTTGAATTAACTCTCATTCTGTTATGTTATGGTTGTTTTTCCTCCTTGGATTACAATCACCCACAAGCTTAACCAAAGCTTACCTACCTCGTTATTACTCGGGGTTAGGGGGAATACTGTTATGTTACGGTTGTTCTTCCTTCCTTAGATTACAACCGCCCACAAGCTTAACCAAGGCTTACATATCTCATCATTATTGGAGCTAGGGGAAATTGTGTGTGGTGTGTGCGGCTCTATATTATGGCCGACACATCTAAATAAAGTAAATGTGTACAGTGTGCTCGGACTTAAATTTCCTCCGGCACATCCTAAGTAAAGTGTATGTTCTCTAAGAGGAACGATGTTAAGTAGTAAACATGTCGTTATATGCCATCTAGCAAGGAGTAGTCCCATTAGGGTAGAACCCTCAAGGGCCAAGAACACAATAATGTGACCCAACCAACGTGATGTGTTAATCTTATGTTTGTATCCTATTCGTTGGATGTGTGATTTATAAGCATGATATGTGTGTATAGTTTCATGTAAGTTTTAAATGTAATTAACTGCATGCTCAGACGACAAATAGTTGTGCGTGGCCTGGTAGCATGCGGGCTGCGGGATTACCATACCAGCAAAGGTGCTGACCCCCTTTGGGGGGCCTCCATACTTTTCAGGTACAATGGAGCTGGCAGCCGTTCGAGAGTAGGACGGGGTAGTTAGTTGTATACGGGAAGTGCATTTAAACAATTATGTATTGTAGGAGTAGTAAGACCGAAATTGTTGTCGGCATTAGCTTGTTAATACTCGGAACGGTTGGGATGTAAATGTATAGTGTTTGTTGGTAATTGGAAGAGTTTGTAAAGTGTAGTGCTCGGTAATCTTGTCCATCAGACCGGTACGATGTGTAAGCAATAGCCTTGTTAGCCACGTGGGTGGCTAACGGCGTGTAAAACCACCCATTGAAATAGTCAGTGTTTATGATGTGATTTCCGCTGCGATTAATGGTTAAGTGTGGTGTTATTAGTAGGGGTGTTACACTCTTCATTCACCGGAATTAGTCGCAACAGTAACTGACTATTCTCTTATTGCTGCTAGGAGAACTGGTTGTCTTCGTGGTCAAGTTGCTTCTGTTTCTTCCAAGGTCGACAAGTAATGTGATTTTGCAGCAAGCATAGCTGTTTGGATAGAGCTATGGTATTGGTGATAACCGGTTTTAGATGTGTAGTGTTTGTTTGTTTTGATGAATCTTTATTATATTACGATTGTCGTGTCGAGGCTTTTTGCCTACTTTTTGGCATGGATTTAAGGATCAGTTCATGTTTCATTCACTTGAGATTTCAAAAAAATACTGACTGTTCTCTTTCCTTAAGTGTGTATGATTCCTAGTGCTAATTTAGTTCTTGGTATCAGTATTTTTTTTTAAAAAGTTCTTAGTATCATTATTATTCTTTCTGCTTTTTCAACATGCACATCTACAGTGGTGTGAATGAATTCTCTGCAATTGAGAACAGTCAGTGAAATTTTGATGGCCTATGTTAGCATATCTCCCTTGCAATCTCATTTTAAAGTTGGCCTGATTTGATTATAGTAAGAGCTTCGTGAAATTTTGTGAAGAAAATTTGGAAAACACAAATTATGGATTGTTTTATCTCTTGCTCCTACTGATAATTTGTTGTACTCTCCTTCATGTTATTTCGTCTGAATTAAATCTTGCACAAGTAGCTTTGCTGCCCAAGTTTATGTGCTGTAGTTTCTTGTGATCTATGTTACTATCTGATTTGCTTGGGAAATGATTGAAGGAGAAGCCATTGGACATAGAACAGTTGCATCAGTAGGGGAGATAGTTTTTTTGCCTTGTGATTACACAGACTTCATCCAGTTTGCAGGTCAGTTTGCCTTGTGGATTTCAAATTAATTTTATTGTTGATTCTAACCTGAGAACTCAGTAGTTTAAAGGAGCTCTCTTCATCCCACTCATGGGTGAAGATGAGTTTTTATGAATTATCTGCCGAATCATTCATTCAACCACACAGTATAGAGATCCATCTCATTAATAATGCTGGCCACGGTTCCGGTTTCGGTTCCACCGGTTCCGGTTCCAGAAAATGTGTATTCGGATTCGGAACCGGTCCTGGGCGGTTCCGGGGCGGTTCCGGTTCCAGGACTATGTATTCGCTTCGGATTCGCTCAAATCAACGGTTCCGACCGGTTCCGGAGCGGTTCCGGTTCCGGTTTCGGTTTCGATCGGTTCCGACCGGTTCCGGGGCGGTTCCGACCGGTTCCGGAAAGATTCAATAGGCTTCAGTTTCTTCGTTTTAACTCCGATTTTAGATCCGTTTGCGCGCACACGTTGCTCTTTTCGTCCACTTTACTCCTAGCTAGGTTATTCCTCAAATTTATAATCTTAAATGTGTAAGAACCAAAGACTTAATTTTTTGTATTGAACTTGCAAAAATTAAAAAGGAAAGCGGATTTTATTATATGATTCACTGCCTCGTTAAAACCTTATTGGGTAAAAACCCATTGGGAAAACCCTAATAAGGGAAAAGAGTACGATTACTAATAGGTTACATGATTTCAATTTGGAAGATTTAAAAGATTACATGGAAAGAAAGTAATACAAATACATTCTAAAATATTACAATACAAAATAGAAGTCTTAAGTGGTGTTGTCCCCATTCATCTCGTACCAATCATCATGTTGACCAGGGGAGCACGCACCTGAGACCCAAAACGACGTCGTTTTGGACTGATTCCAACAGCTACTTTGGCCGGTTCCGGGGCGGTTCCGGTTCTAGTTCCGGTTCCACGGTTCCGAATCCGATGTGAATCCAGGCGGTTCCAGGCGGTTCCGGGCGGTTCCGGTTTCGGTTCCGGTCCCAGTTCGGTCCCGAATCTCAAAACTTGTATTCGGATTCGATTCGCAAGGGGACGGTTCCGGTTCCGAATTGGTTCCGACCCGGTTCCAGCCGGTTACGGTTCCAATCGGTTCCGGGTAGAACCGCCGGTTCCGGGTAGATTCAGATTCGGTGGCCACCATTACTCATTAATTTTAAGTAATTTTTCAGCATGCTAACATTCACATTTGGTTAACCTGTCATTCACATTTGGTTAACCTGTCATTCACATTCGGTTAACCTGTCATTCACATTTGGTTAACCCGTCATTCACATTTCCCTCACATTTGGTTAACTTTTATCCCTGATTGGTTGATATTTGGTGATTTAAACATCATTGTAACTTGGGTTACAAAATAAACTAATTTGATCTTCAAAGAAAGGTAGTATGAGTGACCATCAAGACAATCAGGTAAAGTTTCAAACTCTTTATTCTCACAGTAATGAAATATATGTGATGGTTTTATGAAATGATTAAATGTTGAATTTGTATCTAACTAAATTTAAATTTTTTTATAGGTCAAACCATAAAGTATAAGATGTAGATGCATGGTAAAAAGATTGAATGAAATATCTGAAAAATTGGCTAAAGACCCCAGACAAAACAACAAAAGAAATGCAATAAACAATGTGGGGTTTGGGGCATTCTTAGGGCTGCCCAAAAATGTGCACATACTACAAGAACTAGGCCTTTGGTTATACACAAATTTTGACAACAATGAATCAGTATTGAGGTTGGATAGAAACAGATGGCTAAGGGTGACAATAGATGACGTGGATAGAGTTTATAGGCTGCCTCAAGGAAATCTAAGGATAGAAAAACAAACAGAGAGAAAAGATGATGTTGTGAAGTGCAAAGAACAAGTTAAAAGGCTAGCTGGTGAGTTGGGAATTAAAGTAACACAAACTGCACAAGTAAACTGATGGATAAAATTTTAAAGTGCAAAGATGTAGTGATCTTTGTCAAGCTCATCATACTGATTGTGATTGGCTCTCTGCTGAAGCCAAATTCCAGTTATAGAGTTTATCTTAGCATTTTCGTTTTTGCACTAAGAACCATGGAAATAGTGGTTGAATTTGATTGGTGCCGGTTTGTGTATGACACTCTAATTCAAGCATTTGGAAGCATTGACAAAAACATGGTTTGAAGGAGATGCTTGCTTCTTACAGGTGCGTAAAATAAAGAGTTAATTTGGCTAACCTGTTATGTTTTATTTGGTTAACTTGTTATATCATAAATGGTTAACCTGATATGTTCTGAATGGTTAACCTGATATGTTCTGAATTGTTAACCTGTTAAATTAAATGCAGATCCATGTAATGGACAGCTTTGCATATGATGAAGATAAAAACATATGTTTGAAGAAGCCAACTTTTACACTGTGGAATCAGTTCAATGATTGGGAAAAAATACAAATGGCTTAAACTGAAAGGATTGTCAGAGGCATTGCTGTTAACAGAGGTTGAAGAAGACCAAAATCAAGAAGGAAGGGATGAAAGCAGAGTAGAAACACTTGAGGAGTTAATAAAAAATTTAAAATTTTAACTTAATGTTCAGAATTACAACTATTTGTGTGGTAATTTTGTTTTTTGTGACAGCTGATGAAGGAAGGAGATGAACTACAAATGAAGCTCAATATTGTGAATACAAAGATTGAGAAAATTCAAAAACAACGTGAAACCGTTGACGAAGAAGTTGGATGCGAGGAAGGAGAAAATGCTTCAGCAGCTATAACTCAAGAAGAAATACATCGAGAAAAAACTGAGTGTTTTAGGCAGCTTTACCCTAAAGTACTCTTGCAAGTAAGTCGCCTCACCATGATGCATCACCGTCTCACGTTTTCTACTCAAGTGATTTTTCAAATCAACTTTCATAAATCCTACACACTCCCTCCCCCCAGCAATTCCACACATGAAATCAAAAGAAGAACGAAGTCCAATACCAGCTTCATTAATAGACGTCAAAATTTCAAATTGACCAACACTTATTTGACGATTGGCTCTTAACATGTGTGTCATTTTGGGAGGCTTAAGAGAATGCTCATGGTTATCATTCCACACTGTGATTTTATATACAGAGTTGGCTTCATCAAAAAAATGTAAATGGTTACTTTGCATCCCATCTGTGTCTCATTTACAGTCTGACAATATTTTGTGCTTGCTTCAGCTTGGTCAGGAAGAATATTTAAGTTCTTCGGATCAATAACACTATTTTTCTTAAACCCGTCTTTATTGCAAGAGTATCTAGCACAACGAACTTTACCAGTAATGGGGTTTTTGGTCTGGTGCATAACCCTCACTGAGAAACCAACACGGATAGAATGGTCCACATAGAATTTCCTCACTTCTTCAATAAAGGCAAACTCCAACCTTTTCCATGACTCTTCATCATCAGGGTTTACAAAATCTGCAAATTGAAAGTTGACTTATCAAACACAAACTAATTTAAACGTTAACCTGATAAGAATAAAATGTTAACCTGATAAGAACAAAACGTTAACCTGATAAGAGCAAAACGTTAACCTGATAAGAACAAAATGTTAACCTGATAAGAACAAGAGGTTAACCTGATGCAGATTATGTGAGTTGCTCAGATTGTGCATTTTCAGCAGAGTTAACAGGGACATGATCATCACCTACTAAGGGTGGAGATATATTTCCATCAAGAACAACAACATTAGAAGAAGATGGAGCACATTGTTCATAAACAATGACAAAATTAGAAGAAGAGGGAGCATTTTGTTCAATCGCCACTGACGACCCCCCATCTTCAACTAATTGATGAGCTACATTAAAAAAATATAAAAAGAAGATTAGACAGAGAAAAAAAAAGTAGTGTAAAAATTAAACAAAACTTAAAACAACTAAACTTTATATAAATGATGAGTTTAATGAATACCGTTATCATTTTCTTCATCTTCAATAAGAGCCTCATAGTTAAGATCGATTATAAACACCATTGATCCTGAAGAAAAAAAGAGTGATAAATATACAAACTATTAGAACTATAGACCATAGGCTTGCTTGAACAACAAAAGAAAAGAAAACAAATCAGAATATGAAATTGGCAGCAGTGAAACAAAAACTTTGATCTTAATAAAAAATCAGGATACACATAATGTAACCAACACAAAAAATAAAGACAACATCTAAAAATCTCCACAAAATTATAAACAAAAAATAAGTGACTAAAACATGATTATCTGTAAATGGTTTGCAGTTGTATAGTGTCAATCAACATGTTGATTCGACAAAGCTTTCAAATACTCTACGTGAATATATGTGTTTCTTGAGTTGAGTTGAGTTGAGTTGCCTTTCCTTGATTAGATATACTAATAGATCAGGGAGAGTAAATTATATCTAATAACAGAGATCTCAAGCCCATAGATGACATCCGTTTCATACAAAAGGGGGAAAATTGAAAGATCAATCATATTGCATATAATAAGGATGAGTAAAATTGGAACGATAAATGAAATCAGAAAAAATGGAACGCACCTTATGTTGAAATCGTTTTGCAGTATGAGGGAATTGGGCACACCTCAGTATGAGCTGTGTTCTTCATTCATTCAACAGGTTGAAGGAATTGGCTCTGTAATTTGCTACAGTATATGAGATGCATTCCAGATTGAACAACAAGTGACATCGATTGATCAAATTTGGGGAAAAATTTTGTTTCGTTGAATTGATATGATCGATCGATAAGATAGGAACTCTCTTCAAACCGAAGAGTAATTGATATTATACTGTTATGTTGTGTGATTGATCGGAAGATAGGGATGAGAACGTTGCTCTATAGATACGACAAGAGGAGGAAAAACAAAATATGGTGAAACGCTGTGTTTTGATAAGCGCAGGAATGCTGCAATGACTTGCCTGCAGCACATGACCCATTCCGTTCATTATCACAATTGTAGTGAGAAAGATTACTTTTTGCCTTCTCTTTGTTTTACTGTCATATCCACTCATAACTACATGGAAAATGAATGGGGAGAGACAAACATGTGGGCAATGGAACGGATTGGGTCATGTGCTACAGGCAAGTCATTGCAGCATTCCTGCGCTTATCAAAACACATCGTTTCACCATATTTTTTTTCTCCTCCTCTATTCCTATCTACAGAGCAGCGTTCTCATCCACGTCTTCCGATCGATCACACAACATAACAGTAAAATATCAATTGCTCTTCGGTTTGAAGAGAGTTCCTATCTTATCGATCGATCATATCAATTCAACGAAACAAAATTTTTCCCCAAATCTGATCGATCGATGTCACTTGTCGTTCAACCTGGAATGCATCTCATATACTGTAGCAAATGACCGAGCCAATTCCTTCAACCTGTTGAATGAATGAAGAACACGGCTCATACTGAGGTGCGCCCAATTCCCTCATACTGCAGAACGATTTCAACATAAGGTGCGTTCCATTTTTCTGATTTCATTTATCGTTCCAATTTTACTCATCCTTATTATATATATGATTGATCTTTCAATTCCCCCCCTTTTGTATGAAACGGATGTCAACTATGGGCTTGAGATCTCTGTTATCAGATGTAATTTACTCTCGCTGATCTAGTAGTATATCTAATTGAGGAAAGGCAACTCAACTCAACTCAAGGAACACATATATTCACGTAGAGTATTTGAAAGCTTTGTAGAATCAACATGTTGATTGACATTATACAACTGCAAACCATTTACAGATAATCATGTTTTAGTCACTTATTTTTTGTTTATAATTTTCTGGAGATTTTTAGATGTTGTCTTTATTTTTTTGTTGGTTACATTATGTGTATCCTGATTTTTTATTAAGATCAAAGTTTTTGTTTCACTGCTGCCAATTTCACATTCTGATTTGTTTTCTTTTCTTTTGTTGTTCAAGCAAGCCTATGGTCTATAGTTCCAACAATTTGTATGTTTATAGCTCTTTTTTCTTCAGGATCAATGGTGTTTATAATCGATCTTAACTATGAGGCTCTTGTTGAAGGTGAAGAAAATGATAACGGTATTCATTAAACTCATCATTTATATAAAGTTTAGTTGTTTTAAGTTTTGTTTAATTTTTACACTACTTTTTTTTCTCTGTCTAATCTTCTTTTTATTTTTTTAATGTAGCTCATCAATTAGTTGAAGATGGAAGGTCGCCAGTGGCGATTGAACTGAATGCTCCCTCTTCTTCTAATTCTGTCATTGTTTATGAACAATGTGCTCCATCTTCTTCTAATGTTGTTGTTCTTGATGGAAATATATCTCCACCCTTAGTAGGTGATGATCATGTCCCTGTTAACTCTGCTGAAAATGCACAATCTGAGCAGCTTACATAATCTGCACCAGGTTAACCTCTTGTTCTTATCCGGTTAACACTTTGTTCTTATCAGGTTAACATTTTGTTCTTATCAGGTTAACGTTTTGCTCTTATCAGGTTAACGTTTTGTTCTTATCAGGTTAACATTATGTTCTTATCAGGTTAACGTTTAAATTAGTTTGTGTTTGATAAGTCAACTTTTAATTTGCAGATTTTGTAAACCCTCATGATGAAGAGTCATGGAAGAGGTTGGAGTTTGCCTTTATTGAAGAAGTGAGGAAATTCTATGTGGACCATTCTATCCGTATTGGTTTCTCAGTGAGGGTTATGCACCAGACCAAAAACCCCATTACTGGTAAAGTTCGTTGCGCTAGATACTCTTGCAATAAAGAGGGGTTTAAGAAAAATAGTGTTATTGATCCGAAGAACTTGAATATTCTTCCTGACCAAGCTGAAGCGAGCACAAAAAATTGTCGGACTGTAAATGAGACACGGATGGGATGCAAAGCAACCATTTACATTTTTTTGATGAAGCCAAATCTGTATATAAATCATAGAGTGGAATGATAACCATGAGCATTCTCTTAAGCCTCCAAAAATGGCACACATGTTAAGAGCCAATCGTCAAATAAGTGTTGGTCAATCTGAAATTTTGACGTCTATTAATGAAGCTGGTATTGGACTTCGTTCTTCTTTTGATTTCATGTGTGGAATTGTTGGGGGGGGGGAGTGTGTAGGATTTATGAAAGTTGATTTGAAAAATCACATGAGTAGAAAACGTGAGAAGGTGATGCATCATGGTGAGGCGACTTACTTGCAAGAGTACTTTACGGTAAAAGCTGCCCAAAACTCTCAATTTGTTCTCGATGTATTTCTTCTTGAGCTGTAGCTGCTGAAGCATTTTCTCCTTCCTCGCATCCAACTTCTTCGTAAACGGTTTCACGTTGTTTTTGAATTTTCTCAATCTTTGTATTCACAATATTGAGCTTCATTTGTAGTTCATCTCGTTCCTTCAACAGCTGTCACAAAAAACAAAATGACCACACATATAGTTGTAATTATGAACATTAAGTTAAAATTTTAATTTTTTTTATTAACTCCTCAAGTGTTTCTACTCTACTTTCATCCCTTCCTTCTTGATTTTGGTCTTCTTCAACCTTTGTTAACAACAATGCCTCTGACAATCCTTTCAGTTTAAGCCATTTGTATTTTTTTTCCCAATCATTGAACTGGTCCACAATGTACAAGTTGGCTTCTTCAAACATATGTTTTTATCTTCATCATACGCAAAGCTGTCCATTACATGGATTTGCATTTAATTTAACAGGTTAACAATTCAGAACATTTCAGGTTAACCATTCAGAACATATCAGGTTAACCATTCAGAACATATTAGGTTAACCATTTATAATATAACAAGTTAACCAAATAAAACATAACATGTTAACCAAATAAAACATAACAGGTTAACAAAATTAACTCTTTATTTTGCGCACCTGTAAGAAGTAAGCATCTCCTTTAAACCATGTTTTTTTGTCAATGCTTCCAAATGCTTGAATTAGAGTGTCATACACAAACCGGCACCAATCAAATTCAACCACTGTTTCCATGGTTCTTAGTGCAAAAGCGAAAATGCTAAGATCAACTCTATAATTGGAATTTGGCTTCAGTAGAGAGCCAATCACAATCAGTATGAAGAGCTTGACAAAGATTACTACATCTTTGCACTTTAAAATTTTATCCATCAGCTCTTCAATCTTTACATGTGCAGTTTGTGTTACTTTAATTCCCTACTCACCAACTAGCCTTTTAACTTGTTCTTTGCACTTCACAACATCTTCTTTTCTCTCTATTTCTTTTTCTATCCTTAAATTTCCTCGAGGCAGCCTATAAACTCTATCCACGTCATCTATTGTCACCCTGAGCCATCTGTTTCTATCCAAACTCAATGCTGATTCATTGTTGTCAAAATTTGTGTATAACCAAAGGCCTAGTTCTTGTAGTATGTGCACATTTTTGGGCAGCCCTAAGAATGGCCCAAACCCCACATTGTTTATTGCATTTCTTTTGTTGTTTTGTCTGGGGTCTTTAGCCAATTTTCAGATATTTCATTCAATCTTTTTACCATGCTTTTGCATCTTATACTTTCTGGTTTGACCTATAAAAAAATTAAATTTAGTTTGATACAATTTCAACATCTAATCATTTCATAAAACCATTACATATATTTCATTACTGCAAGAATAAATAGTTTGAAACTTTACCTGATTGTCTTAATGTTCACTCATACTACCTTTCTTTGAAGATCAAATTAGTTTGTTTTGTAACCCAAGTTACAATGCTGTTTAAATCACCAAATATCAACCAATCAGGGTTAAAAGTTAACCAAATGTAAGGTAAATGTGAATGACGGGTTAACCAAATGTGAATAACAGGTTAACCAAATGTGAATGTTAGACGAAATAACGTGAAGGAGAGTACAACAAATTATCGGTAGGAGCAAGAGATAAAACAATCCATAATTTGTGTTTTCCAAATTTTCTTCACAAAATTTCACGAAGCTCTTACTATAATCAAATCAGGCCAACTTTAAAATGAGATTGCAAGGGAGATATGCTAACATAGGCTATCGAAATTTCACTGACTGTTCTCAATTGCAGAGAATTCATTCATACCATCGTAGATATGCATGTTGAAAAAGCAGAAAGAATAATAATGATAATAAGAACATTTTTAAAAAAAATACTGATACCAAGAACTATATTAGCACTAGGAATCATACACACTTAAGGAAAGAGAACAATCAGTATTTTTTTGAAATCTCAAGTGAATGAAACGTGAAATGATCCTTAAACCCATGCCAAAAAGTAGACACAAAAGCCTCGACACGACAATCGTAATATAATAAAGATTCATCAAAACAAACAAACATTACACATCTAAAACCGGTTATCACCAATACCATAGCTCTATCCAAACAACTATGCTTGCTGCAAAATCACATTACTTGTCGACCTTGGAAGCAGCTTGACCACGAAGACAACCAGTTCTCCTAGGAGCAATAAGAGAACAGTCAGCTACTGCTGCGACTAATTCCGGTGAATGAATAGTCATGAGGAACGGAGTTAGAAACACAAATAATGAATGAAACATAGAGTTCAAAAGCCTACAAATGGCGGATTACTTACCAAATGACGGATTTCTTCACTCTTGAAAAACACCAGAAACTAGGGTTAAACAATTGCTTTGAATCGATGAGCTCTGTGAATTTAGGGCTAAGCTAGACTATCGATTTTCAGACAAAACTGTATCAATTTTGTGTAAATTGAGGGAAATCGATCCGAAGAGCTCTCCAGGGAACGTTGTCACTCGTCATTTGAAGAGAGTTGGGAAAAGCTGCTCCTTGGGGGAAGTTGTTTATTTCACCGTTCCGCTCTCCGTTTTGCAATAGCCTTCTTTTTTTCTTTTTTCTACATGCTGCGTTTTAATCTTCTGCAGCACTCTGCAAATATTTCTTGCAGCATATGAGCCACGCCCGCAATGGTACGGGGAGGATACATCTCAAACTCTGGCGGTAGGAACAACCCTCGACATTGTTCCATAGTTCCAACGAATAACAGCACCGAGTGATTATTTGAGTCCGTAGAAGATTTCTCTGATTAACAGCCCCTTCTCTGAAATCTAAACTGTTGATCGAGCAGTAGCACAGGAATAGTTCCAGCGTTCCGCGCCATCCCGTTCATAGAAGAATTCAAGTATAACCTACTGTCGTCTTCAACCTTTCCGTTCCCGGTCGCAATTTCTCGTACTCTCTGTCTCAATTTCACATGGTGATCTTCGCCGGGCCGTAACGTACTTGCTGGTTGGTCAGTAATTGATTCTACTGGTTTAAGCGATATCAATGAATGAACATAGAGATTTGTGTGAGATGTACTCTTTTTCTTTTGTGTATGGTGGCTGTATTGTTATCTAGATTGAGAGCGAGGATGGGATTGCTTGCTGTTACTACCCCATGAGGGTTTTTAATGGCTGGATTTTTCTGCCATTGATGAAAACGAGTTTCGCATGTGACCAGGAACATTGACCCTTGTATTGAAAAAGAGTCGATGACTGCTTCTGATTTTGTTCCTCTTCGATAGTTCATCCTTCTGTTCGTTCCTTAAAGCCGCGGCTAGGTATGGCTAGTACTGGTATTCTCCTCTAAAATGTTTTCCTGTTGAACGACAACACACACTTGAAAATGTGATCGACTACTGTACTACTAGTAAGGGGGAGTGGTGGACCCATAAGTCAAATCTTACGGGTTTAAATATTTTTTTCCGATATTAAGCTATATTATATTTGAAAGTATATAATTTTTAAGATAATATTTAAATTTAAAATAAGTAGGTAGTATTTGTAAATTAAACTCGTTTTTTAAATAGTTAAAATATATTGCCTAATGAGGTTAGACTTAAACATGAGATAAAAGAAGTAATTTTGTTTCATAACATTAAAAACCTAAAAATAATTCGACAATAATTGAACTTACAACCTCATATATATATAGGAACATGTATCTACCACTAAATTATTATCAATTTTCAGTATTTTACTCAATTTTATTTTATTAAAACTATACTTTAAAAAAATTAGCTTTTTTCCGGGACCACACAGGACCCCGCTTGGGTCCGCCCCTGCCAAGGACCGATGAAGTAGAAATATTAGTGTTTTTTTTTAAATATTAACTTTATATATTATATTAAAACCATTACATGCAAGTCGACACATGTAAAACAACACCCAACATGTGTCATATGTGTAAAGAAACTTGTATAGTAGCCTTCAACTTCACAGTGAGCAACCACCTTCACCGAAATCAGCACCACCATCACCGGAATCGGCTCCGCCTCTACCTTCGCCGTCATCTGGGGCTTCACAATCATAATGGATCCATTTCCTGCTAGCAACAGCAGTTGGTAATCAATACCAAGCGGTATTCATCGGCTCCACTGAGCAGTGATCAAACTCTTAAGCTCTCGAAGAAACACTAATAGTGGAAAATCAAACACCCAAACCATACTTAAAAACCCCCAAACTTACAAACTCCAAAAACAACAAGAAGTTGGATACAACTTAAACTCCCTCACCGGAGAGGAAACTAAGAACTAAAGAAAACTAACTAAACAAAATAACATCTAAACGATAGTAGTAGTACTATTAAACAAAAGAGATGAGAAGAAACGGTGGAATAAGAGCAAAGGATGAAGAAAAAAGAAGACAAAAAAGATGAGAGAGCTCCACCGCCAAGGACTACATCTTTTTTAAAGGAATAAGATCCAGATTTCTACTACTTGAATAGAAATATTAGTGTTAAAAAATAGGGAAATTTACACTGCCCACCCACGTGGTTTCGGGGTTTAACACTGCCCACCCATGTACTTTGAGAATTAACATTGCCCACCCATCAGCTTATATCAGTTTTACTTCCGTCACCCTTTCATGTAAACTTCTGTCACTTATGACCGGGGTTGACCAGGTCACTTATATTGACCAAACAATCCCTTGTTGACTGATAAACTATTCTATTTCCCACCCATCGACTCGTCACTCTCGACATATACAAGTTCGATTCCTATTCGATTGCTGTGTGCAGTCTTCGATTTTAGGGTTCTTAAAATTGGGGAATTTTCACATACTGTTGTTTGCTGTGTGCAGTCTTCGATTTCTTAAACTGGGGAATTTTCACCCGATGTTGTTTGCTGTGTTCACCCGATGATTGAGCTCGGTCTGTTCTCTGGTGTGAGCTGGGTCTGTTCTCCGGTGTATATTATTGCCTCTATTCTCTGGTGTATATTATCGCTTGTTTGCTGTGTGCACCCAATGATTGAGCTGGGTCTGTTCTCTGGTGTGAGCTGGGTCTGTTCTCCGGTGTATATTATCGCCTCTGTTCTCTGGTGTATATTATCGCTTGTTTACTGTGTGCACCCGATGATTGAGCTGGGTCTGTTCTCTGGTGTATACTATCGGCTCTGTTCTCTGGTGTATATTAGCGCTTATGTTCCTCTTGTGTTATTCACGTTTTGGATACAGAATTTGTGCACTTCTATTTCACGATTATGAAATTGGGGAAATCTTACCCGATTGTTCTCTGGCGTATATTATCGCCTCTGTTCCTGTTGTTTATTCACGTTTTGATATAGAATTTCTGCACTTCGTTGCCTTATTCCGTATAGTTTCGCCTCTGACTATCATTTTTGTTGGACTATCAGTTCATAAATTAATGCTCTATTGCTCCTGTTATATGCTGTTCTATGGAAACGTCTGTTGTATGTTGTTCTCTGGAACATCTGTTAGCTTGTATGTTCTTGGTGAATTCTCTGTTTCTCATATTCCTTGTTCTGTGTATTTTTTAAAAGCGCTGTATCTGATTCACCGTGTAT
This sequence comes from Limonium bicolor, assembly GCA_023374045.1. NCBI lineage: Eukaryota > Viridiplantae > Streptophyta > Magnoliopsida > Caryophyllales > Plumbaginaceae > Limonium > Limonium bicolor. The sequence goes on from CM041782.1 coordinate 99,683,376, forward strand.
TGTAACATGCATCTCTTTTGTTGGTTTAATTGCAGGTTCTTTGATGCATCTGAGCTGCTGATTTTTTGACAAATACTGAAGTATTGGCTGGACACAAGTACTGTTGCTGACATTATTGTAGCGCTTTGACAAGTTGTGATGTAATGAATAGTTGTAGACGTCTTTGACATATGGTTTTGTAATGAATTATTGGAATTATTTGAGACGTGGATTGGTACTATGACCAATAGTGCTGTAATGAGCAAGCTACTGTAATTTTGGTTTTATATGAAAGGTAGTGATGAAGTACTTGTTATGTGATGTTAGTCACACTTTGGGATACGGTTTTACATGCTGAAAATTGCTGGATGAAGCACTTGTTATGTTGAAGCATTATAATTACTGTCAATTAAGACAGAGCTTTTAATTATTGTCAAAACATACGGAAGCTGGCGAGAGGGAACTGATCAAATCTTGTCATTATAAGAGATCTCAATGGAAGTCATTACAGCATATCTCATTAAAGGTCATTACAAAAGATTACATTAAAAGTCATTACAAAAGATTACATTAAAATGGAAGTCATTACAACATATCTCAATGGAAGTCATTACAACATATCTAACGTTACGGGTTACATGCAACTGCGCACTCAGATTGCAGTGGCATTTAACTTCCCTCATGGGGGTTGAATTGAAATTGTGCCCACTTGAGGACGACATTCTGCATGGACAATCAAACAGAAATGCAAACTCAAGTGTATCGTAAAAAGAGAGCTCAGATTGGTCCTTATGGCCATCATCATCGCTTCATAAGTGGGTTATGATACTTTACATGCCTTATATATGGAGCAACCCATACATAAACCGCTTCAACGCGTTCAAGCGGAGCAACTTGATGAAGGGCCGCTTCTTCACATATTCAGAACTCATCAGATAGATGTTCCAGAGAACAGCAGCTAACAGATGTTCCAGAGAACAGCAACGAAGTGCACAAATTCTGTATCAAAACGTGAATAAACAAGAGGAACAGAGGCGATAATATACTCCAGAGAACAGACCAACAATCGGGTAAGATTTCCCTAATTTCATAACCGTGGAATCGAAGTGCTCAAATTCTGTATCCAAATCGTGAATACACCAGAGAACAGAGGCGATAATATACACCGGAGAACAGAGGCGATAATATACACCGGAGAACAGACCCAGCTCACACCAGAGAACAGACCCAGCTCAATCATCGGGTGCACACAGCAAACAAGCACTAATATACACCAGAGAACAGAGGCGATAATATACACCAGAGAACAGACCCAGCTCAAAACAACATCGGGTGAAAATTCCCCAATTTAAGAACCCTAAAATCGAAGACTGCACACAGCAAACAACAGTATGTGAAAATTCCCCAATTAAAGAACCCTAAAATCGAAGATCGAATAGGGCAATTTTGTCCCCAAATTCAGAACCTGTATCAAAACGTATTAAATCAGCTGAAGAGTGGCGAAAATCATCGTGAGCAACAATGCCATAACCTCGCACAACAAACAATGTCGGGGCCAAATTTCCCCAGTTTCAGAACCTTGCAGTCGAAGATAGAGATAGAGAGTACGCAAATTTCCCCAATCTGAAAACCCTAAATTGAAGATGGAGTACAAAGCGATACCGATACCGAGACCAAGAATTTGCAAAAGGAAGAAATTCTTCCTTACCTCAATCAGACAGGCGTAAGATGGAAGAAATTCTTTCAGAACGAAGATGTCGACGATAAGGAGTCGGAAGAATCTCGAACAAAACTCGTGAAATGAAGGGAGTGGGAAATAAGAGAGGGTGACTGTTTGGTCAATATAAGTGACCTGGTCAACCCCAGTCATAAGTGACGGAAGTTTACATGAAAGGGTGACGGAAGTAAAACTGATATAAGCTGATGGGTGGGCAATGTTAATTCTCAAAGTACATGGGTGGGCAGTGTTAAACCCCGAAACCATGTGGGTGGGCAGTGTAAATTTTCCTAAAAAATATATGGATTGACCTAAGCGTAAAAATACAAAACGAAGCCTAAATACATCATGTTACGATTGCGGTTTATTATCTCTCACATCGACGGAGCATGACGATAGTATAATGTGCTGCTTCCATCTGCTCTCTCGTCGTGGCATTCCAGTCCTATTCAACAACTTAAATTCAATCCTCCAGTTCTCCACTCAACCCAATTCAGACACCTCTACCAAACCAATCATCCTCCGAAAATGCATCGCTCTTCTCCAATCCTGCGCTTCTTCCCTCTACAAGCTCAAGCAAATCCACGCTTTCTCCCTCAAACGAGACGTCCCAATTTCATGCCCAGACATGGGCAAACACCTGATCTTCTTCGCCGTCACACACTCCCCAAACGCCGACCCTTCACTCTACCCCTACAAAATCTTCTCGCAAATACTATACCCCAACGTCTTCACTTGGAATACCTTGATCCGCGCCTACGCCGACAGTGAAAACCCCGCACCCGCGGTTTCCCTCTACGCCCAAATGAACGTTGAGCCCGACACCCACACATACCCGTTCCTGCTCAAGGCCGTGTCGAGGTTGCTAGATATAAAAACCGGGAAGACTATCCATTCGATCCTCGTGAGGAATGGGCTTGACGGTCTTGTGTTTGTCCAGAATGCGTTGGTTCATCTGTACTCTGCTTGCGGAGTGGTTGAGTCCGCACACAAGGTGTTCGACTCAATGCCTGTTAGAAACCTCGTGACTTGGAACTCTGTGATCAATGGGTATGCGCTCAACGGGAGACCAAATGAAGTACTGACGCTTTTCAAGGAGATGAGTTCATTATCGACGTCCTTGGAGTCGGAAGGTGGTGTTCAGCCGGATGGGTTTACGATGGTGAGTCTGTTATCAGCTTGTGGTGAACTGGGTGCATTAGCGTTAGGTAGGAGGGTGCATGTGTACATGGTCAAGGTTGGTTTATCGACAGAGAATTTACATGCTGGGAATGCCTTGATTGATCTCTACTCAAAGTGTGGGAGGGTAACGGAAGCAGAGATGGTATTCTGCCAGATGAGGGAGAGGAGTGTGGTGTCATGGACATCTTTGATTAATGGATTGGCGGTGAATGGATTCGGGGACGAAGCGATTAAGCTATTCCAGGAGATGGAAAGAGAAGCGGGATTGGTCCCGACCGAGATCACACTTGTTGGTGTGTTGTATGCTTGCAGCCATTGTGGTAAGGTGCGGGAAGGTTTCCAGTATTTTGACAGGATGTGGGATGAATATGGCATTGAGGCCAAAGTTGAGCACTACGGTTGTATGGTTGATCTTCTGGGTAGGGCAGGGAGGGTAAAGGAGGCATATGAATTCATACAAAACATGCCGTTTCCACCAAATGCGGTCATTTGGAGGACATTGTTGGGTGCATGTACGATAAAGGGTAACCGAGAGATAGCAGAGGTTGCAAGGCTACATCTGATGGAGTTGGAGCCGAAGCACAGTGGAGACTATGTGCTGCTCTCGAACCTGTACGCTGCTGAAAAACGGTGGACTGATGTACAGCGGGTGAGGAGGATGATGTACAAGGAAGGAGTGAGGAAGACTCCTGGGCTTAGTGTGGTTGAGCTGAGGAATCGAGTGTACGAGTTCACAATGGGTGATCGGTCACATCCGCTAGATAATGAGATATATGAAATGCTGGAGGAGATGACAAAGCGACTAAGATTAGAAGGGTATGTTCCAGGTACGGAAAATGTGCTCGCTGATATACAGGATGAGGAGAAGGAGACTGCATTAAGGTATCACAGCGAGAAGATTGCCATTGCGTTTGTGCTGATCAGCACACCTCCAAAGACGCCGATCACTGTGATCAAGAACCTTAGAGTATGTGCTGACTGCCATCTTGCAATCAAGCTTGTGTCGAGGATCTTCGAGCGGCTGATCATTGTGCGGGATAGAAGTAGGTTTCACCATTTCAGTGATGGGTCTTGTTCTTGTAATGATTACTGGTGACTCTCAAACAATTTTTTGTTTGGCATCTGGTAAATTATAAGCTTGGTCGCCGCTGATTTATGGGTTAGTTGATTTAGTATACCGCCCCTGTACTCAACAAATATATTAGTAACTAACCTATTCAAGTATTTTTTTTCATGTGAGGACGCATGAACTGACACGTTAGGAAGAGATTTTGTTCGAGGAGGAAAGAATTGGGTGTGTAGGTACTCCTCTATCTTTAGAGGGTATCATACCCTCGTAGTGAGTCCAGTTATATATTGACCTCGTTTGGAGAACATTTATATATCAATTACAAAGATATAACTGTGGTAGAACAAAGTAGGATAGTTTTTGCTAAATTCAGTTCTCTAATAGCATCCTTCATGCTCACACGCTCTCCTGGATCACTGAACGAGCATTCAACATCGCAGAGCTATCTTCCCAGGTACCGTCTCTTAGATCAGAACTATGATTGATTTTTGTTTCTATATCACAGAGCAACAATGGTGAAGGAAATAATGTGGGAGAAAGCTTAACTAGCAGATACGAGATGGGAAAGTGGCTGATCTATTTCATATACGACTTCAATAAATAAATAAAAACTCACAGTTGTGAGTCATTGACCTGGATCTTTCCTTGAACCCTGATAGAATTGGTGCCTTTTTTATCAGACACCTTTGTAAGCAGCGTTGACAGCCTGAAATCCACAACACGTGCTCCCATGTCCTCATCCAGCTGGATTTTGCTTGGCTCCGAATCACAGTGGACAGTAGGAATTTTACTTTCATGGTGAAGGTACTAAAGTGCGCTTGCCACGTTAATGGCTATATTTAGTATTTGAGAATGAAGTTTAATTGGGGTCATGTTCATCTTTAGCATTATGTTTAGGTAAAGCCACCGCTCAAGGGTTCCATTTGGCATGAATTCCTATATGAGAGCTTTGAGATCATTTCCTTGATGGGCAGTACCAGAGCAAGCAGAAACAATACAGAGGATATTCCTGTGGCGCTTGTTTCTCATAGCCTTACATTCCCTCATACAACTCTTGGAACTTCTTTGCAGTTGAAGATTATACAGTTTTACTGCTATCTCCGTGATTTTTGCATTGGTGTTCAAGACTCCTTTGCAAATTGTGCCAAAACCACATGCAGTCAATTCGTAGAGGAAAATTCATCAGTTGCTTTCAGTAGAGCATGTCATAGTTAACCTTCATGATTGATTCCCTTGTCCTGAGGGTTGAGTCTGAACGATCTAGTTTTGTTTTATGCTTAGTGTTAAACCAAACCAACCCAATTGTTATGGGGCACTGAAGAGAAGGCAGGGAATTAAGTTGCCAAAATGAGTGTATATGCTTTATCTCTTCCGGATTGACCTGAAGAGTAGTTAGTTAAGTGCAGATCACTGTTCACACAAAGCCATTTGTTACCCGCAAGAGACACCGCACTGGCATTCGTGGAAGTGCAGATCAATGTTATTGTTGGACATTTTAGACTTACTAAACTGAGGGTTGACAAGTAACATGGAATTTGGCCTGACAACTTATTGTTGGACTATCTAAGGTTGAAATACCTTCAAGGCGTCTGAGTGATGATGATAGACTTGAGACTATTTGGAATTTGTCCTGATAATCTGTTTTCTGATACATCTAATTCTCTCAAATTTCGAGCTGACCAATCTCTGGAAGCCGGGTCAATTCATTTCCGCAGATATACATTCCACTTGAAAGGTTAGAAGCCTGGAAAAGTTATACCGTTATCTTTCCAGATAGATAATCTATTTCTTAAAAGGTTTAGATACCACAGATTTGTGCTGTTTCCAAGGGATGGAGGGATAGTCCTTGCAACTCGTTATCTTCTGAATCAAGCTCTACGAGTTGAGATAGATTTCCAATAGAAACAGGGACAACTCCTGAGCATTTGTTTTCTCCTAAATCACCCAGTCCTAACTTCTTAAGCTTACTAATATAATCAGGAATTGCTCTAGTTGTTAGCTGATGTTTTACAAGATCCAATTTTGTCAGGTTTACCAGGTTTCATAAACCTGGAGGATATTTCCTGTCAGGCGGTTCTCTTCAAATATTCAGACGTTCGGGATTTGTAGCTAAGTTGGCTAACGACAATAGCAGGGTTCCCCAAAGACCGAGTTTTTTCCAAAATAATTTCTAATAGACGGCTACAGATGGTCAGAGATCCTAGAAAATCCTAATCATGGCGTTCTCCTGATCATAGTATATATATCCGTATACACTGATGTCAGATTAGGAGCTTTTATTCATCGAGTGATATTTTGCAATGTGAAATTATTCGCGGCGGTTAACGGTGTGTTCTCAATACTAGACAGGTTCAACAATGATGCCGGAATGACCTGTCAGGTTGGTAAATTGTATTTGAGATGTCCGTAGACGTGAAAGAGTGAGGCCCGTGTTCTGACGAAGGGAGCCTACTCTGTGGCTGCATCCAATCGATGAGAGAAGCATAGATAAGTTGCAGATAGAAGATGGGCTCTTGAGTCGTTGGTGCTATTCGTGGAGATGCCTGATAGTGGAAAATTAAAGGAACAGGGCAAGAAAGAAGGAAGAGAAGTATAGTCATCGAAATGGAGTTCCACATGCAATTTGGTAGGTTGAGCGTGACGAATTTTGAGGCTTAGCAGCTAATACTCTTTCTCTTGTTGTTGGTGTTAGACTACATGGAAGCTCGTAGAGCTGCTGACGATAAGCTGCTTGCCGAACTAAGAATAAAGGTCTCTTAGTTGTGTATGAAGGAAGAACAAGTCTTCACCCGAAAACTGCGCACTTGTAGTGAATGTACCAATTGGTGGAGTATTCACGGTGTTGAATAGTAATCTACAACGAAAGTCCTTGAATTCCCAGTGACATTGGCAGTGGAGAGCGACCTCGCAGGTTAAGTAGCTGAGAGTAGTAAATAGTAATTCGATGTGATACACATTTTGGAAATATAAAAGTTTTAATATTTGTGGCTGGAGGACTTGGGCTAGACTTTGACTTTCTCTCCAGCTGCGGCTGCGGCTGCGCTGCTGCATGTTTGTTTAATTTTTTTTTTTATCTAATCCTAAACTTTAATGTTCTCTTGTGTAGGTAGATAGGCCGGGAAGAATCTAAAAGATGCTCTACTCAGTGCTCCAATAATTATCGGTGGGGATGACTTTTATCAACGACTACCATTCTGCCCAACCTTCAGACTGACTTGGAAAGGTTTTCTGCCACCCTTATTCCTCTTTTTTTTTTTTTTTTTTTTTTTTTTTTTTTTATGGTAAGAACGAGCCATAAGAAAAAAGATGTGACGTATGTATATTCGTGCTAGTGGATAAAGGATTTGCCTATCCTCACGGAGAATGAAAAACAGCCTTCTAAATGACATCCACTGACTTTTATCTTTTGATAAAATCCTGTATTGTTTAACGATCCGAACACTCTAACATTACTGGTATAGTAGAGTATAATGTATCAATTTTCACACATTTTGTACTTGAAGAAACACCAATAAAAGTGTTAGCTGCTAAGCTTATCATTACAGGCGAAGTTTAACTGAAGCAGCTATTCAAACTCTTTGACGAGCACTTCCGGCAAGAGCGTCCATAGCAGACTTGAGTTCCCTGATAGCATCTTTTATGGACATCCGTTCGAAAGGTGACTCCATGGAGCATTCAACTCCAACCTTGACCACTGAAAGGATAGACTCCATGCTTCTAGTTTTACTGCTACCTTGTCTAACACTTCTAAAATCAGTGTCAGTTTCGTCCATCTCCTCCAAAAGCATGGGGTCAATGACCTCCATCACATCGCTTAGGATTCCTCTCTTAACATAGTCATGGAGGCTAATATCATGCTGAAATATCATGTTAGTTGGTCTCTTAGCGGTCATCATCTCCAGCAGGATTATCCCATAGCTGTAGACATCACCTTGTGGTGAAATTTGGTTGCCAAGTCCATATTCTAGCACCAGAAAAAGAATGTAGATACCAGATGAGTTTGCTTACTAGATAAACTTAAACTACACGACATACATAGTTTTTTGGTCATGTTCTGCTCAAATATGAGAAGATTAAGCAGCAATGTAAATTATATTTACCTGGAGGTGCATAGCCAACTGTTCCTTGGACTCCCACTGAACTGCTGAGGCTTTGGTTTATGATTTCAGGTAGCAACCTTGCAAGTCCGAAATCACCAACATGGGCCACCATGTCATTGTCCAGCAAAATGTTACTTGGCTTCAAGTCACAATGGAGAATAGGGATCTCACAGTCATTGTGAAGGTAATCCAGTGCACTTGCGACATCAATGGCAATACTGATCCTTTGTTGAAGGTTTAGACTCTGAGGTATTGATATTTGACTGTCCTGCTCATTCGTGGTCTCTGGTGCTGGGTTCCTCAAGTGTAACCACTCATCAAGGTTTCCTTTAGACATGTATTCGTAGACTAGAGCTTTGAACTCACTCCCTTTAAAATCTATACTTGAACAGGCAGATATAATGCTGATTAGGTTCCTGTGGCGAATGCGTCTCAATGCTTTGCACTCCCTCATGAAACTCTTGGCACTTCCTTGATGTTCAAGGTTGATTACTTTGACAGCAACTGTTACAGACTTCGTATCTTTGTTCAGAATTCCTTTGTAGACAGAACCAAAACTGCCCATTCCAATCAACGCTCTTGAGGAGAACCCATCTGTAGACTTCAGAAGTGTATTGTAAGAAACCGTCAAGAAAGACTCTCCTAGTAATAATTCAGTAGAAGATACATTTTGTTGTTTTCTCTTGAGCAGAATCGAATTAGCAGCAGTGCTGTCGTTACAACCACAAGAAGGCTCGAGATCGTGACCAACAGAATGATCAACAAAGGCTTCTTGCTTGAGTGACTGGTACCACGAGTGGTCTGGCATTCAGGTAAATGCAACTCGGTGGCACCCCCGCAGAGCCTCAAATTTCCTGCAAGTGAACCCCACTGGTGTTCTTGAAAATTCCTTTCATAGGGACCTCACCCTCTAAGTTGTTGAAGGATAAGTTTAAACGTGTTAGGTTGAAGTTGGACAAGTATTTTGGTATTTGACCTGATAAGTTGTTGCTAGACAGATCCAAGATGGACACACCCTTGAGTGATGCCAATGATCCTGGGATGGAACCGGATAAGGAATTGTTACTCATATACACTTCTGTGAGGCTGCTACATTTGCTGAGGCTGTTTGGAATTGGGCCTGTTAGCTTGTTATCTGATACATTCAGGACTGCTAAGTTCTGCAATCGGCCGATTTCTTGAGGTAATGTTCCCCTTAATTGGTTTCCTTGAAGGTACAGTCCATTTGAAAGCTTGAAAGCATTGAAGAGATGGGTGGGTATCTCCCCAGTCAGCTTGTTCCCCTGAAGGTCTAAAAGGTTGAGATTTGAGCAGTCTCCCAGTGATGAAGGAATAGTTCCATCCAATTGGTTTCCTCCCAAATTAAGTGTAGTGAGCAGTGATAAATTCCCAAAAGAGGGAGGAATAACTCCTGTGAAAGTATTCCATGATAAATCTACCACGCTTAGGCTTTTGAGCTTACTGATATAGTCAGGAATTCTACCTGAGAAATAATTTATAGACAGACCCAACACTTGTAAGTTTACAAGGTTGTCGATGCCTGAAGGGATGGGTCCTGCTATATAGTTATCCCCAGCTCCAGTCGCTCTAGCTTTGTTGGCAAATTTGCCACAGACGGAGGCAATTCTCCACCGAGGTTGTTGATTGTAAGGATTATACGGTACAATTGGGTGCAGTTGACAAGGGAGTCAAGGAAGCTTAGATCATCAGGCCCCTGAGTACCCAGATTTTGGTTAAAGGAGAGATATAACCCCTTTAGATTGGGGAGGTTTCTGCCATCTATAGGTATTTTTCCGCTGAGCCTGTTCTTGGAGAGATCAATGATGTTAATATCAGAAAGATTCGACAGTGAGGTGGGTATTCGCCCTTTGATTCGGGTATCCATGATATGAAGGGTCTGGAGATGAGGAAGCCTGAACCCCAGATCATCAGGTAGAGTTCCGTGGAGTGGACTTCCACCAAACGACAATACGGTGAGGGAGGACAAGTTATAGATTGAGGAAGGAACTGAACCTGTGAAGGAATTGCCTCCCATGGAAAGGAAGGTAAGGCGGTTGAGCCTTCCCAGACTGGCGGGTATTTCTCCCTGGAAACCGTTAACGGAGAAAGAGAGTCCCTCCAGTGAGGTCAGATTGCCCAACACTCGGATATCACCGGTTAACCTGTTGCTATCGAGGGCAAGTTGTGTAAGATGGGTCAGTGAGGCGAGCTCTGAAGGGATGCTTCCCTCGAAGCTGTTAGAATCTAACCAGAGTTCCTCCAGGTTGAGGCAGCGGGATATGTTTGCTGGGATTTCACCCTGGAAGGAGTTACCGGTGACTTTCAAAATCTTTAGCCTGGAAAGAAGGCCGAGCTGAGGGGGTAGAGGGCCTTGGAGGTAATTGCCTCCAATGAGTAATTCTTGTAGGAAGCTCAGGTTGCCTACGGCTGGAGAAAGTGAACCAGACAATGCAGCTGAGCTGAAGTTTAAGACCTTGACTCTACTGTGCCTGTTGCCACACTCTATGCCTTCCCACTTGCAGTGGTGTAGGGAACTGTTCCATGTGGTGAGAACTCCATCAGGGTCATTTCTTATCTTGGACTTTATGTCTAGCAGTGCGAGGCGATCTGTTTCCTGATCCTGCTTTGTGGTGTTGCTGATACCTAAGACGAGTGGGGAATGAAAAAGGGAAGAGGCTAGGAGGACTAATAGAGTAATGGAAATGAAGCCGCAGCTTCTGCTGAAAAAGTTGTGCAGCATTCTGAGATCTTGATTCTCTCTCTACCTCAGTATTGTTCAAGAGTGAAAACGGGAAAAAGGAGGAGCATTTGGATCTGAGTTTCTTTTACTTTGTTTTTCTTCTGATCCTCAAACTGGTCAGTTCCAGTCAGCGATGGTTGAGGAATGCTTCAACAACAAATTTGAAGACGCTCTTCTCTCAACAGTGGATGAGGAAGTTTGTTGGTTCCAAGGAGCGAGTATATGAAAACCATGGACAATATCTTGACGGGTCGAGGTACACTGTGTTATTGCAAAAGACCCGGGAAAGAAACTTTGTTTTGGATTTGAAGAGAAGTCAGTTGTTCGCAGATGTTGAAATGGATGATCCTATGTGTAGAAAGGAAAGGGGAGAGTGGCTGAATGTGATGAGAACAGGCTCGTTCAGCAAATGAATGACCCAGATATTAATAGCTTACCTTCAGCGTCAACTTGCTTATATGTAATTACCGGGTGTTTTCTTGTGTTATGGGGACGAATCAAATTGGGTGGTTGGCTGGCTGCTGATGCTGAGTTGGTCATAAGAGACTGGATGGGCGGAATGTGGATAATGAAAGTGCGTTAGTATATTATATACTGCTAGACATAGTCAGCTTTGGCGACGTATTGACTCAGGCTGAAGGTCTCACTCTCATACCAGCAACTTCTTGCCTTCAATGATTCCGATCTCCAATTATTCTTATCTCCAATTATTAAGAAGTTCGTGACCATTTTGCTCATGTCAGGTAATCAACCCTTCAGTCTTCTACTTCGTCAACCACTTATATCAAATTTTCAAGCCCTTTTAATTTGAATTTTTTTTTTGCCTATCGCGAGGAGTAATATTTCATTAATAATATGAGTACGTGGCGCTGCTACGCAAACAAAGATTCAATGGCTCGTGTGATTTGGAGCAACAGTAATACTTTCTAGTTTATGCTTGTAATACTTTAAAGGGAGATTAGCGACTGAAACTGGAATGAGTGAATGCGTGTGAACATCAGTGATGTTTTTATTTTAACATGGGTAAAGGATTCCTCTATCCCTACTAGTACCAAATAGAAAGGAGAAGCAACTTTTTTTTAATGGCCTACGCTGACCCATTATTTTATAAAAAAGATCTTGTATAATCTTGACATTCTCTACACTAAAAATGTTACTAGTTTAGTAGACTGTAATGCATCAATTGGCCCATGTTACCAACTTACCATGGAGCTATTGTGGTGTCTTGACGACTTTTTTTTTTTTTTAAGTTATTTTTAAAGCAGACATCAACGGTGACTCCGTTGAGTATTCAACTTCAACTTGACCACTAAAAGGGCACTCCATCTCTACTGTTCTATCTGTTTTGAGTCCCGTCAACCTGTGACCGTCACATTTCTCAGGACCTCCCACTTAACATAGTTAGTGAGGCTAATACCATTATGAAGTATCACATTAGTTGGTCTTTTAGCAGTCATCATGTCAAAGCAGCTATTAGAATAAAGTAAATGAGTTGATATTGAAATTGATGACAACTGTTAAATTGCATCTATTAATGTTTAGATACAGCGTTTGAATAAAATAGAGGAGAAATGATGGAACCGGTATTGAAATAGATACAAAACGCTATTTTAAAAACTGGAGTCCATAAATGAACCCATCTCCATTAGGATTATCCCATATACACTACTACATATAAGGTCTATGGAGGCAACTTTTCTTGCCTCTGTAAACCAGAAAATTGCCTCTATAGACTTTTAGGGGCGAGTAAACAATTGCCTCGATGTTGCCTCTAAAAGCTTGTCTTGGTTGGTTGTGGAGGTCTACTGATTCTGCCTATGGAGGCAACTAAAATCACCTCTGTTGACCTTAAACAAATGAGGCAAGTGCATAACTCGCCTCTGTTGGTCTAGAACTAATGAGGCAAGTTTAGTCACTCGCCCCCTTTGCTCTGTGTAGAGTGAGTTAACTGCGATAAGCAATAGAGACAACTGATGCAAGTCGCCTCCATTGATATTAAACAAATGAGGCAAATTTTAAAACTCGCCTCTGTTACTCTTCACAAGTGAGGCAACTATCCATAACTCGCCTCCGTTGGTTTGAGTAGCCACAACGCAACAGAGATAATTGGTCTTGGTCGCCCCAATTGAAATACTCAGCCGGCAATTTATGTTGCCCCATTGATCTTGTATTTTTTTTTTAAAAAAATCATACGGATTAACGACCACTACCAAAACTAAGCATCCAATACAAATATGATCATTGAATAACAATTCATTCATGGGTTTCCATATGCCACAAGCTTGAGCACACTAATTTCATTAGCCCGTAGTAAATGAAATGTCTAAATGGAAATCTTGAGAGAGACAATGTTAACAATTGATGAAAAAAAAATTGCTCAGTAGTGGCAACAAAATTATTAGCTTCGATTCTACCTGCAATTATACACCTTAAATCAGAAGAGGAGCTTGTTATCCTCATAGCAATCTTATCCAGTAGTTGAAATACTAACTAACAAGAGAATGGAGAGTTGCTCAAATCTGAAGGTTTAGTCAAAATGAATCCAGATACAACCGCCAATTAAAAACTAAATGACAGAAACAGGCATCAGTTCTCCAAGGTGAATAAAGCATCAATGTAAATTCAGACGCAAATTACCCATAAAAAGTATGGAATTCATCACATGCCTTTGAAATCACAGTAAAAAAGATGGTCAAAATCCCAGAGCTTAAACAAAGTTGGTGAATAGAGAATGATCAGAACCTAATCCTTAGGAAAAGACCTTAAAGCTCAGCCAATTGGGAAAAACAGCAAGAACCTTCGCATATCCCATAGGCAGCTGCAATCAGGTAACAAAAGCGCGCGCGCAACATTGTTCACAAGATTTCTAGGTAAGGCAAGAATCTGAATACAGATGTATATATGTAGCTAGGTTCAGATGTGAGAGATTCTCTTGCAAATACAAGAATTGAGCCACATGAATGGGAGATTGGTGTCATAAGATGCAAGGTAGAAATGAAGGTAACATATGCAAACAAGATTCCACTCACCAAGTAGATTAAGAAATCCCATATTACATACACCTTTATCACCATCGATCACAATTGCAAACACCGCCCATGTCGCTCTCTGCATAAGTTAATTATATAACCAATGACATGAAAACATTGATGACACCCATTATTTTATAAATTATCTTCAACAACTAGCTAGTTAGTTAGCTAAAAAAAACAACTATATATACCTCAAGTGCAGGTCCAATCTTGAAAACCCCCATGACCTGTTCCTTACACACCATAGTAAACAAGAACAAAAGGAAGCTGCATTGACTGAAACACATTCAACCACTCATTCAACGTATCCATAGCAGCCTTAGACGTATCAAACACAAGCACCACAATCATAGTCGAAACAATCACGAAACTCTTACTTATAACGGACCTCACTTTAAGAATTGTGAGAAATATATATAACTATAGACTTCTTCATTTGGTGAAAGTTGGTTGTCACGTCAATATTCCTGCAGCAGAAAAAAATTTACGTACCATATTAGCTTGCTTACTGGTTAATATGAAAAATATATATAAAGATTATATGTTACTCGGTTATGTTCTCTTAGAATTTTAGAAGATTAATAGAGATGACCTCGTAACTTATTGTTAGGATAATACGGACAAAGTCCTTCTGGATAGATACCTCTCTGTTTAGTTAGTTATATACAGGGAGATATGAAATTATTGTAAATAATTATTTCCTCTTTGTAATAGCTTTGCGGTCTGTGTAACAATGCATTCAACATTATCTCTTAGTAAAGAATATTTCATTGTGTTCTTCCTTCCTAACCCTGATATGGAATCAGAGAAACCTTTGCTCGATCTAGAATAAAGCATCCACAACACTGTCTCAACCACAAATCAAAGAAGAAGACAACAATGTCGCCGCCGAGAATGAAGAACAAGAGAAAGAATCCCCCGTTCAATAAACGGAAAATGTTTCAATAAAAAATGTGAGTGATCCTCTATATCTTCATCCCAGTGACGACACATCCATAAACTAGGTTTCAAATTTAAAGGATCTGGGTTCGATTCTTGAGAGAGGAGTGCGATAATGATGCTTAAAGTCAAGAATAAGTACGGGATTGTGAATGACCAGACATCAGAGCCGGATAAATCATCATAAAGATACCCTCTCTCGGAAAGGTGCAATAACTACGTTATTGCCTAGTTAATCAACTCCTTGGATCGGAAAATTGCAGAAAGCGTTATCTACACAACGCAAGAAGCCTGGACTAATCTTTGCGAGAGATATAACCTAATAAATGGGCTGGAGATATATTCTATCCAATGGGAGAAAAAATAACTGGAGCAGCCTGGTGATTCTGTGAGCAGTTACTTTGTGAAGCTCAAATGACTGTGGGATCAACTCAACACAACTCGTAGAATTCTGAAATGTACTTTCAACATTCCAAAGTGCACATGCGCTGCTGCGAAGGGGATATAATCTTACAAACAATAGGAAACGAATGAAATTCTTGGGTGGGTTGAATGAGGACTTTATGGCCGCGAAGAGCAGTATTCTGCTCATGAATCCACTACCAACTTTGGAATAGGCATATTCTCTTGAAGTGCAAGATGAAAAACAACACCAACTCTACAAGGAAAAACGGAGGAGATAACTTTGTAGTCCTGGCTAGCAAATGTTTTTCAACAACCAAGAAACCCAACACCAAGATTTCATAAAAGAATCCTAGTTTCAATAACAAGAAAAGCCCACAAAATGTTTGAACTGTGCGAAATTAGGCCACACACGTGCAGACTGTTGGTGCATTGTTGGATTCGTGGAGGAGGAAGGAAACTAGATGCGCAGACACAATGTGACGACTGCTGTAACGACCCCAAAACCACCCTGGTTGAGAGACCATTACATGACGCACGCTTACTACCTAAGACACACAAGGCTACACTCACAAATCACAAAACTGGTACAAAATACACTTTTATTAAGAAACAATGATTGCAAAGCTTAAGCATTTACAAATACAGAGCGGAAGCCAAATCAAATACATAACGAACACAAACTACTAAAGGGGCCTCAAGCCATAATTACAAATACAAAACAAAAAGCCAAACTAAAAGCATAAGCCGAATTTCCAAATGAAGCTTAAACCTGCAAAATGTTAATATAGTAGGGGTGAGCAACCACAACTCAGTAAGCAGCAGACTTCATCAGTTAGACATGCTCAAAACAGTTATACTGAACATATACGTACATATACACAAGCTTAACAAAACAGTTCAGAGGTCAAAACAGAAATCAAACAACAGATGAAACTTTATAAATCAGAAGAGAAGCTGATCAGAAACAAAAATAGGAGCTTATCAAATCAAAGGAGAGACAGAAGCTGGGCAAGGCGAACATAAGTCTTAAACCAGAACAGAGCAGATAATAGAAAAAGAAGCTCAGAACAGAACACTTAACACAACAGAGGTGGGACCCTAGACACCAGCTGACATATAAGAAGGGCAACGCCATGGCCCTATGGATCCGAAGATCCCACACAGAAGCCGTAGAGACAACTATGGACCCGTCGGTCACTAAACATCCAAGGAACCCTGAGAGGCTGAACAAAAGGGAACCCGAGGAATAAAACAGAAGAAATTCCTGCGCAGCAAGCTACGGGACATCCCGACCCGCTATCCAGGGCTCAGAAGCTCAACATCTAGGTCCCAAAAACAGAAGCTTTGCAAAACAAAGCATAAGCCTTTAACAAAATAGAATGGAAGACAGAAGCTTATAAAATAGATCAGATATCTTAAACAGAATAGAAGTCGTATACCGACGAACAAATTCGAAAGCCAAACAACAACGAAAGCTTAAATGCTCTTTTAGAGCAAGACAGAGATCAGAAACTTAACGATGACTTTCAAAATGGAAATGCTCATAATCATAAGCCAAAACACATCAAAACAGATAGTACACACTTAGAGGAACACAATGCCGTAAACGGTGATCAAAACGAAGCTCAGACGAAGAAGTTACCCAAAAACAGGCACGTGTCCGGACATGCATCCTAGCTTGCATGTCCGGACACACGCCGATGACAGAAATCAACAAACGTCTGGACATCTGTCTGGACTTACATGTCCGGAAATCTGTCTGGACAAAGTTCAAGAAATACATACGAGGGTATCAGGACTTGTGTCCGGGCTTGCAAGTCCAGACACAAGTCAAACTATAAACCCAGAGACCGTCCTCGTACCCCATCCAGACAACACAGAGCAAAGCAAACCAGAGACGTCCGAAGCCACGTTCGGACATACATGTCCAGACGTAAGTCCGGACATTGTGAAAACTACAGAAAATCAATGCGAACGAAGAACACAACAATGGCAAAAATCTTCCACAATTTATACATAACTTATCATAGCAAAGTAGCGAATCGAAAACACATTTCCACGGGGTTTTGAATGATCAAAACGCAAACCAAAACAAACCAGAAACGTCACAATCAGAGAATCAAATAAACATATACATAAAACGAAACAAAACCGGAAACCCTCGTGGGTGAACACACACTGTAACACCCCAACCGCTAATCCTTCCATTATCCTCTAATCATTCCCATAATTACCTTTCTCGCAGCGGAATACTTACTTACTCCCGGCGGGTGATACAACGCCGTTAACCATCCAAGGCTAACAAGGCTACTACTTGCCGTGTCGGTCTGACGATTAGAATAACCAAATACATACTACTTACTTTACAATACCAAATACTTACTTACATTTGATTACCGAGTATCCAAAGTATAAGAATTACATTCCAAGACTATTCCCAAAAGTTGAGAGTTTATACATTCTCTCCTTACTATCCAATTATGAATTCGTTATCCAAAAAGGTGTACCACATGGTACACCGGCTACTCAAAAAGGCCTTAGTCGTGTACAACTCAGTACACCACCCAATCCTACTAACTACGCCCTAAAAGAATCACATTTTGTCCTTACTCTACCGTCACGCCTCGCGGTTACCTGTAGAATAAAAACATTCCCCCTAGGGGGTCAGCTTACGCTGAATATGATAACCGCATACCCTGCGTACTAGCGAGGGTACGCCAACTATTTGGTCGAGTACATGCGGTTCGTTTCATTCATACATACATACATGCTTCATACAATACAATTCAATTCCCAAAGCATACATACATACATTCAATACATGCATGGAAGACAATACAAGTCAACCGTTATTGCTTACCGAATACTCACCGCATACGGAGATACGATTCTCCATTCCATACAGAAGTCATGTTAGCTTCATTACACACCCGGGTTAATCGGGGTTCAATACTCTTTTACTCAGGGTCAATGACTTACAATAGCCAAGACCGATACTCATACAATACTTACTTCTTACTTACTTTACTCAAGTCAAGTCGGTATGACCTCCGGGCAGGGATTACTACATCCCACCGCCGGGTTTTAGGGTGGCCCACTAATCCAGGATGCTACCCATTCAAGGGAATTGGTCCATGGAAAAGATTACAGCCAGGATTCGGATCCAACCTCTTGTGTTTCCTTATCCTCACGCGTGGCCGAAACTATATCGGACTTCTACTCATTCCATATTACTCATTACTCATGTTAGGAGTTAGAATGTTAGGAATTAGTAGAAGTCATTACTTCCTTTCCATACATCAATACAATACACAAATACACAACATGTACACATACACTTCATTCTCATTCATTCATTTCATGAATTATACAAACTAAATGTTCAAGAGAATACAACAGAACAATATAGTCCAAACGCAATTAAGTGCAATATAAGTCCGATTCGTGCATTTATCTTATTGGTGATCACATAAGCACACAAATCGGGGTAACCAAGTTAGGATACAGGGCATGAAGAAATCATACCATACACCGTCGTTTTCATACTACCGAGTCCCTTGACGACCAACTATTTGATTCCTATACATACATGAAGTAGTATGATCAATGGTCTATTATTGATCTATCTTACTCCTTCATTGATACTTTCAATATATACTTACTACTCTATCACTTTCTTACTTGGTTATAAAACCATTCTTTTCTTTGCTACTTCTTAAACTTGTTTCCTTACTCATTCACTTACTTTCTTACTCTCATTACCTTCATTAATGGTGTATTACCACATGCACATGCCTATATGTGTATAGGCATATATATATATACATACATATGATTAGTGTAATCATATAATAAAAATATTTTTTTTTGACTCGACCGAACTTGCACGTCCGGTCGCAAGTCCGGTCGATTCCAGTAGCTCACATTACGGGAAATTTTCTGGCTCGACCGAACTTGCAAGCCCGGTCGCAAGTTCAGTCCATTCCAGAAGGTATCATTACGAAAATTTTCTGGTCCGACCGAACTTGCATGTCCGGTCGCAAGTCCGGTCTATTCCAGAAGCTTTCATTGCGGAATTTTTTTGGCCGACCGAACTTGCAAGTCCGGTCGCAAGTTCGGTCCATTCCAGAAGGTTTCAGACGGGATAATTTTTTGGTCCGACCGAACTTGCATGTTCGGTCGCAAGTCCGGTCTATTCCAGAAGGTTTTCCGTCTTTGTAATTCTGGGCTCGACCGAACTTGCAAGTCCGGTCACGAGTCCGGTCCGGCCCAGTACTTCAGTTTTAAAATCAGTTTTCAGTTGGTTTCTTTACCCATTATTTCCCCAATCTTTACCAATACTTTCCTACATGTTTACCACTCATTTAAATGCCCTAAATCACCTTAATTCGTCTTCCAAACCTACTACTCAATTTCTACTCAACTTACACACTCTTTCTCCACTTCTTCCCAACACTTGCATCAGTTTCCACTCTCTCTTTGCTACAGATTTTGTTTCCTCTTCTAGGCTACAGATTTTTCACTCAACTTCTAACCTCCATTACTTCCTCAACTAATGCTACTCCTAGCATTCAAAATACATTACTTTACATCCTATTTCTTCACATTACCTAAACCTTATTCAAATCTGTTTTAAACTACAAAACAGTCCCATTACACTCCCCTAGTACACCTAGTTATCACCTAGGTTACTCCCTCTTCTTAAACAACTTAAGTCCTCTCATTCCTAAGTAAAATTTGACATAGTCTCCCCTAAAATTCTTACTTTGCTCACACACTATTTCAACTCACCATAGCTCATTTTCACAACCTGTTTATACAACACTTTATATACATATTTCAACTTCACTACAACACAATAAATTCCTGCACATACACATATACTACCCAATGTTTCCCAAGCTTTTAAACGTCATTTAAAAACTTCAAAAACTGTTTGATTCTCTTCTCAATTACACTACTACATTACTACTACTCATTACTCAAATACATTACTCATTTTACTACTCAAAAACTGCTACAATACCATACACAAACTAACACAAGGTAAGAGCATTTACCTTGTCTTGCTAGTTTTTCTTTTCTTTCTTGCCTTCTCCTTCCTTCTTTCCTTCTTCTTTGTTCTTCCTCACACAATACACAATGCTACAACCACCATACAAATCCACACTAACCATTTAGCATTCATTTTATACTAACCCTAGAATTTAGATGTTTTGGGGTTTGGAAATGAGTATTACCTTCCAATGGTTGAATGAAGTTCTTGACTAGCAAGAGAACAAGATTCCTAGCCCAAAAAAGGAGCCAAAATCGGCTGGAGCACCAAGGAACAAGACATTCAAAATCTGAAAATTCTTATAATGCAAACAAGGGCTAGAAACGATGGATTTTTGAACTTCTTTTTACCTCAAGATGACAAGGAGGTGAAGGTGCTTCTAATGGTGGTCTTGAATCTTCAAATGGAGAATACCCATAAAAACGAAAATGGAGTTTTTGGATTTTTGAAAGGAGGAAAGTGTTCTCCTTTGCAAGGGGATTCCAATGGTATGGTTTTTATAATTTTTGGACAAATATTGAGCTAGAACAAGAGGAGAGAAGGAGAGAGTTGAATGGGTTCTTTCATTTCTCCATGGCTGTCGCATGGAAGGAGAAAAATCAGAGGAAGGAGGGAGTTACCAACGTGAGAGGAAGAGGGGGAGTAGGAGAGAGAGTGTGTTTTTCTTTTACTTATTTCTCTTGTCTTTTAGTAAATAAGAGAGTGTTAGGTGAGTATGAGAGAGAGGGGTAAATCGGATCCCACACACACACAGATTTTAACTTTTTATTTGCAAAGTGGACACACTAACTTTGTTTATTTGCATTCTCACCCCACAACTTCCCGGTTTTGACAGTTTTACTAACCGGAACCCGTTTTCCGGAATTTTCTCGTTTAATTAATTTTATTGGTTCTAAAGCTTCACTAATATTTATTAGTGACTATTTAGTTGACCAAAATTGTTACGAGTCTATTTGACCCGCTTAAAGTCGCGTTTTCCCGGTTTCCTTGAAAAACGCGCTTTAAGGTTCGTTTATGCTTTTAACCCATTTTAAAGGTCCGTTTTCTTCGGGATTTGTTCCCTCATATTTATTTAAGTGTAATTAAGCCTTTAAAATTATAATTAGCCTAATTAATCACTGTTTTTAATTACGGGGTATTTCACACACAAGCGAATCCATCTGCCACCTACCTCACATCTGAAGCAAAGCTCACATCCACAAACTCTATAGAACACCCTCCTCGAATCTCCATTCGAAATCACAAACACTCGAATAAATCGAAGGGAACCAACACCGGAAGGAGGAGCAAGGAACTTGAACGAAGAACGACATCCCAAACTCGGAATCCCCGCACTCGAGATCTGACAGACTCGGATCACCAATGTTGAAGCCAAAACTCAAGATTAATTGATTTACATAGAGGAGGAGTTGGGAGGAAAAAGCAAAGGGAGAGAGGTTTACAGGGCGGATGTTCGTGAAAGCAGAGCGGGAGAATGAACAGGAAATAAACTGAGGAAGGAGGTATGAATGTGAAATAGAAAATAAGAAAAGAAGGTTAGGAAATAATAAAAGGAAAATTAATTTCCTAACTCATTAATAATAACAAACAAAAAGGATATGTTAACCCTCATTCCTCAAAGCTTAACACAATAATAATAATTGGAAAAAATACACAAACTTATCAGGATAAGTTAGAGATAACATAAAACTCCCTTTGTGAATCATAAACAAATTGAAAAAGCATCTGGGGCATAAAACTCCCTTTACGAATTAGAAACAAATTGGAAAAAAAAATCTTGGGCATAACAACTGCACCAGCAACAAGCACACCCAAGAACAAGGAAGCAGCAAAGAGTACAAGATCTAACTTCCCTGTGGATAATATGACACCAGATAGATAAACCAATTGGCAAGATAGCCCCAGTAGAAAGTTACCACTAGAATGAACAATCAACAAAGGATTTTGGAAACTTCGTGGTAGCAACACTAACCCTAAATTAAATTCTCTACAAAGTTCTAACGATCTTCTTGCTAAAAATTTGAAAACCCATTGGATTTTAAACTTTAGTACTTCCAAAAATATAACTGGAAATAAAAATCTGTTTCAAGATCTTGATACTTTAAATGTCAAAAAAAGTATTACTCTTTCTGATGGCTAAAGATGCAATGTTGAAGGGATTGGTAATATACATATATGTGATAATCTGAAACTGAACTATGTAGGTGAAATAATTAAGGATGTCTACTATTTTTCATCGAGATTATTGTGCATTGCAGGCCTGTGAGGTAGACCTACTTGTTAGAATTGAAGACCTGCGATATGGGTGGTCTTTCTTAGATAGTTTTTCATAGCAAAAATGTCTTGTTGTTGTTAATAACTCTTTCTCTATGGATAGTTATGTCAGTAAAATAGGTTTTATACAGAGCACAAAGAACTTAAAAAGAACTTCTACGACACAATAGGTTAGGCCATTTGCTAGCTAGGAAACTTGCTCAAATGCAGCTATAGATAAATTCATAGGAAATGAAATAATTCCTTGTACTATCCGCTTTAAGGCCAAAGGATAAGGGAACAAGTTTACAAATTCTGGAATAAAAATAGTAGATATTTTCCAAATGATTGAAATTAATGTTAGTGGTCTCATGTGGGTGAAAACTAAGGTAGGTTTCAGGTATTTTATTACTACAGTTGATGACTACTCAAGAGCCATTTGGATTTGATTAATCAATAATAAATATGAAAGCATGTAAATAATTATAGATTTCATACAACTGGCTGAGAGAGTTTGATAAATCAGTAAAAATTGTTAGGATAGACAATGCAAAGGAATAGGGGGTCACAAGAAGGCATACGTTTTATAAAACTAAAAGAAATTATCCACCAAACCTCTTGTACTTGAAAGCCCCAACTAAATAGGGGTGGTTGAGAGAAAACAAGGAACTTTTATGGAAAAAACTAAAAGTCTTCTTCCATTCTAGTTTAGGGTCTGATTTTTAAGGCTATACAGTTCAATATGCTGCTTTCATTTTGAATAGAGTTCCTTCTAAGGCAGTACAAAATTCTGCTCCTTTTTCCAAAATCTATGGTTTTCCACCAGATTATAACTAAATTGAAACCTTTGGATGTCTCTTATTTGCAACAAACGTTATCCTCGCTAGAAGTAAATGTGAAGCTAGATCCATTGCTTGTCTGTATCTAGGAAACTGCAGTAACATGAAATGTCACAAGATTATGAATATTGACACACGGAACATTACTATGAGTTGAGACTTGATCTTATTAGATAATATTTATCCTCTAAAGGATAGAGAGTTGCATGATATGTGGCATGATAATCATCTTGAAAATGAAACACAAGACATTTCAGATCATTTCGTTTCTTTTATTGAGGATATTGACCACCATTTTCACTCTCTCAAACCCTGTTATCACTGAGAAAAACAATGAAAAAGCTATTTTTCCATCTAGGAAGAATGACAATAGCCCTTAGTTAGATACAGAGAAAGAAAATCTAGTAGAAATCATTTATTTAGATCTTCCTAGCACCATTTCTGAGGGGAACATCATGCATGAATCAAACCACTTCCCTCTTGAAAACAATGACACTCGAAGGTCCATAAGCTTTCATATACAATCTATCAGATTTAGAGACTATGTTTGCACAACACAACATAATCTAACACATTGTTTATTCACACATATTCTCTAATAGCCTCCTTGGCAGCAATCAGGACCTTCTCCCACTAGACAACCTTACCACATCTATTCCTAAAGAAACCATTTCAACTTTTTCTTTGAGTGCCCAAGTTAGAAAAACCTTAGATCAAATAATTTATTTGAAGGAATCAGGCATATGATCAAGCCAAAAGAGATCAAGGTGGGTAAAAGCCGTGAGGGATGAAATTGAAGCCCTAAAACAAAACAAAATATGGGTCATTGTTGATTTGCCCAACAGAAAGAAACCCAAAAGCTGTAAATGGGTTTATAAAACAAAACTCAAATCATATGGTAGCTTTGAGCGAACCAAGGTTAGACTAGTTGTGAGAGGTTTTACCCAAAGGTATGGACTCGATTATGAAGAAACTTTTTCTCCTATTATTAAGTTAATCACAGTTAGAGATCTCATAATCGTAGCCATGAAAAGTGATGGATCTTAGACTAACTAGATGTCAACAAGGACGTGCAAGCTCACTTGCCTCAGACAGTAGCTACAACAAACTTGGTCAGATAAGTGCCTATAAAAAACAAAATGACAATAATCACTAAACATATAAAAGATGACTCTCTAGGGCGGGATCCGAATGATGAACCAACATGTTGTCATAACTCTCTGGGTTTAGAATCTTCGGATGGGTGTCTTTGGTGTACTAATCCAGGTACTATGGGACACAAGCATGCAACCGAGCCCTTGTACGGATGTACCCTAGACTTGGCACCAACAATTTAGGTGTGCTGTCCAACACACTATACATGAGGGGGGAGGGGGGTATACGCAGGTGTATGGTTGTTTTTCCCTCTTTTTTCAGACCTTGAGTTGGGTCTAATAGGATGTAAAGGGATACACTGAACGTACCCAAACTGACGTAGACAACGCTCTGGCCTGTATGGATCATTTACCCCCATAATCTGTAGGGTACCCCTGTACCACGTACGTCCTCCATGAACATTAACATTGTCGCGACTGTACGGCAACCAATCAATCTACAATGTTTGATAGTAAAATGTAAACAACAACGAAAGACAAAATAGGGTAATAATAATGGTTCAATGTCTTAACAACTGCACACACTTACATTAAGAGCTGTCAAAGTGTCTAGATTCTCACGATAATTTTGTAGTGCCCGATGATCATGAATATGGGAGTTAGACCTCACCCATCTTAGAGCCCAAGGTCTGTCATTTTGAGCACGCCAGTCTGGGCTAATCGCTAGCCTTAAAGCGGGAAAGTATGCATAAATCCAACACTACGCAGATAAAAACAATAACATGAATCTCCATAAATAATTATTAATAATTAATGAGTCGTCAAGTACTAGATGCACATTAGTACACATACCTCAAGCAGTGTCATACAACCACTCATCCCACTGGAGCCGGCAGAGAGGCTATCCCGAGCTGGCGCTATAACCATGCAAGAATACCAGCTCCCCATGCATATTTGTTAAGCTTCGTAGCACGCCTCGTGGGAGTTAGTAACCAAAACAACTGTGGACTCAGACGTCCATGCGATTTTCCAGCTAATATGGTGGTACTGATTAAATAATACAGCCAACCACATGCATGCTTCATTGGATCGTCATGACCATACCTACAATGTTGCACCAAGCCCCCAATGGATACAGCACTGGTATTCTATAGTGTCGTTGTCATAATTTGAACATCTTTCCCAAATCCAAGACACTCAGCCATTACTTCCTTCAGCTTAGGGGTGAACGACTTTTCCTGCACTGCACGACCAACGATGGGGATTTGCAGTATCATCCACACATCGTGTAGGGTAATCATTATCTCACCAAATGACATATGGAATGAGTTTGTATCAGGCTACCACCTCTTCACAAAGCACTGATCAAGGACATATTATTCTGTGGCATTGTAATATCATGTAGGTGCTCTAGATCGGAATACCTAATCATGTTCCTTGCTCTTTTGCAAGAAACTTTATCCTTTAGCTAGCTACTAAGCATCACCTTACAGGATTTGAAACTCAAAACCCCACGATCCTAAATAATAACCAACAAGTTAACACTTACAAAACGTAATGTGATCAAATACAGGAGAAGATAGATAACATACCTGAGTCAAGCACCATAAGTCAAGCGCTACATGACCCCCCGAAGCTAATGATAACACTAGTAAGTAGTGGACCGCCAGGAACTGGCACCTCTATCAACTTCCAAGCTGTAGGAATCACTGCAACCATCCTGAGCGATGCTTCCTCGTCAGTGTCCTCCTCATGATCAATGACATCACCATCATCTTCCTCCTCTATGTCGGGTGATTCATCATCAACAGCAGCACCACCATTGTCATCAAAAAATGGCGAACACTCGATCATCACAAAGTCCTCATCATCATGTGTGTGATGGGCGTGGCGGGCGTGATGAATATCCCTGCCTGACATCTGAGCTTGCAAAGGAGAAATGTGGAGGCTTTCCTTCCCCTCAATGGTGAAGCTAGCACTGTTCAGTGGTTTTGTAGACCAACCACTACTAGATGATGACACCACTGACATATGTCTCTGCGGTATATGATCGTACATCACCGAGTCATCCACCATTTGCCCTAGTGGTGCAGGTATCTAAACGTTGGGTCAAGATTGACCCGGATGGAATGATGAGTGACGTGCTGCTTCCATGTGGGGGGCAGGATTACTCGGCCCTTCACCAGGAGCACGTGCACGACGGTACGAGGCCATCATAGGCTGCTCCATAACCCGGTCTTTCTTTTTCTCGGAGTATACATGTTTCACTACTTTTTTAAGTCTGTCCATTGCTGCATATGAATACCAAACAGTTATAGTTCATAAAATTAAAACTCAACATAAAAAATCAAAAAAATAAAATAAAACGAGCCACACACAAGCTCGACCCTGCGGAAAACGAGCTGCACAGGGGCTCGAACTCTGTTGGGTCGAGTCGCTGGGAAGCTCGAATTTCCCCATCAAAAAACTAATAATAAAACGAGCCACACACTAGCTCGACCCTGCAGAAAATGAGCTGCACAGGGGCTCAAACTCTGCTGAGTTGAGTCGTTGGGAAGCTCGAATTTTCCCAACATCAAAATAGCCACACACTAGCTCGACCCTACAAAAAACGAGCTGCACAAGGGCTCGAACTCTGCTACGTCGAGTCGCTGGGAAGCTCGAGTTTCCCCAACATCAAAAAAAAAATGAGCCACACACTGGCTCAACCCAGTAGAAGTCGAGCTGCACAGAGGCTCGAACTAGTCTGGGTCGAGTCGCTAGGAAGCTCGATGCGCCAACGTCGAGCCCAGTTCTGGCTCGAATTCAATTTTTTTTCCAAATTTCCAACTTTGTTCCGAATTTTAGATGCTAGATCTCGCTCAATTGAAGTTTAATTTCAAATAACTAACAACAGATTCATACTCAGAACACCCAAATCTAGAAGTTGGAAATTTTTTTTCGAAAAACTCACCGGAAATTTTTTCCAGTGGTGGTCGGCGGCGGCAGGTGGCGGCTTCGGCGGCGGCTCCAACAACCAGAATGGAGGTCTGATGGGAGAGAATATAGGAGAGAGAGTGAGAAAAAGAAAAATAAGTTTTTGTTACCTTGATTCCACCATATATAGTGCTAGCGTTTTCTATCGAAAACTGACGTTTTTAACTGCTGCCTGATTTACTTACCCCTGTTTTTGTACCGAATGTAGAACAATGTATATAGTTTCATCAGATGTAACGCTAAACGTAATGTTTAATAATGTGGAGTTAAAATTTTTACGTTTAAAACAACAAATAGCGGGTTTTATGTCTTTTATTGTCGCTTTTCACTATTTAATGGTTTATGATGACGAAACGATATTTTCGAAAAAAAAAATTACGACACTATGTTATATCCTGTTTACAACGTTAATATAATTTTAAAAAAATTTGTATTGCGGTGATTAATAATTTTATACTACAAATAGCAACCCAGATTTAAATATGATGCAACTTAATCAACTGTTCTAATATGATATAAAGTTGTATATCCTATATAGTGAAGGATGATTATAGTTGTCCACCATGATTATTTTTAAGCGAATATTATAGTGAAATCATAATTTTATAAGGTAGTTTTACTGTCAAATAAGGAAATTGCCTAAGATCGATCATTCCTATAGTAAATTCTATGCCACGTGCTGTCCGCATCAAGTTAGGTGTGACCCAATGATATGGCAGTCCCAGTCAATTGCTGACTGGACTGCCTTTTTATTATATTATTTAGATAGTTATAATTTTTAATATTTAAGTAAAAAAAATCACGGTTCACCTAAATTCAAGTTCTTCAAAATAAGACCAGTCATGAATATGTTTTGACAACTATGAAAAAAAGCTATTTTTACATGTGTATGATGATACACTAAAATGATAATACGATTCATTAATTTTTATATTATGATTGATTAAAATTGATAAAATATTAGGTGGTGAATTAGATTACAAATTTTAAAATCGATAAAAAACCATTATTGTTTGTAGTGTATTATTATTGTTGTGTGGCGTATTTTAAACGTTATATGGTGAATCATGTATTTTTCTTACGTACCAAATATTATTGTGTGTTGTATTATTGTTTAAATTTTTTCTTTTTATATGTTACTAATGATACACTAAAATGATGTTATGATTCATTATATTTGATATTATGATTCATTGAAATTGGTATTATGATTCATTAACTAATAAATGGTGAATTAGATAACAAACTCCGGAACCGATAATTTTTTTTAGTGTATTATTATTGTATTGTAATATATTTTAAACTTTATATGGTGAATGATGTATTTTTCTTACGTACCAAATATTGTTTTGTACTGTATTACTGTTTAACATTTTTATTTTTATATGTAACTGATGATACAATAAAATGATGTTATGGTTCATTACATTTGATATTATGATTCATTGAAATTGGTATTATGATTCATTAACTAGTAAATGGTGAATTAGATAACAAACTTCGGAACAAATACTGAATCATTATTGTTTTGGTGTATTATTAATATTATATGGTGTACTTTAAATTGTATATGGTGAATCATAAGTGTCGTTGATATGTTGATATGTTCATATAACTAACATAAATTTTTAAAGTTGTCAAAACATATCCATAACTGGTCTTATTGAAAAGAGCTTCAATTTAAATGAATAATGGTGTAATTTTTTTTAGACTTAAAAATTATGACTATTTAAAGTTAATAAAAATAGGGAAAATTCACAATATACCCCTGTGATTTTCGTAATTCAACTTTAAACATGCTTGAATGTTGTCCAAAATTGATGAAACTTTACAAGGACGATGCTAAAGTGTTATATTTTGCTCCAATATCACATTTGAAGTTTTTTAAGCTCACATGTGACCTGTGTGACTGTTCATTGGGTCCCACAGGTCACATGTAAGCTTAAAAATTTCAAATTTGATATTGGACCAAAATATATCACTTTTGCATCGTCCATGTAAAGTTTCATCAATTTTGGACAACATTTAAACATGTTTAAAGTTGAATTACTAAAACCACAGCGGTATATTGTGAATTACGAAAGAAAACAGGGGTATCTCGTGAATTTTCCCATAAAAATATTACTAAATCTATTATATCACATAAGTAGTCTAGTGAGCACTTGCTTCCATAAATACACCCGCTCAAGACTCAAACGGCTGTCCTCTGCACTATAGGAGTTCAAGATTATGTATGTGTGTCGGATTTCACTATGAGTTTAAGATTATATATATTGATAAATATGAATTTACTAAGTTATAATTTTAAATGTTAATTCCCAGTTTCTTGATTACATCCTAACGTTGTCATGGATGGCTATATACGTGAGCTTGTACTAAATGTAAATGCTTATTTGTTAAATTATAACTATAAGTTTACAGTAATAATACTTTTAATATATATAAGTGGTATCACTTTAAATATAACTAGAAATAGCTCATATGATTATAGATAAGAGTGATTGAGGTTAAATTAAATGTCATTCTTGTTTTCTATTGTCATACTCCTTGATTTTCTCGACCATATTGTATAATGAAACTTCGCTATTAATTTTATGTTTTTATCTGAAGACCTCACCTCATTTTAAGACTAATATGAAAGTTACCGATGTGCAAGTTTATAAATTTTTATCCCGCATACGTATTCTCATCATCTGTAAGAATGTGATGGGAGGTGAAGAGAAGTATCAAGATTAAACGAGAATAAGTGTTATTAGGTAGCCTACTCGTGACAGTATGAAAATGATGTGGAACCTACTTTTTTCTGTCAGATAGTATTTAATTAAGCAACGCCCTAAATTAAAATCTATTGATTACAGTACTAATAAAAAATATAAAACATCCTAAATAAAATGTAAAACTAAAAATAATGAGTTGGAGGAGTCCGAATATATACAAACTTTTATCATTGTAGATTATAGGAGTTTATTATTGAATAAACTATATTATTTTGATAAAAGTGTTGTAAGAAAATCTAAAATATTAGAGAATATTATTATTTGTGTTTAATGAGAACATGAAGGGTTAGAAAGTGGAAGAGGCGCAAATTTATTTGTGTTTAATGAGAATATGTAGAGGTAGAAAGTTGAAGAGTCATGGCTTGAGGCCCAAGTTTATATACTGTATAAATACTCCTAATGAGAATGAGATAATCATACTTTCACCCCGCAAACTACTCTTCCTAATTATTTTATGTAGAAGTATATATGCAGCTTCCACCGGGCTTCTCTGCATCTGATTCGGGGCGTGTATGTCGTCTTCACAAGTCCCTTTATGGACTCCGACAAGATCCTCGAAATTGGTTTGCTAAACTTGCTCAGGCTTTGCGTGCTTTCGGTTTTCACCAAAGTTACGCTGACTATTCCCTTTTCACCTTTCAGTGAGGCGATATTTCTCTTTATGTTCTCATTTATGTGGGTGACATGATTATTGCTGGGAATAATACTTCTGCACTTTTGACATTTAAGCAGTATCTGAGCTCTTATTTTTATATGAAAGACTTGGGTCTTCTGAAGTATTTTCTAGGCATTGAGGTTGCCCGTTCTTCTAAAGGCATCTTTCTTTCTCAAAGAAAATATACTTTAGATATATTGTCAGAAGCCGGTTTTCTTGCTGGAAAACCTTGTGACTTTCCCATGGAGCAAAATCAACGGCTTACTACTTCAGCTAGTTCATTGTTCGTGTTTCCTGATCGTTTTCGGAGTCTTGTTGGCCGTCTTTTTTATCTCACCATTACCAGACCCAAACTCAGTTACTCTGTTCATATTCTTGCCTAGTTTTTGCAGTCTCCCCACATTGATCATTGGAATGCTACTGTTCGAGTTTTACGCAACCTCAAGAGTCATCCTGGTCAGGGCATTCTTTTGTCCTCATCTAGTTCTCTTCAATTGTCTGCTTATTGTGATTCTGACTGGGCTGCTTGCCCTTTAACCCGGCGCTCTATTTCTGGTTTTCTTGTCTTCCTTGGTGAGTCTCCTATATCTTGGAAGACTAAGAAACAGACTATAGTTTCTCGTTCTTCCGCTGAAGCTGAGAATCGCGCAATGGCATCTACCAGTGCTGAACTCGTCTGGTTGAAGTCTCTCTTGTGCTCTCTTGGCGTCTCTCATCATATGCCTATGAAGCTTCATTGTGATAGTCAAGCTGCTCTCCACATTGCAGCTAACCCGGCTTTCCATGAACGCACTAAGCACAATGAAATTGATTGTCACTATACTCATGATCACATTCAAAACGGAAATATTGTTGCCTCGTATGTTCATACCTCTCAGCAACCTGCCGATTTGTTTACTAAGCCTCTTGGTCGACAACAATTCCAGTTTCTTCTTGGCAAGTTGGGCATTCTTGATCTTCATGCACCAACTTGAGGGGGAGTATTAGAGGATATTATTATTTGTGTTTAATGAGAACATGAAGGGTTAGAAAGTGGAAGAGGCGCAAGTTTATTTGTGTTTAATGAGAATATGTAGAGGTAGAAAGTGGAAGAGTCATGGCTTAGACCCAAGTTTATATACTGTATAAATACTCCTAATAAGAATGAGATAATCATACTTTCACCCCGCAAACTACTATTCCTAATTATTTTATCATAAAAGCATTGTGGACATCCTAAAGATAAAAAAAAGTTGCTAATTAATAATAGTTTTATTAATCGGAGTTTTGACGATTTCAATGTTTGTACTCTAAGGATTACTGGTTAAGATTGTACGTATGAGTTATAAGATTAGGCCAGTGCAACTTTATACGCAGTGACGTCTTTGGGTAGGGGTGTTAGAATATGATTATCAATGGTTCTTATGGGTTCTTAAGTAAAAAAATCAATTAAAAAATATGATGTGGAAGAGAGAGTTAAGAACTCTAATTATGGGTTCTTGTGGAAGTTTTTTTAAGAACCAAAAAATGGGACCCACCATGTTTCTCTTCTAATTATAATATGTCAAATATAAATAATTAAATCTTATATATTTTAAAATCTTAATATTTTAAAAACTACTAAATATATAAATAAACAAAATATATCAAAATTCTTAAAATCTCATTCTCTATAAAATGAAATCTATATTGATTATGTTTTTCATATTTTAAATATATATATTTATTTTAGGAAAATTAATATTTAATATTTATATTTTAGTGACATAAAATTAATATTAAAATATATTTAAAAAAATATAATATGTACCAATCTATTCATTATAATATTACAATCCTAAATATCGAGTGAAAAATAATAAAAAATAATATTAATAATATATATGAATAAATTTTATTTTATTTTTGTTTCAAAAATATAATAAACTTTAATCATCTATAAAGTTAAATTATTTATGTATTATTGAAAATAGTAGTAATAATAATTAATATTAATGTTTGTATTATACAATGCTTAATAGAATGTTGCTGTTTGATTTAAAAAAATATTCTTATAAAATTAATAAGTAAATAAATAAAATGTTATGACAAATAGAGAGAGTTTAAAACTAAATGATAGGTTTTCTCGTGTTGGTAAAAATTAAACATGGTTCTTAAAATGATGTGGAAGTGAGAGAAATAGGAAAGTATTAAAAACCTAAATTTGGGTTCTTTCATGCTCTTACTCTTTTTTTTCATACAATGAAGTAAATTGCAACATCAAAAAAATCAAACATCTCACCCGGCCATCACTCACAACCAATCATATCGTATTTAACAAAACCCAATCGAAACTAAAATTTGCCCTCCATCCCTGCAAAAGCGGCAAAGGATCCAAGAACCACCGAGAAATCTGCTGGTCTTCATATGTTCACACAAACATCTATTTTCCTTTTCATAAATCAAGAAACTCAAACCTTTGACGGTGAGACGAACTGAAACCTCATTAGTAGCCTCACACTGGGAAGCCTGTCCCCTTTCTTGTCGAAGAGTGGAACAGCCCTGATGCCTGACTTTATCTCCGATACCGGCAAGCAAGTTTGTCCACCGAAATCATCCTTCTCCCCCATGTCATACTCCCTCACTTCAAGTCGGAGCAATGCCAACTCTGGAACTCGAAGTTTGAACGTGAACTCCTCGTCCCACACCGGCACCCAGTCATCCTCTATCGGTCTTGTCTGATGCTTCTCGCAGTCTGCTTCAACTCCCATTACTCTCAACTAGTAAGGACAAGAAACAAAACTTTTTTTTTTTCAAAGGAACCTGTAAAGGAGATTTACAGAACCCGGGAGAGAAAGTACGAGCGAATAATCGATAGTGATCAATACCTTTGTATAGAAATCTGGTGGAGAGTATCTGTCGAAATGAGTCTTGCTGAAATCTAGACGCCACCCATCTCCCATGTACACTCGAACCTGTAAGGTCAAGATGGTTTATAGTAAAGTTAATTAGTCATTAAGCAAGGTGTTTTCCCTGAACAAACTGACCTTTAAGATTGTCTTGACATCCATAGGAGCTTTAGGATCAAACACTTTGTTGTTCTTCATTAAGAAGTCAGGCTTTTTCAGATATCCGCAACCCCCATTTCCACGAAACATCCCGTGCATCGACCATAGCAAATGACCATATCCCTAAAAAGAATCCCACCAAACTTATCGACTAAATTATTCAATCAAACAATCTTGCAGGTATCTATGAGTGTATACTGTATAGTGACCCACAAAAAATACAGGGTTTCTGAAACAGGATAGAGCACCTGCATGTTAAAAGCAACCATTTGAGCTCCATTTGTCCATGCTATCATAGGTGAGTAATTTGAAGAGTCTACACGACTCCCTTTTGGGTAGATACGAAGAAAGTTTTTCTGTGTAAACCTGCATCAGACCGCGTTCTGTAGGTTATGAATTGTGCAGCAGTTCAATTAAAGCATCATTAACTGGAAAAGAAAGAAAGACGCGCGTCCGGCCTTTTCACCGATAATTACCTCACAACATCAGTTCCGAAATTCGCAGCGGCCTTCTCAAGTGCTTGTTCATTCAAACTCAAGCGACTAACTTTTTCCAACCCGCCATTCAATGCTTTCCTGAGTCCATTCTTCGGTTTCCCGGCTCGAATTGCAATCAATCTTTTGTATTCCAGCTCACTGCTTGATCGACTATAGTTACCTTCTACGTCTGTCCTTTCTTCTTCTTTTTCATCATCACTCTCACTACCCTCTTCTGCTAACTGCTTATCATCATCCTCTTTCTCTTCTCGAGAAGCTTGGGTTGCTGGATCGTCACCTTCTTCTGCAGGCAAATCCTTTTTAATATTAGTCGTAGAACTGGTCTCCTCCTCCTTGACTGAGATTGACTGGGTTTCAAGGTATTCCTTTGGAGGTTTAGTTGAGAGTATAATCCGGTGTTTAAGTTCCTCAGGGGACGGGAATTCTTCCAGGTGTTCCGTTTCTGGGTAGTACAGCCTCTCTCCAAATATATCAGTTACCATCTATATGTGTACATGGGAAATCAAATTGGAGCAACAATTAATACTGGAGTTTGCCACATTCATATAGTAGAAATCAAAAGTAAAATTAAAAGCTAGAATATATAGGTACGTGGTGTGATGTGTATAAGAACAACCTTTGCTACTTTAGCTTGAAGTTCATGAGTTAGGTGATCTTCCAGAGTGATTATGACAGGATACGGTGATTTCTCAAAAGCATGATCTCTAATGGATCTTAAACATTTGATCAGTGGCACTGGAGCTGTCAATGTCCTGGATTTAATTAGTTCATGCACAGAGAGTGATCACTGAGTTATATACTAGTAACAAAATCAAGCAAGTTTCCTGGAAAAATTTAAGGAAAAATACTGTAGAGTCATGGCCATATCTATCCCAACTCAATTATTATTATTAGAAAGATTGATTTTACCCTCCATGGAGAACATTAATGTCGTCTTTGGTTGAATTAGGCCAGAGATCCAGCTCAATCACCCTAACACCTCTCTGTAATGCCCTGATGATCGGGACATCGCTACAATCACTGTTGAGTTGATTGCCCGTTAGGTAGGAGTTGTGACCTGTAAATATGAAGTAATGCTGCAATGGGGCAGTCATGTCGTGGTGCACCTGAGTAGAGAAGTTTAATTTACAATCAATGGTTATGTTCATAAGCAAACAGAGCAAAGAAAGAATGACAGATTAGATATGGATGGGTGGGTTAGAACAGCTGGTTTAAAAAGAAAGAATTCGTCTGGACCGACTATAAAAAAGTCAACTGTTTCATTACAGTCTTGTTCATCCCTGTCTGGTTGTTTTTGTGTAGATCAAAGGTAATGTTATATCAGACATAGATAAGCTTGATATGACGAACAAACACAAATAGATTTAGTAGGATTACGATTCGCATCCGCACCATAATGAACAGAACAGGAAACTGATCATAGGTAAATTACAAATTTCAAATTCATGATATTTCTATGTATCAAAATGATCACTAATTATCATTCCATTAATCTAGGCCGGCGATAATCCGTTAATTTAGAATTCAGCTAGCGAAGCGATCGAGAGAGCGGAGAGAAATTAATCAATACCTCGGTATTAATTGGTCCATTGAGACTATCGTCGAACAGGTAATGAAAGAAATCGTCAATCGCTAGACCATTGTTCTTCCGGAAAAAGCTGGTGACATGGTGCCGCTTCTGATTCACCAATTGTACAATCCGTTCCGACTCCGATTCAGCTGGACCATCCTCCTCACCCTGGTACTCAATCAGAAACTGCTGGAGCTGCGTGGCGGTCATGTGAGCACCTCCCTTGGCAGTTGAACCTGTGTACTTCATGAAGACTTCCTGGACATCCGGCGGTGGTTGCGCCTCGTTGATCTTGTACTTCCGTGTAAAGCACAAGAACATTCTGTAAGTATAGCTTTCCATTTCTCTCTGTAGAATCCCGAGCGATCGATCGACGTAATGTAACTTTCCGTGCGGAGATGTAGATGGAAAGATTTCCTTTGGGATTCGAAGCGGTGTTGACCGAGTGCCGGAGAAGGAGGCCGGGATATTTGAGGGAGATTTTCGGATGTTGATCGTGAATGGACCGTGAGAGGGGTGGGATGGTTACAGAGATCTTTACTGATTCTTTGGTGTAGTCATAAATAGTTCCCCTAAGGTGCAAGAAGTCGTGCTGGTTTTGTTTTTACTCTCGCGCCGTCTTTTTCTAATCATTCTCTTCGATACTGGGATTTCTTGTTACTCGTTGACCGTTGGGTAATGCCACACTTTCCCGCCTTTTCTCCTTATTTTATTCACCCAAAATTTTTATATTCTTTCACTTTTAAATATAGAAAGCAAATTTTCGCTCCCGCATCAGCTGGTGAGCTGTGATATAAACTGTCAGAATAGTGACATTTTGGTTATTTTATCTTATAAAAATATTATGAACTGTTTTCTCACAATTATGAAAGCATACTAACGCTTTAAATCATATTTTAACTAAATTTGATGTTTCAAATCTGACTTACACCAAAACAAGATCTTCAAACAAAAACCATGAGTAAAAAAATAAAGGGACAATTCACAAAATACCACTATTTGAGTTATAATTCACAAAATACCACTGTTTGAGTTTATAATTAATAAAATACCACTATTTTTTTTTGTAATTCAACTTTAAACATGCTTAAATGTTGTCCAAAATTGATGAAACTTTACATGGACGATATTAAGTGTATATTTTGGTCCAATCACTAGTACATAAATGGTCTATCGCAGCGCCCCTACCGCAGCGGTTGTAAAAACAACCGCTGAGATAGGCCGATTTAAAAAACCCGCACACCTATCTCAGCGGTTGTAAGTAACAACCGCTGCGCTAGGGTCGTTAAAAAAAAACAACTCTATCGCAGCGGTTCCTACTAAGAACCGCTGCGATAGGTCTTTTTTACAGACCTATCTCAGCGGTTCTTAGTAGGAACCGCTGCGATAGTGGATAGGTTGTTTTATTTCCCCAAATCGACTCCACTTCGTCTTCTCCTCTTCATTCTCTTCTGTAATATTTCGAGAACGAAGAAGGCGACGGCGATTCCTCTCGACGCCTGCGACTCCGCCACCACCACCGCCACCTTCTCCTTCGCGCGCGCCTCCATCGTCCGCCGCCGCAACAGAGAGAACTGGTCGCAGGCGTCGATCGTCGGTTCTAGTGGGAACCCTAGGTTCGAATTCGATTGTAACTTCGAAATATGTAATTATTGTCTTGTTGATTGAATAACTAGTTGTAATATAGTTATTGATTGTTAGTTTAGTTGTGTGTGCATAATTTGAATATAGATAGATTATTGAACAAGTATAAATAGTTGTGCATATAAGGTGTTCGATAAAATGCCTGAGTTGATATTTTGCTGTTTGTGCCCTCTGCATACAACCCAAAGTTGTAAAAAAACGGTACGGGAGTTTAGTTATATAAAATATGCGATACGGAAGTACGGATACGGATAAAAACGGGGTTAATGATACGGATGATAAATTTAATTATATAAATATAGAACTAATATTATAAACATGACTATGAAACTATGAAAGATATTAAAAAATAAAAATTGCAAATCAATATACAAATAATGCATATAAACATCTACTATATAAAATAACTTAGTGCAAGTATTATATACCATTTATAATTTATAATTTTTTTCCACACTATAAGTTTTAACTTTTCATATATAGATGCAATAAACAAGTTTGTAATTCAAAACAAGTTTAATAGATTTATTGTATATGAATTTTGTTACTAAACTAATTAGATCTAAACGTTATATGTTGAATTCATTACATAATGACTACATGATACCAATGTCATAAACCATATATAAGTCATTGTTGGACATGAAAAATTTGAGAATTCATATTATATATGTTGTTGACTATTATAATTTTACATAATTCCTGCAAAAAAATAGACTATTAATTAAAAAATCCTGTAAAAAACTAGCTTAATATGTTGTTTTAGACAAATTTGATACGACTAATTTGGTGCTGAAATTAAAGTAATACTTGTATACTGTATTACTTTTTTGCAAAGAGCCTTGAAAAAAATTACAACCTTTATAAGTCAAAGAAGAGCGTGGGACGTAAGAAAAATGTAACAAAAATGTTAACTCAAATAAAACAGAGGAGATATACTGCATAACAAGCAGCACACTAACAGTACAAATAAATAAATAGAGCTCAAACAGATGTTAATTAAACGCTTTAAACTGCGAGCAGCTTGAAAGGTATTAAAAACATTCATATATAACAAATTTATAATTTAAATTCATATTGATTGAAATTGTAAATAAAACTACTACAAAAAGAAAATGAATAACTACAAATCATTTTGTCTTAATTCTCAAACTATTTAAAAAATTAACTTCAAGTTTCACATTAATAAAGTGGTAAGATCTATAACTTTATAACATCTATGTTCTCCCATTACATTGCAGTATATACGTGCTTAATATGATATGCTTGTAGTAATGTGTTTCTTGCCCCCCCCCCCTAATATATTACCTTGCTTCACCGCTGTCTGCAGTAATTGGGGTGGTCTCTAGGTCTTTTCTTCCTCATTGCTTCTGTTGTGCAGCATGAGCTGAAAGGTAATAATATCATCTATTGGATGTTATCTTTTTTATTTTCTTAATATGATAATGCTTATAATAATGGATTTTCTGCCCCCCCTAATATTATTTCCTTGCTTCCCCGCTGTCTGCAGTAATTGGGGTGTCTCTACTTCTTCTTCCTCATTGTCTTCTACTATGAAGTAAGAGTGAAAAGGTAACATCTCCATCTATGTTTTCTCTTTGTTTGTTTAATTAATTATTGCAAAAATGGTTGTGGTTAATATTGAGTGATTGCGAATGGTTGCTGCCAATTGTGGAATTTATTTGTCGTGGTAAATAAGATGTTGGTGAATGCTTAATGATAAGCATGGGATTAACACGATTACGCAAAGGTCATGCCGAATTTTTTCTAGAATCGTATTAGTCTTATTAATTAATTTTATTTGTTATTTGTGTATAAGAATCTTTACTTTTCTTTGTCAGGTCTTCTGAATCTGCTATTGGATTTGTACCAGTACTTTCCCAGCCCATCACCAAAGCAGTCTCCTAGCTTCCCCCTCTGTACAACCTTAAAACAAGTAAGTAATTAAACTTTATTTTTTGTTTTAATAATGCAATGATTTGTTGAAGTTAAATTAAATGTGTTAGAATTGTTAGAATAAGGCTAGATTAGTTACGTTGGAACGTTAGAGTACTTAGGCTACGTTAGTTAGGTTGTAACCATAGAGTAGTGCTGAGTTTGGTTGCAACCGTACATCCAGTAGAAACATGCTCCATCTACAAATGCAGACGAAACTGAAAGACAAATCAATCTAAACATTGTTTTGTTTTTCATATAGAATGGAGCGTGACTGGATGTACGGTGATCGAGGGGGTCACTATTTTGATGAGAAGCTGAAAGAGTTTCTCAAAGCGGCAGTGCAACACAAGGACATAACAAAGGCGGACAATATTTCATGTCCTTGTGTTGACTGTGGGGTCGTAAGGAAATATGAAGACATTGAGGAAATTAGATTTCATCTTAAGTCCCGTGGATTCATGCCACATTACAAAGATGGAATTTTCATGGAGAAACTGTTGCAGCTAGTGCTTCAACATCATCAAGTGCTCATGATCCACGTTACGCAAGTATCGCCCACACCTTCAATACCATCAATGAGTCGGTACCGTTAAGTGATTCAGGATTCGATGACAGCGAGACCACTCACCATGATGAGCAAATGGATGAAATGTTAGAAAATGTTACGGATACTTTTGTCGATAAGCCGGAAGAGTATCAAAGATTGTTGGACGCATCAAAGACACCTTTGTACCCTTCGTGCGTTAAATACACAAAATTGACTGTTGTACTTAATTTGTTCAACTTAAAGGGGAAATATGGAGTTGGTGACAAGTGTTTCACGTCATTTCTAGAGCTGATACATGATATGCTTCCTGATGAGAATGGTCTTCCTACATCCACCTACGAGGCAAAGAAATGGATGTGTCCAATGGGAGTTGAATATAAAAAGATTCATGCTTGCCCAAATAATTGTGTGCTTTATAGGGGTGAATACGAACATCTAGACAAGTGTCCTAAATGTTTGTTGTCCCGGTACAAGGACAAGGATGAGGATTCCTCCTTTCAGAAAAAAAATCGTCCAGTGAAATTATTGTGGTACTTGCCGATAATTCCTAGATTCAAACGGTTGTTTGCCAACCCAAAGATGCGAAGAACTTACGATGGCACGCGGATGGTAGAAAAATCGATGAAAAATTAAGACATCCTGCAGACGGACCTCAGTGGAGAAATATCAACAGAAAATTCAAACATCATTTTGGGGATGAGGATAGGAATCTGAGACTTGGATTGTGTACCGATGGGATGAACCCGTATGGCACGTTGAGCAGTCAGCACAGCACTTGGCCGGTGCTACTAGTGATCTACAATTTACCGTCATGGTTGTGCATGAAACGAAAAATACATTATGTTATCACTCCTAATTTCTGGTCCAAAGCAACCTGGTCATAACATTGACGTATATCTTGCACCACTGATCGACGATCAGAACTTGTTGTGGAATGAAGGGACAGTGGTATATGATGCTCATGCGAAAGAAAATTTCACACTGAAGGCGATGTTGTTCTGTACTGTTAACGACTTTCCTGCCTATGGGAACTTGTCAGGATACTCGGTGAAAGGATTCAAAGCGTGTCCGGTATGTGAGGATGACACATGTTCAGATCGTCTGAAGCACTGCGGCAAAAATGTTTATATGTGTCATCGACGGTTTCTTTCAGTAGACCATCCTTACCGTTCGAGAAAGCGAAAGTTGTTCAACAATGAGCCCGAGACTCGTGTGGCTCGTCTGCCTTTGAATTCAGAGGAAGTGTATGCAAAGGTAAACATTGAAAATGTCTTTGGAACACATCCAAGCCGCCGAAGAACATTTGGAAAAAACGTTCCATTTTTTGGGATCTACCGTATTGGTGGCATCTGCCTGTTCGACATTGTTTGGATATCATGCACATTGTGAAGAACGTCGGTGAGGCAGTGTGTGGTACTTTGCTCAACATACCCGGCAAGACGAAAGACGGATTGAAGGTGAGGAGAGAATGCAAGAGTTGCGCATACGGAAAGAACTACACCCAATAGAGGATGAGAAGCGAACATATCTACCTCCTGCGTGTTATACCCTCTCTAAGAGTGAAAAATTAAGTTTTTGCAAGTGTTTGCACACATTGAAGGTACCATCTGGGTACTCTTCAAACTGGAAGAACCTAGTTTCTATGAAGGATTTGAAACTGTTAGGCATGAAATCTCATGATTATCATGTGTTAATGTTGCATCTTCTTCCTGTTGCAATACGAGGGATATTACCAGAAAATGTCAGAAATGCTCTAACTCGATTATGTTTCTTCTTCAACGCTGTCTGCTGCAAGGCAATTGACTCAGACACCCTCGATGATCTGCAACATGAAATTGTTGTGACAATATGCCAGCTTGAGATTTATTTCCCACCATCTTTCTTCGACATAATGGTGCATTTAGTAGTGCATATTGTCCGAGAGATCAAATATTGTGGTCCGGTTACTTACGTTACATGTATCCTTTCGAACGATATATGGGGATTCTGAAGGGTAGAATGAAAAACAGATATAGACCGGAAGACAGTATCATCGAAGCAACAGTGACTGAGGAAGTCACAGAATTCGTAACAAGTTATTTGAACGATGCAGAGTCAATTGGTATTCCCAAACCACGTCATCATGGTAGATTTGAGGGTAAAGGAGTTATTGGCAAAAAGGTTGTTCGTATCTCTCGTGATCTTATTAATCAGGCACATTTGTTTGTACTGCAACACCTTGAGGTTGTTGAACCCTACTTCGATATTCACATTGCTGAGTTGAGTCGACAAAACCCTACCAAAAATCGTATCTGGCTTAAAAAGAACAAAATCGAGTATTCGTCCAATGGTTTAAGGAATATGTGTTTGAGCAAGCTTCATTGAACCCCGAAGATGTCAGTGAAGAAATCAGATGTCAAGCTGTTGGTTCTGGAACAGATGTTGTATCGTTTGAAGGGTATGACATTAATGGATGCACATACTACACTGCACGCCAAGATGCTAAATCAATATATCAGAACAGTGGGGTAAAAATTGAAGCATCGGTGACTGAATATGGTCTAGGTAACCAGGTTCAACCAATGAGCAGTAGTAGTTGGTATTATGGTGTGATAGAGGACATATGGGAACTAAACTATCACATTGATTCGTTTCTATTGTTCCGCTGCAATTGGGTGGACAACCGACATGGACTCCAAAATGATAAAGGACTTATTTTGGTTGATCTTTCACGTGTTACAACTAATAAGGAAGATCAGTTTGTGTTGGGT
Organism: Limonium bicolor; assembly: GCA_023374045.1. Classification (NCBI taxonomy): domain Eukaryota; kingdom Viridiplantae; phylum Streptophyta; class Magnoliopsida; order Caryophyllales; family Plumbaginaceae; genus Limonium; species Limonium bicolor. Next base: position 99,726,161 of record CM041782.1, read on the forward strand.
AAAGACTGTGACCAGGTGTTTTATGTTGAAGACCCAAAAGCTAGTAGATGGCATGTTGTTCTTCCAGGGAGAAGACCGGTTTTGTTTGAGGATGAAAACAACGACGATGATGATAATGAGATGATAGATGAAACTGTATCGTTGCATACAGGGTTGCATGATTCAACTGATGATTTACAAAATGATGATGTTCAGACCATCTACGCTCGATCAGACCATAATGAGGGGGTTTGGGTAGAAAACAGATCATGATATATGTTACTATGTCTAGGTAACACCATTGGTTGAAATTACATTATATAATTCGTATTATTGTTGTTACAATGTTATCAGAATTAATTATTTATGTTTATTTTTGCAATTATACATCGTTCCATGAATATTGATCTAATGTGTGTGTTTTTTTCCTCAGTGGATGATGATCCTATTGATGATCCTATAGGACAGCTGCTCCTGACTGGGGATAGTAGACCGGCAAAACGCACCACACGAGGTGGTAAAAAGAAATCAAAGAAAGCAGACGTAGAGACCACCCCACAGCAGACCGAGACAGCAGGGCCTTCACAGGAAGGACAAGAGATACAAGTTGCTCCTCCGCCTCTCTAAGAAACCCAAAAAACGAGGGGCAACCCGTGGGCTGAAAGCAAATAGAGGCCCCCCGACAAAGCCTTTGGAGTTCAATGAATTTAATCAGCCCACGGGTACCTGGAAAATGATTTCACTGCTCTAGCCAGGCATTTGGTGAGTACATATTTCAATATAAACCACAATTGGAAGCAAGTGCCTCAGGCGTTGAAGGAGCAGATATTTGAACGTCTCAAGGTATTTGTTACACTTAATAGTTTGTTTTAAGATTTATATAGTTACTTTTTTACACTAATCCATTTTTTTTGTGCATATAGGACCGATTCTGTATAGATCCTTCTCTGAAGGATGATGTGATGAAGGGGATTGCCACACATTCAAAGACTTCAGATCTCTGCTCACGAGGCAGTACATTTACTGTGAGGAGCCCGCAGAGATAGAGGAGGTAGAAGGTGAAGATGTGGATGATCGGAGACCACCATGGCAAAAATATGATGGTATTACTGAAGAGCAGTGGAATGAGTTTGTTGCGAAGCGTTTGACCCCTGAGTTCAAGGTGAGTTTCACACTATTAGTTGTTCTCTTGTATGATAAATGTTTAAAGTGTCCTTAGACTTCATTTGGTTAATTCGTTTTTTTTCATATATTATTTGCATAATTTGTCTTTTCATACATATATGTAGGCTATACGTGAGAAACAACAACAAAATGCAAAAAAAAAATCGTTACCCCCATCACATGGGGAGTACAAGTATTGCTCAGCGTGTGCCGCAGTGGGAGAAAGAGGGGTTGCTGCCAGCTGGCTCGAATGTCAGCGAACGAAGGAAAGGTTTGGGACTAAGTCGACGGAAGAAACCTTCAAATCCGGCGGCACTTGCTGAGTATGATGACTCCACGAGAGAGGTCATCAACCAAATGGTAAGTGATTTTTAGTTTAAAAAATGTTTATTATATTTATAGAGTAACAATAGCAGTTAAATAAACCGAAGTATCCTTATTGACTTATTAAACTCCATAACAGGAAGAGTTAAGCTCCCAGATCACCCAGGGCACTTGGCAGCCCGTTAGGCAGGATGATCCACTTTCCCGCGCTCTCGGGAAGAAGGATCATCCGGGTCGTGCAGTAGGCTTTGGTGGTCATGTCGGTATACGCCAAGCCTTCGGTAATCCTGGGTCGAGACACTGTGCTGCAGGGAGCATTACATATGAGGAGCACTTACGCCAGAATGTGGAGCTCGAGCAGCGACTACGAAATGAATTTCGATAGTCAATCGCTGAAGCTATGGAGATGATGCGCTCTGAGAGGATGAGTCAGGAGGTTTCTAGACCGCCAGATCAGGCACAAGTATCAGAGCCCGCAGCAGTGCCTCCCAGTAGTGTTCACTCCGTCAACCCATTTCCATATTCATCTCTCAAGGTTAGAACAACATGTTAACTACAAATACAAAAAAAAAACAAATTATACACTTGTTTATGTGAAATACCCCGAGTGATTATCCCTTTAATTAGTGAAGAAAAATTAAATTAAGATTTCGAGGAACCATGATGATTACACTCCAAAAAAAAAAAATAATGGAGATGATAATGATAATAACGTCGCAAGTATCGGTACGTAATACGCAAACATAAACTCATGTATAATGCCACACATTTATATGGCCATATATATATACGTATACGTACAACCAACGTTATAATATCACCACGATGCGTGCACAAGTAATAACGTGACGTAATACAACAGTCGCGTAAATATATATATATAGGCATATGTATATATATATATATTATAACTAAAACGCGACGAAAGAGAAGCAAACAAGCCTCTGTAGTATCGTCTCCTTCCTCGATGTAGCTTCTAATCGAACAAAAAAAAAAAAACAAACGATAACAACCACAAAAAAATGGGATTGATGGCCTTGGAATTCCTACCGTAAGCAGTCCCATGCTTCTCTAATTGTTGAGCCGATAGTGCTCCTCCACTCATAGGCATCTCAACTACGAACTAAAGCAGCAAACATAATCAGACTCCACTCTAGGTGCCTTGTCCGAGAATTCCTGCCGAGACAACACAGTCTACACTCTAATTTAGATTCTTGTAACCAGTGAACGCTGTAATAACCTAATTAATAACCCATGCTCTTTCCCTTGCTGTTGTGCAACAGCATGCACATGAACAATTATTCTATCCTAAACACTCACGCGCAGGACTGTTCTTTTTCCAAACTTCCATACCACTCCCTTGTAACTTGCAACCACTCAACTCTCTCCACACCTCCCCCACCTGCTTCACGGTCCGTGCCAGTTCCTCCTTATTCTTTTCCTGTCGCAGGTTATCAGCCACTGTAGACTACTCTTGCTCCTTCCCTTGTATGCCTGCCAATGGTAGACTATAGTTACCAAGCTCCTGGAACAATACCAGTCCAAGAGAGTAAGGCCACGTACTGAGGATTTCCTAGTCAAACCCACTCCATCTCTTCTCAGTCGCTGCACAAGGTAATATCCCAAACTAATCTGCCTCACACTGTATCCTCTTTCTGTTCTGTTGCCCGAGAATATCCTTCCTACTGCCTGGCTCATCCTCCTCTTTTCTTGCTTGTCGTGGCCTGTAAGATAAACCCATGAGGAGTATTAAAGCTCTCCACGAAGAACAGCCCATTTCTGTTTCAAAATGACAGGCCAGGGTAAACTTATAGTCAGTTTCCTCAACAACCTGCTCCACCTATTTATTGATGCCCGAGGAAAAATATGGATGACTCACCTCACTCTGTGTTACTCACATGCACAAACCTCCCACGCAGGCATATAGGCATTGTCCCAGGAATCCCTGAGCATGAGCAGCGCATTGCTCCTTATGAAAGAATATAAATAACCAGAAAGGTGAGGCACATGAGACAGTTTCTTTTTCTGTTGTTTCACCCACTTGATTCTCTATTTATCAAAATCTGACCTGTGGATAACTTCCCTCAGTTAGTGTCGGGCGATCAAGGAGCAGGGAGTCTTGTGGTGTGTCAAAAATCAACAAGCAGAGTCAGTCGAAGTACTTGTCTGGTGAGTTATCCCTAACCAGCTTCCCTGACCAGAACATTAGACAACCTGTAAAACCTCAGTTGGACATTTAGAATTCTGTAGCAGGTGTCCTCACAACTCTAGCTGTCCTGGAATAGTAAGGGGTGGGTGTGGATTTATTCATGAACTTAAACATAACTAAAAACGTCTAGGCTGGTTGATAAACACCCTGGAAGTGATAAAAGAAACTAGAATAGTGCAGTGGAAGTGGGTTAGAAGAAGGAATGCACTGAAACCAATATACAGATTTTATGACTTTTGCCTTCTGTGTAACTAAAATCCAGAGGGAATATAATGACTTGATTGGGTTCTGTATATATACTTCAGTATAATTACCAATGCTGTTGTGGGTCTTCCATGGGATTAAAACTGTGCTAAGACTCTTTACTAAGGAGGTGAGATATCTCTAACTGAGCATATGAACAGAAACACACAAAAGAAACAGTTTCGGAATTTCAGTTTTGTTGCAAGTTGGATAAAACACCTAAACACTTGACTGAATGGGTAACATCTTGGGGAAAAACAGAAGTCAGTTAGTGAACCAAAAGACAGATAGAAATAGGAGAATGCAGAGTCAAGACTTCAGTTTTTTACAGTTTCTAGTTTCTGTGTGATTGCGGTTTCTGTCTAGGCAAGTTCCACGGCTGATAGCAGTGTTAGACTGAGATTGTCTTGAGTCTAAAACATTGATAGATGTCTAGCTAAGTTGAGACTCATTTAAGGAGGATTAAAATCTGGGTTGGGAACTAAACAAAACAACTGTCAAGTTCTGTTGTAGGTTCCGGTTTCTGCAACTTTGGTTTTCTGTATATTACCTTCCCAGAGATATATAAAAAGTGTATTGGTTGGATAATGAGCTTAAACCCTGCTAAAGTGCTTAACTAAACAGTTACTTAATTTGGAGCCAAATGCGAGAACAAGGAAAGGAGATAATGGGAAGAGATTTCAGATTCTGTATTTCACTTACCAATTCCTGAAACATTGATTTCTGTAATCATGTGGCAGGGGGTGTGTAAGAAGTATACTGAGAGTCCCGTGAGTTTCAAACTTGCAAAAGTTTGCAATCTATCTAACTAAAGGTGTTAACTCTTTGAAAAAAAAAATTGGAAGTCAATTCATCAACAAACAGAAAACGAGAGGAGAAGTGATTAGTCCAGGGATTTGTTTTCTGCTTTTAAGTTTCAGTTCTTAGCTTTTGGAGTTTTCTTAGTAGAGTAGGTTCTGTAACGATTAACAAATTGCTTGGGTTGTTTCAAACTCTAAACGATATTAAGCTGTGAAACTAAATGGCTAAAGAGCCTAGGGGGAAACGAGAGAAACCAAGTCATGGAAAACCAGAAGATGAGGATAGAAGAAAAATAAAACAATCCTGCTTGTAGTTTCTGTTCTGCCATCAGTTGAACCCAGTCCACGCAGTTTCAGTTGAAACAATGTCATTGTGGTTTGGTTTAGAGTTCCAAGCCTTGACCAATCACCTAACTACATAACCCAACGATGAGGGAGGATTAGGAGCCAGATTAAAGGGACAGAAAGAAAATAACCGAGAGTATATCAGTTCATAATCTCAGTTTCTGCAGACTGTTGTATTTCAGCGTATGAATTTCATCAGTAGGGTCAGTAGGATGGTCTAGGTAGTGTTGGGTTGAAACATAGCCAAAACACTTGATTAAGTAAGTGAGTACCTTGGGATGAGTTGAAAGGCAGATTAATAACAAGCAGAAAATAGACTAAAAGAACAGAAGAAAATCATAACAGGAAAGTTCACAGTAGTTCAGTTTCAGTTTTTTTTTCATTTTCTTTCAATTCAGTATATGGGGTGCATCAGTGGGATTAACAGGGATGCTTAGGTTGTCATTTGAGTTAAAACATAGATACAACACTTAACTAAGTAGATAAGTGCTTAGGGATAAATTGGGAGACAGTTATGCGAGAGAAAAAAAAACAGAAACAAAAGAGGATAAAAGCAAGGATATCAGTATTTGATATTTCAGTTTTATAGTTTTACTGAAGGTTTGAGTGTTTCTGTGTAACATCTTAGCAGAGTTGTGCTAGGTTGGTTATGAGTTTGGAATATGGCTACAACACCTAACTAAACAGATGAGTACCATGGGACAGGATGGAAGACAGATTAATAACGTAAAAGAATGGGTAAAGTGATGGTAACCGGTTTTCATGTTTCAGTTTTTTTTTCCTGAACTGGTGTCTTCTGTGTAACTTGCTACAGTGGGCTTATAAAGGATTTGTATTGAGTGTTAATGCACCTAGACACCTCTAACACACATAAGTAAGGTTGGGAACACCTTGGGAAACAAAATAGAATCCGATGTAATGCAATAGAGGAGGAGTACACTGCAGTGATGTTTCAGTTTTCTCAGTCTCACCAGTCTCTGTAGAATTGAGTTACAGACACATCGAGAGTGTGTATTGGTTTAGGAATGAGTCCAAGACATTTCTAACAGAGTGGAATAAATTGCTATAGTCAGTTGGAAGGTTAGAAACCCACTCAACAACTTAATAAAGAGAATGAAGAAGAGTTGTACAGATTCTGTTTTCTTTTCAGATTTCCAATAATCGGTAGTTTCTGTATAACTACTTTACAGAAGTGTTAAGGGAGTTGTAATGGCTTGCTAATGAACTTAGTATCTAGATAATACACTTACCTCGGTTCGTAAACACCTGGGGAAGATAAGAAATCAATTTAATGCTGTACAAGGGGAATCTGAGAGGGAGATATGTTTGAATTGGTGTTTCAGTTTTCCTGTTTGTGTTTCAGTTTGGTTGATTTCCAAGGAGCTAATAGTGTGACGATGGTAAAATATATATATATATATATATATATATGAATCCCAAATCATAAGCTAATAATTGCATCTAGGTTAGCAAAACTTGTGGAGAAGATTACACATCAGTGGAGCTAACTAGAGACAAGAGTTAAGAAGAAAGATATAGGTTGTGGTTTCAAATTTCGGTATAAGTTGTAGTTTCTGTATGACGGATTCATAGGGGTGTTATGAGTGTGATGCTATATTGATAATAAACCCAAAACCCTCCTAATACACTTAACTAAACTTGTGGAACATCTTGTGAAGTTTAGACCCGGTTAGATACGTTAAAAGGGTGATAAGATAAGGTTACACACAGAACCTTATTTCAGTTTTGAAACATTTAAGCTTCAATATAGGGGAGTCCTAGAATTGATAGCGGGGTGTTGTTGTGCAAATAATGAATTGAAACATAGCTATTTAGCTAAGGTAGGAATACCTCTGCATGCGGCTAATACAAACCCGTCTTAGGTAAACTTGTTACATATTAGTGCCTAGAGTACTCTAAAACATTTGCTAGTGAGAAGTACTTAGTAACGTGCAAAACGTCGATGTAAATACCCTAGGAGTAGGCTAAGGCTTAAGATTAATACTTGGAGAATCCTAAGGGCTAATATCAGTTGAGCATTCAACAAAGAATTCAACTAGGGAACAACCCCGATAAAAGGTGATAAACTAGGAGAAATGTCACAAGGGTCATCACATGAAATTATAACTGACCAACCGTTTTTAATTAACGTTAGGGCCGTAGCGAATGCCAGCCGGGACTCCATGTGTGTGTGAGACAACTCTTGCTTCTAAATCAGGTATGGACATGTGGTTCGTATGTTGCCGTGTTACACAGCTTGTTTGCTGTGTGCCTTGTGTGCAAATGACCGTAAGATTAATGCATGAAATTGGATTGCTTGCTTATCTTGCTTACATGATTGCTATACCATTGTTGCATATGAATTGCGCGCACACAGTAGTTTAGTCCCTTCTCGTTTATGAAACTTGAATGAAACACGACGAACTACGCAAACAAAACGAAACAATTACACAAGAAGAAATCTCCTCTTAAACTATAGGGGACTTCTAATGACACCAACTATGGTGTCGAAATTATAATGTTAATGAAAAGTAAAGTACCTATTGGGTGGAACACATCCTGAGGTCTAGAGATGACTCCGCCTTTTCGACGCACGACGCCGGGAATAGAGGATTGGCTATGAGAAGACGCCCTTCAACTTGTGGTGATAAGAGAATTCACAAATAACCCTTAAAGAAACAAGGCAAGGTTGGCACCTACATGAGATGGTCACGGGATCTAAGCTATATCCCCAGACCTGGTGCAAGGAAAGAGGAAGAAAATACACTTTAAGGGAACAAGAGAAAAGAAATGAAAACCACACAACGCTCAATGATCCCATAGTGAGGATCATGGGTATAACATACCTATGCACACGTTTTTATTACTTACATGATTGTTGTTGCTATACTAGCAGCTTGTTATGCTTGGATGTTGTTGTTATTGCTAAGGTTTTGCTACCTTAAGTGTGTATGATACCCTGATGTATTGTGGTGTGTTTTTACTGCTTTACTATGGCATGTAAATTGAACTTAATAATATTCGACCAAGTAGTCGTGTGGCCCGGCAACATGCGGGCTACACACGTTCATACTCAGCATAGTTTGCTGAGTCCTTCCCAACCCAAATTTTTACAGGTATTATGCCGGACGATAACAGAGCGTAGGCGGGATGGCTGCCATGGGGGTAGTCCATCAGGGCATAACGTTTGAGGATGTGGCCGTATGTTTAATGTACCCGAGATGTAATTTTCAGTTTATAATTTGGTAATTTGTTGTAGACACTCAACGCTTGGAATTGTATCTTATATGTGTATGAATTTTGGTGAGAACTGTTTCAGTCATGCAGACCGTAACTTGATGTTGGTAGAGTGGTCATGTCAACCACGTGGGTGGTTGGCGTCTGTAGCACCCGGATTATAATGAGAATCCGCTGCGTACTTATCTTGTAATATGGCTAGGCACTTGGTTTTGTACTATGGATGTTTTATTCGGGGGTGTTACATTATGTGCATCTAAAATCTTTAATTTTGAAAATTTAGCAACCAATTGACTGCACATTGTTCCAAGTGATTGGCGTTGACGAAGTCGAAGTAGGGTGGGAAAAACTTTTCAAGTCTTGTGCTGGAGACACCGTGAGGAATACAGCGCTCCGAGAGTACCATGCCCGGTGCTTGTTGAAGGTTACGCGCCTGCTTACGCGGATTGTCAGATACCGATGCCCAGTGCAGACATATCCACCCTTCGTCAAGCTGAATCCAATGCAGTACAGTGGTCCTGTAGATTGATTAGGCTTGGGGAGCAGCAGGTAACCCCATGAAAAAACTTATTCTTTAACATATCCTAGAGTAGAAACATATACTTATTAAATTAATATATTAGGAACACATTCAATCAAATTCTGATAAGGCAAAAGGAAAGAGAGTTGTTGTTCCACCAGCTAATCCTTCGATGGCATCCGCGACTAGAGTTGTGATGAGATCAAATTTGATACAACCGGCGGTTCTGAATGCCTTACCCCCCATGCGGAAACTGTTGCACTCCACACTATTGATGACGCCGCCAGGAAGAGATTCGGTTACAATGGAACCAAGACCGGATCTTTTTTACTATACAGGCGCTCAGAGTTTTGAAATCTATCTTACTGATTTTGTGGAGTTGTTCACGAAGGATTGGTTGAGTGCGTCGATTCTCAAATCGGCTTGCATGTGAGTAATTAGCATACCTTGTACACATTTTACTCTGTATATTTGAAAATTAAATTCATAATATTGGTTTCTTTATATTGTGCAGGTTTGTTGATGACAAGGCGGTCCAAGTACATGAGAATAGTAGTTTCGGGTTCTTATGCCCTGACTACTGTTCAGAAGCTAATATGGGATCTGACCCCCAAGCTTTGGTCCAGTACTTGTCGACTGTGATACATTCGTGTGCAGTTGCTGATAAATCTTACATAATGCTGCCTCTTCATCAAGGGTAAGAATTTTATCTAATGTTAAGTTAGTTTAAAAATTATGATATTTTATTATGTAATTGATTGAATTAAGTTCTGCTTGTATTGTAATCTATGAACAGCCGACACTGGTCTTTGCTCGTCTATGTATAAAAAGCCCAAGAGTCCTGCAGCTTGACTCAGCATCTCGGCATCCCAAGAGGCCACTTATATATACATGTTGATGAGGTGATGAATTTACTTAACTTGATTAATTATCAATTTTTAGGTATTTCTTAATCATCCGGTTGATAACTTTTACTTTATCTGTGCGTATGAATTCTAGTGCCTTTGTATCTGTAATGACGCAAGTCCGAGGAGAGAGATTTAAGAAGATTCCGTGGAATGTAGTCAAGGTATTTTTGTAGTCCTTATTCAAATTTTGTAATATGTTCATTAGTTTTAAAATAGGAACAGTATTATAATTTATGTGTTAAATCGATTTTGAATATGTACGTATATACATGTGCAGTGTCCACAGCAGCCGGGAGGTTCGGAATGTGGCTACTATGTCATTCGGTTCATGAGTGACTTGATAGCGGGACCGAGACTCTTGCCAGAGAAGTCTCTAGACCTGGTAAGTAGCATTCTCGAAATATTTTGGTTTTGTAGATAATTTTTAACATTGATTCTTAAACTCAAAGTATTATTAGCAACTAATCATATTCTTTTTGTGTTAATTCCAAGGCTTTTGAAGAGTTGGTAGACGATTACAACGAAGGACATATAACCGAGGTGCTCGAAGAATGGGCAGAATTCATGAGCGTTAATGTAGGTTGCTTCTAGGGTTTGGTAGGATTGAGTAGGATGATTTTGAAATTCTCATGAAACAATTGTCGTTTCTGTAAAGATTTTGTTGATGTTTGATTAATTTGCTCAAATTTGTAAATGTAAGTGGATTATTGCCCGTAGATAGGTTGGTGGCTATTTAAATGGTGAAATGGTTGATCTAATGCCCCATGTGGTGGCATTGTTAATTGCTATATCTTAACAGGTTGATTGATTTTGGGTGTGTGTGGTAGAATTGTAGGGTGGAATGGAAAAAAAAAAAACCTATTGCAGCGGTTCTTAATAGGAACCCGCTGCGATAGGTGGGTTTTTTTTTTAAAAAAAATAGGTCTATCGCAGCGGTTCTTATTAACAACCGCTGCGATAGGTGGTTTTTTTTTAAAAAAAATAGGTCTAACGCAGCGGTTCTTATTAACAACCGCTGCGTTAGAGTACCTACCGCAGCGGTTCTACAACCGCTGCGGTAGGTGTTTTACCTACCGTAGCGGCACCCATCGCAGCGGTTTTCAACCGCTGCCATAGGTACCAAACAACGCTGTGGGGTAGGGTCTTTTTCTACTAGTGAATATCAAATTTGAAGTTTTTTGTTGGGTCTCACATGTCACATATGAGCTTAAAAACTTCAAATTTGATATTGGATCGAAATATAACACTTCAGCATCGTCCATGTAAATTCATCAATTTTGGACAACATTTAAGCTGTTTAAAGTTGAATTACGAAAATACAGTGGTATTTGTGAATTATTAACTCAAACAGTGGTATTTGTGAATTTAGATACACTGAACAAAAAGACACATAGCTCACCGCCACAAAAGATACCATCTAGTGTCTTACCATATTATGAGCAAGTATATGTAATGGTGGACCCAGAATTTTAAATTAGGTGTGTCAAATTTATAAATTCAGATTTTTGAATTTAACAATAAGCTTTTATATAATATTATATTAAAGTTGTGATCATATTAACAATAGATACTAGTAGTATAATGTCTACAGTAAAATAAATTTTAATTATATTATTAAAAACAGTAAACAAACATATTATTCTTAATCAAAGTTAGTTAAGCATCATTCACATTACTGAACAAACTAGAAGAACATATTTAAATTGACAAGTAGCAAATGTTAATCAACAAATTAAGTAATTAATTTTAAGGTATTTGTTGTTCTCAGAGGTAAAAGGGTGGAAAGTGGGAGTGCATAATAAATCAAAATTAGAGAAAATAAACAATATTAAGTGAGGAAATAAAGATACGATTAAATTATATAAGGACTAAAACAAAACTAAAAAATTTAAGTAGTCACAAAGTGTGAAATATAACTATTATTAAGGTGATTCTTAGCCTTGAACTCAATTTATTTTACATATATTATATGTTAGTTTGTAACAAAATAAACAAATTGCATTAACCATATTTAAACTCAACGCATATTTATCAACACAAGAGTGTCAAACCACCTAACTAAACATGATTAGTAATTAAATAAATTTTAGCTTTATTATGAATTGCATGTGTGTCAATTGACACACTACGCTCTACATTGGGTCCACCCCTAACTATATGTTAACTTGTCTCATATCTTAAGTCTTAATTTCATTCTATTTCGCTTTTCGAAAAAAAACTTCATTCTATGTCCCGTGTATAGGATTTAATCCCATGATTTTACAATTCCATGATCGAGAGATACAATATTGATATGGATCAAGGGAATGATTTCTCGTTATTGCTTTGCCTAAGTCCCTTCTCAACAACATCAAGGGAATGATTTCTCGGTTCTTGGTGGGGTGGCTCAACCACTTCAAAGACCATGCATTGGCAGAGCTGGAACAAGCTCTGCTTGCCTCGCAGTTCTGGGGGCTTGGGTTTTCGTGACTTGCGCAGCTTTAATCGTGCACTATTGGCGAAGCAACTATGGCGAATCTTGCAAAGATCACAATCTATGGTTTCCCAATTCTTCACTGCACGTTACATTGGTGATCGTCCTCTTCATCACCTACAACCAGTTCCGAACTCTAGTCCTATTTGGCGTGCGCTCCTCTCTGTTCATGACCTAATTCAGGCAGGAGGACGAAAGCAGGTTGGTACAGGGCGCACGGTCTTTGTTAGTGATCGATGGCTTCCCTCCAAGGAGGGAGGCATGCCCTACTTTGGTATCTCCCTCCACCTGTTCGCAGTGCTCCAATATCAGATTTCATGCTCACCCCACCACCTGGAATACCCCGCTTATTCAGTCACTGTTTCACCCAGATGATGTCCAGCACATTAACCGTGTGGATTTGTCCATAAATGCTATGTCCCCAGATTCGTGGTTTTGGGGTCTCACCCCTTCGGGCCAGTTCACAGTCAAGAGTGCCTATCACTATGCCGTTGCACTGTCCAGCAAGGATCTACCTTCCACTTCGTCAATGACAACAACTCCTGCAGGATTGGCCAATAAGCGAGTTTGGAAGCTGGACCTTCCCCCTCGCGTTCGTTTATTTGGTTGGAAACTTTTGCAGGGGGTGATTCCATGTCGTGGCCTATTGGCCTACCGCCTCCACCGCCCGGAGTTGGCGGTGTGCCCTCTCTGTGCCCGCAGTGAAACCCTAGTCCATGCTCTCATTGCCTGCCCGTCTGTCCAACAGTATTGGCACCGCCTTTGTGTTCCATTACCACCTACATTTCGGTCAGACGCTGCATTTATCGATTGGCTTACTCACTCTTGTGTCGCCATGGCCGCACCGATCTAATGCTTCTCTCCTCCTTTCCGTGCGTCTCTGTGTTTGCACGATGTCAATTTACTCATGGCCAAGTTTCTTTTTTGAGGCTGGATGGTCTCAAGCAGACAATTTCTCTCTTTGAGTTCTACTTGCTTTGCCTCGACTTCTTTGCCTTCACTTGCTGAGGCCCGTCTCGGCTTTCCAGACTGGGTGGAGATCTCAGTTGACGCGGCCCTGGACAAGTTCGGCAGGTTTGGCATTGCGGCAGTTGCAGCTCGACATCATTCGGTCCTTGCAGCAGCAGTTTGGGGTGGTTTCACTACTCATGACCCTTCTCATATGGAGGCCGCAGCGGTTTCTTTTAGGTATTCATCTAGCCAAGCGCTCTGCTTTTTACAGTGTCCGGGTTTTGTCAGATTGTAAGCCGGTGGTTACTTATCTGTCAGCGTTTGGTGCCACTACTATCTCAGACAGCACGACTTTTTTGCTCAATGATGCCTTGGCACATTTGAGGCCTTTGATTGATTTTCAATGCTTTCATGTTAGTCGTTTAGATAATTCATGGCTCACAACCTAGCTTCATATGCTAGCAAATATCAGCTCCCTGCGAGTTGTTGGAAGTCTTCCGACTTCCCTCCTGCTGTAATCACTATATGTTCTTAATATACTTTACTCTTTGTTTCAAAAAAAATATTGATATGGATCATATAATGGATTAAAATATTGTTAAAAAAAAATTAATATGTAGTGGAACTAATCAAATTTCATAATTTTATGATGTTTTTTTATTTGTCTGTTATTGCAGGTGAAGATTTTTTTTCCAATCTTGGTAATTTTACAATCATAAAACATTTTATCATATTTTGATAGTTAATTTTTTTTTTTTGCTGTCTCTCCAAATCATTGTCACCTTTTTACATTTTGTTATTTTCTATTTTTATTTCTTTATGTGGCTTTACAATTTTTTATTTTTTATAATTATTAATATTTCATGATATATTTTTTATAAAAAAATTATTTTAGAATTTCTATGTCACTCAAAAGTTATATTCTTATTTTAGCATTTATTTAATAAGCTTTTATAATTATATATATTTTATAGTATTTTGAAGTATTTTTTTTATTTTTTATTTTGAATTTCTGTAACACATAGTGGATATTGTGAACTTTTAAAATAATTTGTCAACTAGCACATGTATTTTTTATCTTTTTTTTCCTGTTGGTCAACGTCTCTATAGTGACATTTCATGAATTTTGGGGAAAATCTAGTGATTATTCATAACATTCCATTATTATCACCATTTTCAGTGACATTTCATGAATTAGCTAAAATATAATGACATTTCATGAATTTTTGTTTTACCTCCATGAGAAAATGATATCAAGCTCGTAATCGATAACAACTAACTAACTACCTTGGAACTTCATAGCAGCAGACAGTTACATATTACGTCGAGCCTCCGGCTCGTTGTTCTTCACTAGTACTCAGGAGTCAGAACTATGCAAAAGGTGGGAATCGGGTGATGTGCTGCAACATACTATTTGCAGGACTCCTGCACTTACCAAAACACAGTGTTTTGATTTTTTTATCTTCCATCTTTCTGTTTTGCTTAGACTGTTCTTGAAAAAAAATCTGCTCAACGTCGGAACGTCCGCAAACAAAATTCAATCAGTCCTGCACACCTCCCCGATTACCTGTATTTTCCACAATTTGAGTTAATAAATCCATCCAATTGAGAAGTTTCAGATTTCGCTTTTACTTGGTTGCCGAAGTTAGACCTGGATTATACTGGTTGGTGCTGCGTACAAGTACAACCATATGAAGACAACTCTTTTTTCCCCAATCTGAGCAAGTATATCTTTTTAAGAAAGATAAATTCATTGATTTTCATTTCGATTGTTCTACTTCCAGGCAGTGGCTGGGGTGTGCTGCAGTAGTGGACCTGCAGGGCTTGATTTAATTTCTTTGTTTTCTAATTATAAAGTAGAGGTTTAATTTAATTATTATTTTTTAAAATTAAATAGTGTTCAACAAAACTTAATTACTTCATATACGTATAGTATGTGAAAATATAAGAAAAATCTTATACTTATTTTTATTAAATTTCTATCATATTTAATCAGTTTTTTTAAAATAAAAATTATTGCAACATAGAGATTAAAATAAGAAATATGTATATAAAAAATAAATTATTAGCTTATAAAGTATATAGATGAACTGCTAATTCATTTAGGCCACAATAATAAAAGAAGTGAAGATTGTCGAAACTTGTGAATAAAAAATTGAAATTGGAGGTACACCGCTCAACTTTGTTTTAAAAGAATTTTATTTTCAATTTTATATATGTACTCAAAATGTTAAAAATGACAAGTTTATAAAATAGTAAAAAATATGAATAATATACTTATAATGACAAGTTTTAATATTTTCCTAGGGTGGTTTTGGAGTGTAGAGTAATCTTTTTTAACTAAAACTATACTTTATAATGTCACTGACTCGGCAATAAGCCTTTGACATTTTTTAGCTTTCCTGGTGGTTTTTGGGGTGGGTTTGTGGTGTAGGGAGGGTAATCTTTTTTTTTGTGTTCATTCTATTATTTATAATGTCGACATTGACTCGACAATTTTTTAGGGTTTGTGGTTTAGGGATTGAGGTTGTTAGACCCTAATCCCTTCACTACAAACCCTAAAAATACCTTCGACGTTTTAAGATTTCCTAGGGTGGTTTTTGGGGTGGGTTGTGGTGTAGGGTATTCTCTATTTTATTCATTCCATTCTTTTAATGTCGACACTGACTCGACAGATTTTTAGGGTTTGTGGTTTAGGGATTAGGTACCTAATCCCTTCACTACAAACCCTAAAAATGCCTTCGACGTTTTAATTTGTCTAGGATAGATTTTGGGGTGGGTTTGTGGTGTAGGGTAATCTTTTTTAACTAAGTCTAACTTTATAATGTCGCAACTGACTCGGCAATAAGCCTTCGATGTTTTAAGATTTCCTAGGGTGGTTTTTGGGGTGGGTTTGTGGTGTAGGGTAATCTTTTTTATTCATTCAATTCTTTAAAATGTCGACATTGATTCGACAGATTTTTAAGGTTTGTAGTTCAGGGATTACGGACCCTAATCCCTTTACTACAAACCCTAAAAATGCCTTCAACGTTTTAATATTTTCTAGGGTGGATTTTGGGGTGGGTTTGTGGTGTAGGGTAATCTTTTTAACTAAGTCTCCACTTTATAATGTCGCAACTGACTCGACAATAAGCCTTCAACGTTTTAAGATTTCCTACGGTGGTTTTGGGGTGGGTTTGTGGTGTAGGGCAATCTTTTTTTATTCATTCCATTCTTTATAATTTCGATACTCGACAGGTTTTTAGGGTTTGTGGTTCAGAGACCCTAATCCTTCACTACAAACCCTAAAAATACCTTCGACGTTTTCATATTTTCTAGGGTGGATTTTGGGGTGGGTTTGTGGTGTAGGGTAATCTTTTTTAACTAAGTCTATACTTTATAATGTCGCAACTGACTCGGCAATAAGCCTTCGACGTTTTAAGATTTCCTAAGGTAGTTTTTGGGGTGGGTTGTGGTGTAGATAATATTAGCCATGGTTGTATATTGTTAGTATAAAAGCAACTTGATATCAATTGTTTAAATTATTAAATGAATTGCCTTGAATGGCACTAAGTACATATTGTCCAAAAAAAATCATCATATATTGAGTAATATTTTCGGGTATATGTACGAGTTACAATCTGTTACTTATTAGTTTTAGAATTATATGCCATTCATACGGTAATAAATATGTCGTAGGTTTACATAATATTCGCCATGATTTCATATATTTAATATGTAAAACTACTCAATTCATTTTTAACTTTCCATATAATAGGTTAACCATTTACGATTGACAGGTTAACCATTTATGAATGATATGTTAACCATTTACATGCGATAGATTAACCATTTATGATTGACAGGTTAACCATTTACATGCGACAGGTTTATGATTGGCAGGTTAACCAGTTAACCATTTACATGCGACAGTTTAACCATTTATGATTGATAGGTTAACCATTTATGATTGACAGGTTAATCATTTACATGCGACAGGTTGACCATTTACATGTGACAGGTTAACCAAATGCAACAGGTTAACCATTTACATGCAACAGGTTAACCATTTACATGCGACAGGTTAACCATTTATGATTGACAGATTAACCATTTATATGCGACAGGTTAACCATTTACATACGACAGGTTAACCATTTATGATTGACAGGTTAACCATTTATATGCGACAGGTTAACCATTTACATGCGACAGGTTAACCATTTATGATTGACATTTACATGCGACAGGTTAACGATTTTCAAGTTATAGGTTAACGATTTATGATTGACATTTACATGCGACAGGTTAACGATTTTCAAGTTATAGGTTAACGATTTTCAAGCAACATTTACCAACATTTAAGATTGACAGAAAATACTTAAAGAGAGACAATATATGCTAAGATTAAAAAATTAAAAAAAGTCAATTAGGAATTATATAAAACAAATAAAACAATAATGATAATAGAAAGCCGGAAGTAATATACGTATTGGATTTTACTAACTGCAGTGCTGCGTAATAGCGCTGCAGCACTTGAGCTGCTCTCCAAAAGGTGTGCTTTTGAGAAGCTTGAATGACCTACGCAGTCAATGACAATTATGGACGCCGCATGTATTAATTAATCTTAATACGTCAACTGGGAAATAAACTATTGAATTACGTGAACTATTTTCCCCTCGGAGAACACGCCCCCACGCGCTTCTCCTCCCAAAATCAAATATTCCTGCTATTCTTCTCACCTTCTACCTCCGTCGATGTTCTTCTCCTCCGAGTCTGGCTCTCTTCTAGCAGCGCTTCCCTATACCCCTGTTTTGTCCCACCTATGTTGTTGTTTGTCTAGTCGTCTGTGCTGATGGGGTGTCATCGTCCGGGCACCAGGTTAATTAACCCCAGCGCCGCTCTCGCCTCCTTAGCTTGAGCCAACTCCGGTGTCGTTTCCTCTCTCCTCGAGATCTTCCGTGTTGGAGTTCTCTCTGCAGGTGTTTCCTCCGCTGGTGGAAGTGGTGCTGATGGTGCCGATTGTACGAGTTAAACCTAATACGACAAGTGTACCGGTGTATCGTAGTCAGTTTCCTATCCCTTTAGATTATCGTACCAAAGTAGGCAGTGTCTAGTTTGAGTCTCTATCCTAATTAAAGTAATAAAATAAAGAAATCAAATAACAAGAAATTAGAGATTTGAATTGTAGAAATTACATAAACTAAAGATAAAACAAGTAAAGGAAGACCGTCTTGACAAGCTAAATAGAGGAATCCTGGTTTACTACTTCTTCAATTCCCCTTCCTATGTATTTTCTTAATTCTAGATTGCAACCTCATATCTAAATTAATCTAAAACCGGTCTCCCGCAAGATAGATTCTTACTAGTAATTCCTAAATCCTAACTCTCGTTACGAATTTATTAATTAACTAGTAGATTTCAAGATTCATCTGGTTTCTAGTCAGCTAATCCTGAGGAATTGTCGTCTCAAATTTCACTGGTAATATTCTTGTGGTCTATTGCACGCCGCAGTTCTCACTTATAAGTGAACAAACTAAATCTATGTAACAATTGTACAGATCACCAGAGAAATATAAACAAAGCAAAGGAAAAAAATACAATCTGTATAGAATTATTTGTAAACACAAAAGGAAGAATAAATCTCAAACTAGGAATCCATAATAAACCAGGATTCTGCACAACTACTCAGACATAGGAAACAAAGAAATAATAACAATGATAAAGAGATTAGAAAACATCATCTAACTGTTGTAGAACTGATGATGAATCCAATCTTTGTCTTTTGGTCCCGATTCCAATTTGCTCTCTATTTTCTCTGTCTTCCTCTCTCTCCTTGACGGCTAGGGTTTGGAAAGTTTGAAGAATAAAATATTTTTCAAAAATAATTAAATAGTCCTTTACATAGCAGTCGCCCTCTTCATATGCTGCTATATATATCCTTCCTCTGTAGCCGCTTTGATCTCTTTGTTAGATTATAAAATAAAATCCTTTATCTTTTGTATTTTTATCTGTACAAGCATAAAAACCCTATGTTAGGAATAATCTTAACATTTAACATAATTAAGTACTTAAGTGGGAGAATATATAACATTAAAGCTTAAATTAATAAACAATGAAGCACATAAACATAGATAAATTCCTCACTTATAACCGATTTTGGGCTCCATTAATTTCGGTTCTTTGGGTTATGCTGGAGTCTCCATTGGTACTTATTTGGTCGCTGATAATTTTGGATCTAGGGGTTCTTCTTGCCCTCAATATTCGGCTGCGGATAGCTTGGTCAGCTCTCCTTCCCTTTAATCGCCTACTGCAGGTTTTGTCGGGTACTCCAACTTTGTAGTGTGCAGTCCCAATGCTGGATCTTGCTCCTAAGTTTTGTAGGAAATCTTCCACTAGAGTTTCGATCCCTGTAGCTCCCGCTAGAGGTGAAGCGCTCGCTGGTCCTGGCATCTCGAGGCCTCGATCGCTTAGTCCTAGGACTCACTCCAATTATGCTCTCCCCAAACGCTCTCTTGCTAGCCAGGGCGCTTCCTCGCATCTTTTCGTCGCAGAGTATTTGAGCCAAATGCCTAGTGCTGAAATTGGGCTTGTAGTAGATTTATCCCCAATCGATCTCACTCTTTAGGCCTATAGAACAGTCCGAACCCACCATCCCCTTCTCGTACTTAGGCTACGGTTGTCCCCCAAGCCCGCTCTTCTTCAGCGCTCCACCATATCCTGGCTGGTAGTGTGGTTTCTCTGACGGGTGTTCCACCGCTCTCTCTAGGACAAGCCTCTAGTCCTAAACCGGCTCGAGCATAGCTCAACAAGGCTCCAGCTTTTCCGCTCAAGTCGTCATGTCGCCCCCCAGAAAAGTTCTGTTGCTGCCCAGAGATCTACGTGACCCGCTGGTGGGGCTGCTTAGGTAAGTCTCCTACTCCCTCTGTGATTGGATTAGGGTCGAAGAACTCCTCTTCATTTTTGGATATGCTGTGAGCTAGACAAAAAGCTTGTTCGGCATGTCTCTGCGTATGGATCATAGTGTGGACCTTGATTCCTGAAGAGGACGATTTATCCTTGAAGATAGAGTATTGAAGAAATTCTCTAGTTGGTTACATCTAGGAAAGAAATTTGGTTTTAACATTGTTAAGGAATTCATGAAGAGAGCCTGGAGCTTTGTGCTACTCCCCAAATATTGCTCCATGAGAAAGGTTGGTTTATGTCTTGATTTGACAAGAAGAAGACCTTCAACAAGTTGTTGAAAAGGGCCTCTGGCTCTTCAACTCCCTCTCTGTCCTTAAGAAATGGTCCTCCTGACATCTACTTCAACCCGTGGATCCATCTCCCAAGGCTCCACAGCCTTTAGTCCCAATTTAGTCTTGGAAATATTTGCTCTAAACTAGGAGTTCCCTTCATACCAACCAATCTACTGCGGTTAAATCTAGAATCTCTTATGCCAGAGCTTAGTTGAAGTGGAATTCAATCATGAAATCGTGAGAGAAATTGAGATTCGAACCCCTGGGGGTACAAGTCACCAGCAAGTCGTTTATGAATGGGAACTCGTTACCTGCTCTACCTGTAACACCCCTACTACGCACTTAACAATTTATATGGAATCGCAGCGGAAATAAACAACTAACCAATAACTAAACGGGTTGGTGTTACACGCCGTTAGCCACCCACGTGGCTAACAAGGCAGAATACATACACTTTGTACCGGTCTGATGATCAGACTCCCGAGCATAGAACTAAAACCATAAATACATAATATACAATACCGAGTATTTAATTACAATCCATCACTCTAATCTGTCAATATACCGCCATTGTAATATCAACTGAACCAAAATATAACGCCACGGGAGCATAGGCGCATCCCGGGCCCAACAACCAAAATATACCAAAAGTATTCCTTAACCTAAGATCTAAAGCCAATCCGCCTCTTCGATCCTCATCCTACAAATAAAAATGGAGCCCCCGAGGGGGTCAGCAACCCTTGGCTGGCATGGTTGACGTGCAGCCCGCTGACTACCGGGATACACGCAACTAATTGTCATGATAACATGGCATTGATTATTAACATACAATATACATAACATGGCAACAAGAATTGCAACACAACATCACACATAACACAACAAGAACGATTCTCTTCAGGAACCGAACCAACATCGTTAGATCACTTGGAGAGCCTAGGGAATGCTGCCATACCCATGCTAAGCTCGTTACATAACTTGTTACCGTCCCTTTAGATGGAACGGATAACTTAACCCCAAGGTGCGTCAGATATAGTAATCCAAGCACACCGAACAGAGTATGCCCCTATGGCCCGACGTGAGTCAGTAAAATAGCCTTGGTTAAGCTAAAGGGAGGTTAGAACCCAAAAAGGAGAACAACCGTAACATACAGAGAGAATCGAACCGGATATGATATCGAATCCCATACTCACACGCGTGGCCGGAACTACCGGACTCCTCACTCCTCGGTTAGCACTTGTTAGAAGTCCCATGATTGGAACTTAGTAAATCAATACACAAGCAAGTGTTAGAGTCTAGTTAGACACACACACAAGGGAGATGCGACATATCTTACCGATACAATAATATTAACAACTGTAAACTCATTTCATGACTTAAGTCTTACAAGGTCATAAACACACAGAAAAGCAAACAACACACAAGCCGGTGTAAACCGGTAGGCAACAGACTGCAAGAAAACCATACCTTGGTCCCTGCTTCGACTGGTTTCCACCGTAGGCAACTCCTATACACATTTAGTAATGTCGGTTAATTACCGTACATGACTTATAGTTAGCTAATTACTTCACATAATTATATTATATACTTTCACACTTTACCTACACTTATCCACCCTCCTAATGGTCATTAAAAGTCACCAAACATCTTCTAACAATCATATATTATCTTTAACATTCAAATCCCCACCTTGGAAATGCTTAAAAACAATCTCTGGGACATTTTTAGGGTGGTCCGGGTTTGTGTCCGAGTTTACAAACCCGAACCATATCATCGCATTACTCTCAGCCTACATTTTCACCTGGTCCGGGTTTGTGTACCGGGATACAAACCCGGACCACATACAGAAATGACTCTCGGGTATGTTTTTGGGGTGGTCCGGGTTTGGGTAACGATTTGCAAACCCGGGCCACTCCAGAATTAGTCCAGAACATTATTTTTCAGCCACTTTAAATCCTCTAATCCGAACCTAACCTTCTCCTAATGTTTCTACATAAATCCTAACATGTTTTAACACCAATTTGGCACCTCAAACCTCTTCTAATTCCTTGTTTAATCCATCACTCAATCCTTGCAAAATTCACCAACACTTGTAATATTTTTCCTTAAGTTTCCTAAGTGGTAGTTTTATGCCTACAATACCAACTAACCAAATTGTTACCACTCCTTCACCACCACTACTCCTTAAGCATCTTTCTTGCCTAGCACCTCTATTACACAAGTTCTTTCCATTTTTCCTCCAATACAACCTTAACTTTCACAAACATAATTGTTTCTCTTATTCAACACATGTCTCTAGTCCTATCTATTTTCCACCATGACTTTGATGTATCATCCTCACCTAATGAACACTAAATTCTCCAAGACAATGTCCATGCATTATTTAACGCCAAGAACACCTTAATTCCTTCTCTTTCACAAGTTTAAGCCTTAACCTTTCCTAGTACAACCTAGGTCACTAAACTTCATTAAAACATCCAAACTTCTTGTTTCCCACTCAAATTTTGACATAGATTTGTTAGTATTTTCTTACACCCAAAACACAAGATTTTCACCTTTAAACACTCAAGAACACTCAAGAACACTCAAATTCATCAAGAACATTCTTATTCACAAAACTTCACCCAAACTACACTACATCATAATATAGTGCATAATTTAAATTGCTTGGCACTTAGGCCCTTAAATTGCATAAACTTTAAACACTGATTTCCTACATTATATTTGCCTTTGACCTGCAAATACATACAACAACACATATGCCCTTAATAATCTCCTTGAGAGCATTTTACTAACTCATTTACCATTAGCTCCTTAAGTAGTTTTAATAAGCAACATAAGCTCATTTTTCCTAATGCATCAAACTACATTAGGTTAGCACATTTACCACTTTTCCTTCACAACTTTCTCACTTATTTCTCCTTGCTCCCTCTTTGATTAGAAACCGGCAAGGACTTGATTGCTTGTCAACTTCTAATCAATATACAAGCAATGTAATGAGCATTCAAGCTTCAGGCTTAATCTCATTATAAACCCTAAGTTTCATATTGTCTTAAAACATTAAGATAGTTGTTTTACCTTGGAAATGGAAGAGAGTTTGAATAAGTATCAAGAGAGGACTCCACCAAGCCCTTGGAAGATTGAAATGAAGCTAGAACAAAGCAAGATAAAGACACCATCAATGGTGATTTTCGGCCAACATCAAAACAAGGAGAAAATGGAATTTTCTTTGGTTTTTCCTTACCTTGAAGCAAAGGTGATCAACAAGGAGTAAAAGATGAGCTCAAGCTCCTCCCATGGTGTTTCTTCTTGGCACCGAAATGGTGGTTTTGGAACTTTGAAAAGATAGAGTTGAAGAGCTTGGCAAGACCAAGAGAATGGTGGTCTCGGTTTTTGATTTGGTATATGAAGCTAGGAATTACAAGAGTTCAAAGATGGAGAATGGTGTGTGAGCTGTAGCAAAACCGATGGAGAAGAGAGGTTGCAGGTTGGAGACGGTGGGAAATGAGAAAGGAAATGAAAAGTGAGGTGAGAGGTTACTTTGTTAAGATATTTTAAGTAAAAGGTGAATAGTGAATTTACTCTTTATTTCCCTCCTTCCTTATTTGATTTGTTAAATGTGGTGAGTCATCCTTGAAAACCGGCCCCCTTAGTCAAATGGGGTGTTTTATGGTCTTTGTTGACCACCTAGTTGACTACATTGACCAAAGTCTTAAACTAGCACTATTTGGTTACTATTCACTAACCAAGGCACATAATTGTGAAATTTTTGATTTCCCATTGATTTAGACTCCCTAATGTGATACTAAGTAGTACACATATTAATTAAATAGTAATGATGGACATTTAGCCATTCAAAACCCATTTACAAGACAATTTTTTCAAAAATGTGCTTTAAGACTCCTTAAAGCACATTTTGTGTTTTAACTTGTTTTCAAGCTTGGTTTTCTTTTGGTAATTGGTTTAGTATGTCCATTAACATGTAAATGAGGTCTTGGTAAGGCTATTTAGTCTTAACCAAGATTATCCCAAGCTTAGAGCACATTTTCGCCCATATTGTCCTTAAGGTATTTAATTGTGTTTACTATGGTTTAAATTGTTTTCTAACATTTCTAAGGCACTTTTTAGACTTAATATACCATGATTTAATATTTAAACAACATATAAGGGTTTGGGGTATTTCAATCTACCCCCCATTAAAAGAACTTTGTCCCCAAAGTTCACACATCCCACGTATCTTTAATATTCGAACACGGGGGTTACTTATAAAAATAATACTTCCATAACAACATACCTTACATAACATCGGACTCAAGGTCCAAACAACATAACATCATTCAGACACAACGGTCTGTAACACAACAACATAGACAAGACACAACGGTCCATAACAACATAACATAGACAATGTATTTAAATACATGTCGTACACACATAACCGAAACGGCTCTACCCCCTTAAAATAGGGGTACGCCCCGCACCCTATACATACAAACACTAAGAAGTAAAAAACGACGGGTACTTCGCCTTCATCTTATCTTCCAGCTCCCAAGTGGCCTCCTCGACGTCCTGGTTAGACCAGAGGACCTTCACCAGTCTCACGGACTTATGGCGAGTGTCTCGAGTCTTAGTGTCCAGAATCCGTACGGGAGTCTCCACTGATCGCATGGTCGGCTCTAAGGTTAGCCGTTCAGGCTGAAGTACATGAGACGGATGAGACATATATTTCTTCAACTGGGACACATGAAATACATCATGTACCTTGCTCAACTCGGTGGGTAGATCGAGTCTGTAAGCTACCGGGCCTATTCGTTCCGTCACAACATAAGGTCCCACATATTTCGGGCTCAACTTGCCTTTCTGGCCAAAACGAAACATTCCCTTCATGGGGGATACTCTAAGAAACACCTGGTCGCCCACGGCGAACTCCAGGTCACGTCTGCGCACATCGGCGTATGATTTCTGCCTATTCTGAGTTGTCTTCATGTTAGCCCGGATCTGGCATACTTCTGCTTGCACTTGTTCCAAATACTCTGGTCCTATAATGACCGTCTCACTCGACTCATCCCATCATAATGGCGTGCGGCATGGTATACCGTACAAGGCCTGGAAGGGAGACATCTTGATCGAAGCATGGTAACTGTTGTTGTAGCTAAACTCAATCAGATGCAACTTATCAATCCAGCTGGTCTGAAAGTCAAGTGCACATGCACGTAGCATATCCTCAAGCGTCTGGATGGTGCGCTCACTCTGACCATCAGTCTGTGGGTGGAACGCCGTACTCAGCTTCAGCTCGGTACCCAGCGCTTCTCGTGTGGATTTCCAATACCTCGAGAGGAATCTGGTATCCCTGTCAGACACAATCGTCTTCGGTACCCCATGATGTCTTACAATCTCTCTGTCGAAGAGCTCTGCTAGCTTCGCCACTTTCCAAGTGTCCTTCATTGGAATGAATCGGGCCACCTTGGTCAGTCGGTCAACAACAACCCAAATCATATTCAGACCTCCCCTTGTAGGCGGAAGCCCTACTACGAAGTCCATGGAAATATCATGGAACTTCCATTCAGGCACTGGCATTGGCTGCACCATACCACCAGGCCGTCGGTGCTCAAACTTGACCTTCTGACAAGTGAGACACCTCAACACATAATCATTCACATCTTTCTTCATTCTAGCCCACCAGAAATATCTTTTCATACCTTTATACATCTTTGAAGCTCCGGGGTGAATCGAAGTAGTAGAACAATGGGATTCACTCAATATGCACTCCTTCATCTCAGCGCTACTCCTTGGAATACACAGTCGGCCATTAAGCCTAATCAGATCATCATCGTGGAGTCGGAAGTCGTACTTCTGACCCTCGAATGTGCCATCAATAAGCTTCTGCCTGATCTCCAACATATACTGATCCGACATCTGAGCACTCCGCACCTCTTCAACCAAGCTAGTATGAGAGACTAGCGAATGGAGAGAGTGTGCTCGGCGACTCAGTGCGTCAGCTACCACATTTGCTTTACCCTCCTTGTATTGTAAATTGATGTCGTAGTCGTTTAAGAACTCGACCCACCTTCTTTGTCTCATGTTCAACTCTTTCTTAGTGAACAAGTACTTCAAACTTTTGTGATCAGAATAAATTGTCACGTCTACCCCATACAAATGATGTCGCCATATCTTCAAAGCGAAGACAATGGCACCCAATTTTAAGTCGTGGGTAGGGTAGTTCTCTTCGTGCTTCTTTAGCTGTCGGGAGGCGTATGCTACGACCTTCCCGTGTTGCATCAATACACAACCCATACCTCTGCCTGATGCGTCACAGTAGACCTCAAACCCATCTGGACCGTCTGGTATCGTCAGGACTGGTGCAGATGTCAGAGCATCCTCGAGACTCTGGAAAGAACTCTCACAGTCGACTTTCCACTCGAATGGTGCATCCTTCTTCATTAAGGAAGTCATCGGCTTCGAGACACTGGAGAAGTCCTTCACAAACCTCTTGTAATATCTTGCCAGACCGAGGAAGCTCCGAATATCGGTAACTGTCTTCGGCCTTGGCCAGGTGCGCACTGCATCTATCTTTGCCGGATCAACAGCGATCCCGGCCTCAGAAATCACATGACCAAGAAAGGATACTTGGTTCAACGAAAACTCACACTTAGAAAATTTAGCACACAACTGATTCTGCCTCAATGTCTGCAACACACTTCTCAGGTGGCTTTCATGCTCACCCTTGGATTTTGAATACACAAGAATATCGTCGATGAAGACTACTACTGACTTGTCCAACTGATCTTGGAACAAGCGGTTCATTAAGTCCATAAACTTGGCTGGTGCATTGGATAAACCAAACGGCATAACCGTAAACTCATAATGACCATATCTGGTTTTGAATGCGGTCTTCTGAATGTCATTTTCCCAGATGGCGATCTGATGATAACCGGATCGTAAATATATCTTGGAGAATACTGACGCTCCTTTCAACTGATCAAATAAGTCGTCGATGCGTGGTAAAGGATAACGGTTCTTCACCGTAACTGCATTCAGCTCTCAATAATCGATACAAAGGCGGAGACTACCGTCCTTCTTCTTCACGAAGAGGACCGGTGCTCCCCATGGTGAAATGCTCGGGCGAATGAATCTCTTGTCGAGTAGGTCTCTCAGCTGCTCCTTGAGCTCTGTCATCTCTGCTGGAGCCATACGATAGGGAGCCTTCGCAATTGGTCCGGTGCCCGGAACCAAATCAATCTCAAACTCTACTTCCCGTACTGGCGGCATGCCCGGCAGTTCCTTAGGAAAGACATCAGGAAACTCTGAGACTACCGGCACTTCTGGGCTAAACTCTGGGTCTCTCTCTATGTCTTGTACATAGCAGAGGTATACATCATTTCCTCGTCGTAGTTCACGATACATGGCCATGGCGGTGATGATCTGAGTCGAAGGCTCCCTGGGCCTCTGGCGGTACGAAATGGTAACCCCAGACGGACCCCGAAGAAGCAGACGATGCTCGGCACACAAGATTCTGCCCTTGTACCGCTCCAACCAGTTCATCCCGACAATCACATCAAATCCAAGTCCCTCGAACTCTATCATGTCGATCGGAAACTTTTCATCTCTGATTCGTCACAAAGCATCCCGGTGGTAGCGGGTACACTTGATCCGCTCTTTCGACAGGAGAGTGACTAGGAAGTCAGGCATCTCTTCACCTTCAACCCACCCCGCCTCCTCGCAAAAGATAGCGAATAATGTATGTGAGGCTCCAGAGTCGAACAAGATCGATGCGTCCACGCCATTAACTGGAAAGGTACCGGTGAGGATTGTGCCGCTCTTGCCGGCTTCTTCTCTCTCATTGCAGACACTCAGTATTCCTCCCGTTCCGAGTGCACAGCCTAATTCATTGGCAAACTTAAGTACACAACGGTAATAACACGGTTGATATACTCCAAAAACATCTCTTTACTCATTAACATACTCTTTACACCATAAGTTGGTTTACTTGTAGACATAGCTGAATATAACATCCTTATATACAACTGGCTTAACACATTACATGATTACATAAGGCTTTAAACTGCCTGAAGGTCAAATTCAAACGTCCGAGTTTCATGTGTGTAGCATTGATCACTGTCGGAGGCGCGGTATTCAGTTTGATCTTCTTGATACCGTGATAAAGCATCCTTGACTGCCCACCCATGATTAATACATCTCCTGACTTCAACACTAACTTCTTCGTGAGATCAGCACGCTTCTGCTCGCCATAAACAAACACTGCGGTATCACCCAATGGACCACACATGGGTACTCCCTTACTTAGAGATCGGTGACTCGTCCTTATCTTGATGTAACCCTAACCGTCCACCTTTTTGGTAGAAGTTCACAATACATAGATCTGCTTTAACACTCGGAATTGGATCCGATTCAACTTGCTGAGCAATTCCCACGGGGTGGTTAGCGACCGCAAGGAACTCCTCAGGTATACCTGGTACAGTTGTTCCGTCTTTAGCTCACAGGTCTTGATATGTCTTGGTGTAAGGATTCCAGTCCTTACCCATGCACATCATCTTCAACTTCATCTTTGATCCGCTCGGGTATTCGGGTGTGTAGAAACCTCCAGGTGCTGCTCCTAGTTCATTGCATCGCCTGATGATGTGGATTTGTGCTTCGGGTGTCAGGTATCCATTTAATAATATCATACCTGGCTGGATAACCTGACATTGCTCCATTGGGAATTCGGTGATGCTGATGGTTGTCTCTTTGGGGTTCGGTGTGGGCGGGATTGGATAACAGATATTGAAGGTTCCTAAGTTTTAACATTACCTAATTTAGGTGACTTTCACATTATACTCTATCTCATCACTTACATGGTTGTACATTTAGACTCTCTAACACACATGCATGAAATGCGGTATGCAATCACTTAATTCACTTAACAGTTTAGGTGGTACCTGGTCTAGAAGAGGGTCCTGGTGCCTCAGACCGGTCCACCACATTCAGTGCGGCCTTGCCGGATCCCGACCCCTTCCCCTTCTGGGAATCAATGTTCCTCTGATCTGTGGGTGGCTGGTTAGCCGTCTTCGGGCCATCGGTGGTCGCGGCGGCCTTACCCTTCCACTGCCCCTTAGGCCTATAGTTTCTGCCATTCGGGTTCTGGAAGCACTTGAAGTCACGATGCCCCATCTTCTTGCAGAATCAGCACTGCACATCGTTGCCCTTGTAGTCCTTGCCGGGGTGGTCTCCGTTACACCACTTGCAGTAGTAGTGGCGATCGGACCCAGAACCCGCGCTAGCTGCTAACACATCACACATTCAGTACACACTTCACATTATAACATCACACACTTAAATTCGGTATTCAGAACTAGTTAGTTACCCTTAAATGGTTGAGAGCGTAGGGGATTAGCCGCGTATTCATAGGTGAGCTGCAACGGCTCCTCAGTAGTGGTGGTTTGGGCTTGGCCTTTGCCACCCTGTTGCTGACCTTTCTGGGACTGGGGGTATTGCTTTTTCTTCTTTCCACCTCCGTACCCTTGCGTGCCTTGTCCCTCGCTCGTGGCCTTGCGCTTGAGCGCATTCTCCTCGTCCCTCAGACGGACGGTGATCTCTACTATAGTAGCGGCATGATAGCACTCCTATTATTTAGGGTGTTAGTTATGCCCCGCAAACCAAACTCACAATTACATTCACACATTATACGTACTTATTCACATTACACTGTAGTTCCATTACCTGCAAGGTAGTATATCCGGTTGGCCCCATTTCGTAGCGTAGGCGGTAGTTGAGTCCGTTGTAGAAACGGTTCACCAGTATGCGGTCTGAGTAACCCAGATCTGGTAGCAGGTGGATAAGTCCGATGAAAGCGGAGTAATACTCATCTACCGTCATCTTATCCTCTTGTCTCAAACTATCCAATTCAAGGCGCTTGGCCTCTTGCACATGTATTGGGTAGTACTTGGCTCGCAGCAGAGCCGTGTACTCCCTCCACTGGAAGGTAGGGTCAGCAACTCTGCCCTCTCGTACCAGCTTACACCAACTCTGTGCCGAACCCTTCAAATAATAAGCGGCAAGTCGAACCTTGGCACCAGCAGGCACATCCAAGGTCTCGAAAGCGGTCTTCATCTCGGAGATGTACGCCTCCAACTTACGAGGGTCGGTCTCCCCACTAAACGACGGGGGTCTCAAATCAGCCAACGCCTTGACCCAGTTGGTCTCTCGTGGCGGTGATGGTGGTGGCTGAACTTCGGGCTGTTGCCCCTGCTGTATAGCTGCAACTAACTGCGGGACCATCTGGGCTACGGCGGCCGCTACAGCATCGGCCATGACTTGTGCCGTAGTATTCTCTCCCTGGTTCCCGGTATCACCAGTGCCGCGCCCGCGGCCACCACCACGTGGTCTACCTGACATCTGTATTCACATGGACATTCATTAGCATTATGCTTGCACACTTATCGGTTCCAACGGTTGTAACGCGTTCCCGATATCAAGGTATTTCCACACTTAGTTAGCGGTTAACCTTTCCAAATCTGCTCACTTAGGTAACTATAGTTAGATTTCCTAACTCGGTATGTTCCTAAGCTCGGTATTCTAGTCACCAGAGCGATACTTTGCTCTGATACCACTTTTTGTAACACCCCTACTACGCACTTAACAATTTATATGGAATCGCAGCGGAAATAAACAACTAACCAATAACTAAACGGGTTAGTGTTACACGCCGTTAGCCACCCACGTGGCTAACAAGGCAGAATACATACACTTTGTACCGGTCTGATGATCAGACTCCCGAGCATAGAACTAAAACCATAAGTACATAATATATAATACCGAGTATTTAATTACAATCCATCACTGTAATCTATCAATATACCGACACTGTAATATCAACGGAACCAAAATATAACACCACGGGAGCACAGATGCATCCCGGGCCCAACAACCAAAATATACCAAAACTATTCCTTAACCTAAGATCTAAAGCCAATCCGCCTCTTCGTTCCTCATCCTGCAAATAAAAATGGAGCCCCCGAGGGGGTCAGCAACCCTTGGCTGGCGTGGTTAACGTGCAGCCCGCTGACTACCGGGATACACGCAACTAATTGTCATGATAACATGGCATTGATTATTAACATACAATATACATAACATGGCAACAAGAATTGCAACACAACATCACACATAACACAACAAGAAAGATTCTCTTCAGGAACCGAACCAACATCGTTAGATCACTTGGAGAGCCTAGGGAATGCTGTCATACCCATGCTAAGCTCGTTACATAACTTGTTACCGTCCCTTTAGATGGAACGGATAACTTAACCCCAAGGTGCGTCGGATATAGTAATCCAAGCACACCGAACATAGTATGCCCCTATGGCCCGACGTGAGTCAGTAAAATAGCCTTGGTTAAGCTAAAGGGAGGTTAGAACCCAAAAAGGAGAACAACCGTAACATACATTGAGAATCAAACCGGATATGATATTGACTCCCATACTCACACGCGTGGCCGGAACTACCGGACTCCTCACTCCTCGGTTAGCACTTGTTAGAAGTCCCATGATTGGAACTTAGTTAATCAATACACAAGCAAGTGTTAGAGTCTAGTTAGACACACACACAAGAGAGATGAGACATATCTTACCGATACAATAATATTAACAACTGTAAACTCATTTCATGACTTAAGTCTTACAAGGTCATAAACACACAGAAAAGCAAACAACACACAAGCCGGTTTAAACCGGTAGGCAATAGACTGTAAGAAAACCATAGCTTGGTCCCTGCTTCGACTGGTTTCCACCGTAGGCAACTCCTATACACATTTAGTAATGTCAGTTAATTACCGTACTTGACTTATAGTTAGCTAATTACTTCACATAATTATATTATATACTTTCACACTTTACCTACACTTATCCACCCTCATAATGGTCATTAAAAGTCACCAAACATCTTCTAACAATCATATATTATCTTTAACATTCAAATCCCCACCTTGGAAATGCTTAAAAACACTCTCTAGGACATTTTTAGGGTGGTCCGGGTTTGTGTCCGAGTTTACAAACCCGGACCATATCATCGCATTACTCTCTGCCAACATTTTCACCTGGTCCGGGTTTGTGTACCGGGATACAAACCCGGACCACATACAGAAATGACTCTCGGGTATGTTTTTGGGGTGGTCCGGGTTTGGGTACCGATTTGCAAACCCGGACCACTCCAGAATTAGTCCAGAACATTATTTTTCAGCCACTTTAAATCCTCTAATCCAAACCCAACCTTCTCCTAATGTTTCTACATAAACCCTAACATGTTTTAACACCAATTTGGCACCTCAAACCTCTTCTAATTCCTTGTTTAATCCATCACTCAATCCTTGCAAAATTCACCAACACTTGTAATATTTTTCCTTAAGTTTCCTAAGTGCCTAAGTTTTATGCTACAATACCAACAACCCAAATTGTTACCTCCTTCACACTACACTACTCCTAAGCATCTTTCTTGCCTAGCACCTCTATTACACAAGTTCTTTCTATTTTTCCTCCAATACAACCTTAACTTTCACAAACATAATTGTTTCTCTTATTCAACACATGTCTCTAGTCCTATCTATTTTCCACATGACTTTGATGTATCATCCTCACCTAATGAACACTAAATTCTCCAAGACAATGTTCATGCATTATTTAACGCCCAGAACACCTTAATTCCTTCTCCTTCACAAGTTTAAGCCTTAACCTTTCCTAGTACAACCTAGGTCACTAAACTTCATTAAAACATCCAAACTTCTTGTTTCCCACTCAAATTTCGACATAGCTTTGTTAGTATTTTCTTACACCCAAAACACAAGATTTTCACCTTTAAACACTCAAGAACACTCAAATACATCAAGAACATTCTTATCCACAAAACTTCACCCAAACTACACTACATCATAATATAGTGCATAATTTAAATTGCTTGGCACTTAGGCCCTTACATTGCATAAACCTGAAACACTGAATTTCCCACATTATATTTGCCTTTGACCTGCAAATACATACAAGAACACATATGCCCTTAATAATCTCCTTGAGAGCATTTTACTAACTCATTTACCATTAGCTCCTTAAGTAGTTTTAATAAGCAACATAAGCTCATTTTTCCTAATGCATCAAACTAAATTAGGTTAGCACATTTACCTCTTTTCCTTCACAACTTTCTCACTTATTTCTCTTTGCTCCCTCTTTGATTAGAAACCGGAAAGGACTTGATTGCTTGTCAACTTCAAATCAATATACAATCAATGTAATGAGCATTCAAGCTTCATGCTTAATCTCATTATAAACCCTAAGTTTTATATTGTCTTAAAACATTAAGATAGTTGTTTTACCTTGGAAATGGAAGAGAGTTTGAATAAGTATCAAGATAGGACTCCACCAAGCCCTTGGAAGATTGAGATGAAGCTAGAACAAAGCAAGATAAAGACACCATCAATGGTGATTTTCGGCCAACATCAAAACAAGGAGAAAATGGAATTTTCTTTGGTTTTTCCTTACCTTGAAGCAAAGGTGATCAACAAGGAGTAAAAGATGAGCTCAAGCTCCTCCCATGGTGTTTCTTCTTGGCACCAAAATGGTGGTTTTGGAACTTTGAAAAGATAGAGTTGAAGAGCTTGGCAAGACCAAGAGAATGGTGGTCTCGGTTTTTGATTTGGTATATGGAGCTAGGAATTACAGGAGTTCAAAGATGGAGAATGGTGTGTGAGCTGTAGAAAAACTGATGGAGAAGAGAGGTTGCAGGTTGGAGACGGTGGGAAATGAGAAAGGAAATGAAAAGTGAGAGGTGAGGTTACTTTGTTAAGATATTTTAAGTAAAAGGTGAATAGTGAATTTACTCTTTATTTCCCTCCTTCCTTATTTGATTTGTTAAATGTGGTGAGTCTTCCTTGAAAACCGCACCCTTAGTCAAATGGGTGTTTTATGGTCTTTGTTGACCACCTAGTTGACTACATTGACCAAAGTTTTAAACTAGCACTATTTGGTTACTATTCACTAACCAAGGCACATAATTGTGAAATTTTTGATTTCCCATTGATTTAGACTCCCTAATGTGATACTAAGTAGTACATATATTAATTAAAGAGTAATGATGGACATTTAGCCATTCAAAACCCATTTACAAGACAATTTTTTCAAAAATGTGCTTTAAGACTCCTTAAAGCACATTTTGTGTTTTAACTTGTTTTCAAGCTTGGTTTTCTTTGGTAATTGGTTTAATATGTCCATTAACATGTAAATGAGGTCTTGGTAAGGCTATTAAGTCTTAACCAAGATTATCCCAAGCTTAGAGCACATTTTCGCCCATATTGTCCTTAAGGTATTTAATTATGTTTACTATGGTTTAAATTGTTTTCTAACATTTCTAAGGAACTTTTTAGCCTTAATATACCATGATTTAATATTTAAAAACATATAAGGGTTTGGGGTATTTCACTACCAGTTGAACCCATCTTTTATGGAAGCCCACACTCCTTAACACTCATAAAATGAAGGGTCACTCAACACGGTCAAAAGCTTTAACCATGTTCAGCTTCAAAGCAAAATATTCTTTCCTTGTAGCCTTAAAGAATTTCATTGTGCAGAAACTCATGCACAATGATATAATATATAATATCGAAAATAAGGCGACCAGAAACAAAATCCTCTTGATATTCCAAGATTACATACGACATAACTTCCTGAATCCGGTTAACGAGAACCCTTGATACCACCCTAGCTATAAATCATGTTGCAAAGCGATATAGGTCATAAATCATGCATCTTGTTTGCACCAATTTTCTTTGGGATGAGGACAATATAAGTGTGATTTAGACCTATAGGCATAGGTTTTAAGTTAAGAAAGTTCAAGGCCATGTCAATAAAATCAATTCCCATAATGGCCTAATATGAATATGAAAATATTCCAATGATTCCATCTGGGCTTGGAGCCTTATTAGGATTTAACAAACACATTGCTTGGATCACCTCTTCCTTTGTGTATGGCTCACCTAAAGAAACAATTAGATCTAGTGTAACTCTGTCCTTAACACACACTAGGATGTGCGGATAGGAAGGCAGATTTGTAGTTTGAAACAGACTGGTAAAGAAAGCTCGAGCCACCTGCTCTACATCAGTCCAATTTGTTACATGTATGCCTTGATAATCTATCAATTCATGGATGACATTCTTCCTTCTTGTATTTTGGATCCATAGAAAAAAAGAAGCATGAATTACGATCTCCTTCATGAATCCAACGCTAATGAGATCGCTGAGCCCACTTGGTTTCCTCTTTTAGTAGAAGAAGATCTAATTCACGGTTTAGATTCCTCAAACAGACAGAGCCATAGGTGAAGGATAAGTGGAAGCAGCCCTATCAATTTCGTCCTTAAGCTCCATGACTCTCAAATGCTATTGGTGGCACTTTCTGCCTCTCCAAGATTTAAAAGATCTTTCATATCGAATTTATATTATCAGTGTAACCACTTTGTCTATCTAATCCCTTCCAAATATTCTGAATAATCTGTCTACTTTGAGGCTCAGCTGTCCAACAATTCTTGAACTTATACAGTCTTGGCCCTCCCCTGTTGTATCTGATCAGTTAAAAACTTAATCAGGCGATGATCTGATCTTCCACATCGTAAATGAATATTTCGAGCATAAGG
Organism: Limonium bicolor; assembly: GCA_023374045.1. Taxonomy (NCBI): domain Eukaryota; kingdom Viridiplantae; phylum Streptophyta; class Magnoliopsida; order Caryophyllales; family Plumbaginaceae; genus Limonium; species Limonium bicolor. The sequence continues at coordinate 99,762,198 of CM041782.1, forward strand.
AAATAGCTTGGACTATAGGTAGTATTGGCTAGAAAACAGTCTAAGCAGCTTATGGTATTGCCAACTCCTAATCTTCTATTTGTGTATGTATGAATATCCCTGACAAATTCCAAACTATACAAATTGCAATCACTAATGCAGGATATAAAATCAACATACGACTACAATTGTGCTCTCTTCGACCAAGCTGCTCATAACGATAGCAGATTTCATTAAAGTCCCCAAGCACTGGCCATGGGTGAGAAGTTAAAACCCGTAGTCTGCGCATGAGATTCCTATTGGGCCAACCCACTGCTAGTTACCCACTGCAAGTTAATTAGCCCAGTAAATTAATTAATTTTGGTCCTATTTCAACAGTTATACGGTCAAGATACTTTATTAGTCTTTATTTTTCTACTGCAAGTATCTAGGCAAATTACGCAACTTTTGTCTCGTACTTTCCTATTTATATACAAACGCACATTAGCAATGTAACAGTTGAATACAACCAAAAAATCAATTCAAGAAGTTTCTCCACACCTTTCTCCCATCTTCTCTTACTACTTTCGGTACTAATCACACGACGACGAATATGAATCTGTTAATACCGAAAGTAGTAAGAGAAGATGGGAGAAAGGTGTGGAGAAACTTCTTGAATTGATTTTTGGTTGTATTCGACTGTTACATTGCTAATGTGTGTTTGTATATATATATAGGAAAGTACAAGACAAAAAGTTGCCTAATTTGCCTAGATACTTGTAGTAGAAAAATAAAGACTAATAAAGTTAACTTGACCGTATAACTAAAGTTACCTAATTTTCTAGATACTTGCAGTAGAAAAATAAAGACTTATAAAGTTATCTTGACCGTATAACTGTTGAAAGATGACCAAAATTAATTAATTAACTGGGCTAAATACCTAGTAGTGGGTTGGCCCAATATCTCTTCACCATATCCATTGTAAATTCAGACACGGTCCTCAATCTAAGTGGTTTTGCACAGGTATTTACGACTGGTATGAGGTGATAGAATGTTGGAAACACATGAAATTAACAGATTCATATTCGCCGCCGGTGTGATTAGTACCGAAAGTAGTAAGAGAAGATAGGAGAAAGGTGTGGAGAAACTTCTTGAATTGATTTTTTGGTTGTATTCAACTGTTACATTGCTAATGTGCGTTTGTATATATATAGGAAAGTACGAGACAGAAAGTTGCCTAATTTGCCTAGATACTTGCAGTAGAAAAATAAAGACTAATAAAGTTATCTTGACCGTATAACTAAAGTTTCCTAGATACTTGAGGTAGAAAAATAAAGAATAATAAAGTTATCTTGACCGTATATAACTATTGAAAGAGGACCAAAATTAATTAATTAACTGGGCTAATTAACTAGCAGTGTGTAATTAGCAGTGGGTTGGCCCAATACCCCCCACAAGACACAAGTGGGCTTGCTCACCAAGTCTTGGATCGACACTGTCACTAATTCCCATGTGTTGTATTTGACTTCGATACTTAGTTCCTGGGAGAGCTTTCGTCATCATGTCGGCTAACTGTGTCGAAGTGGGAGTATAAGAGAGATCTACCAACCCTTGTTGAAAATTTTCTTGAACAAAATGACAATCAATCTCTATATGTTTCGTTCGTTCATGAAACACTGGATTATGGGCAATGTGAAGGTAGATTGATTGATATCACATTTGACGGATATAGGAGTGATGTTATCAACTTCAAACTCACTTAATAAACAGCTGAGCTAGGTCAACTCGGCTGTTACTCTACGCAAAGAGTGATACTCAGCCTCTGCACTAGAGAGAGAAACATAGGTTTTTTTCTTTGTCTTCCAAGATATTGGGTTGTCGCCCAGGAAGATGTAGAAACTAGAAACTAACATCTGTGTATTAGGACAAGCTACCCAATCGAAGTCGCAGTAAGCTGTAAGGTCCAAACGAGTATGCAAAATGTTATGTAACACTATACCATAACCTATGGTACCTTTGACGTAGCGCAATGCATGTAATGCTGCTTCCATGTGGGTATCACGAGGTTGTTGCATGAATTGACTCAAAACTTGGACCATGAAGCTGATTTCGGGTCTAGTATTGGAAAGATAATTCAGTTTGTCCACTAGTCTTCTGTAAGTAACTGGATCTTCTAGAATTGTACCTTGGTTGACAAGCAATGGATGTCCAACAACCATAGGACTAGCAACAAACCTTGCATCTTGACAACCATATTCCTTTATAAGATCCATGCAGAACTGTCGTTGGGATAGAACAACCCCTCGCTTGGTGGGGACAAATTCTATGCCAAGAAAATAATGGAGATCTCCGAGATCTTTTATCTTGAAGTCTTTGTCAAGCGCATGCTTGATATAAGAAACATCTTGTTGGTGTGTTCCAATAACTAACATGTCGTCAACATAGATATCAATGAAGAGATACCGATCGTTACTCTTCTTGTGAAACAAAGAATAGTCGTTCTTTGATTGAACAAAACCCATGGTTTGGAGAAAGTGAGCTAACTTAAAGAACCATTGTCAAGAGCTTGTTTGAGTCCATACAAGGATTTTTTTAACAAGCATGCTTTGTTCTTACCCGCAACAGTAAGACCCTGAGGTATCTTCATGTAAACCTCCTCATCGAGGTCTCCATGAAGGAAAGCATTATTGACATCAAGTTGATTAATTATCCATCCCTTATTGAGGGCAACCGCAAGAAGGGCTCGAACTGTAGTCATTTTTACCACTGGGGAGAAGGTTTCATGATAATCCAAGCCATGTCGTTGCGTGAAACCCTTAGCTACCAACCGTGTCTTGTATCTTTCCAAGGTACCGTCAGACTTAAGTTTCACCTTGTAGACCCATTTACAACCTACCGTCTTCTTACCTTTGGGCAAGTCAACTATCTCCCAAGTGTCGTTTTCCTTAAGAGCACATTATTCACGTTGCATGGCATCTCTCCAATGATCATACTTGGTAGCCTCTGAATAATGACTAGGCTCTTCGGTGTCCAACAAAGGTGTACGGAGGTTGCTGGATCGATACGCTGCTAGACCAATAGATATAACGGGGTTTGCATCCGTTAGACTATCACAACCGGTAATAACATTGACATCTTTCCTTGGTAGACACGGTCATCCAATATCTCATGAAAGATGGAGCTACAGACGTAGTCATTCAGATAACAGGGCTTGTGAGCATCTCTGGTAGACCATCTGGGTCCATCATTATTTGAAACAGGATGAGTGTCTTCACCCGTTTGATTTTCGGTAGAAACAGGAGGTAGGAGGGGAATGACTTGTTTTGACGGTTCATGATTAGTAGGTTGTGAGTTGGACAAGATTGGATCGCTTGTGTCCCACCAAGCGGACGTATCAGTCTGTACGCAAGTTGTATCATTACTAACAGAGATGTAATCACGGGGATTACCTTGAAAAGGAAAAATTTGTCGTGGAACCGTACATCTCTGCATACTTCAATGTTGTTGGTACTAATGCTTAGTACTTTGTGACCTTTTTTCCTAGGATCCTCACCTAGGTAGACATATGCTTCTGCTCTAGGGCTGAATTTCCCATCTTTCGGCCCTACAATAGTTTTATAACAAAGGCATCCAAAGGCCTTTATATGATCATATGTAGGCTTTCTTTTGTGTAGTGCCTCATACGGTGTCCTTCCTTGCAAAGCTTTTGTAGGAAGACGATTGATTAGATAAGTTGCATGAAGAATACACTCGCCCCAATATGATAACGGGACATTGGATTGAAAATATAAAGCTCGGACAGTCTCAGAGAGATATTTGTGCTTTCTTTCCACAACTGCATTTTGTTGTGGTGTATAAGCGCAAGTGGTCTGATGTATGATGCCTTCGCTATTATAAAATCTCATTCCCTTATGAGAACTCCCCAACTCCCTTGCATTGTCACTGCGGACAATTTTAACCTTAGAATTAAATTGTCTTTCTATCATTCTTATATGAAATTAACAAATCTCTGGCCAAGCCTCTCCTTTCTGAGTTAATAGTTGTACCCACGTAGTCCGCGTAAAATCGTCGATGAAACAAATGAAGTATTTGTACCCGTTATGCGTTGGTGACTTAAATGGGCCCCATACGTCCATGTGGATCAACTCAAATGGAAAATTAGTTTTTATCTCATATTTACTAAATAGGTGTCGTTGAGCCCTAGCTTTATAACACACATCGCAAGCGTATGGTTGTAATAAAACATGTCGCTTTATTAACCCCATGTCTACAAGTTTTTCGAATGGTACATGTCCCAATTTTATATGTAAATCAAAAGCTTGCAGATTACTAGCAGACAAGAGACTCAATTCCTTGCTTCTGTTCTCGTCTGTGTTCTTCAACTCGCAGGCCCATTCTCTCATATGACTGGGCTAGTTCACCGGCCCACTTCTCCGCTTTATCAAAGTCCAGAAAGTAAAGCCCGTTGTCTTCTGCCCCAAGTTGTTCATTCTTCCCTGTAACAGGGTCCTGGGCAAAGCAAAACCGATGAGTAAAAACAAGGTTATGTGCATATTGCTCCACCAACTTGCGCACTGAAACAGATTAAATTGAAAATCAGGGACATAGAGTACTCCAATCGACACGAAATTTGCCAAACTGTATTTCTCCTGTTTTCTGTACGTTTTGCTTTCTTCCATCCGGTAAAACAACAATTCTGTTGTGTTTCAAAATTTTCTAGTTTTTAAAGAAATCAGACAGACCGCTTTGTGATCCGTCGCGCCCGTATCCAAAAACCAATTGTTTTTCAACTTCTTGGTTTCGAACATTTTTACTCATCAAAGAATGGCCACTAACAGAATAACCCAGATTTTTACCTGAAAATTGCAGTAGGTGGTTTCCTCCTTAACACTAGTTTGACTCCCTCCTTGAATTAATCCTGCAATCTGTTGTAGTAATTGTGGACTAAGCTGATTTATCACTTCCACCACCTGGGTCTGACTGGGAACATTCTGGATCTGGTTTACGGCCGTTTGAATTTGATGCGAGGATTGACCTTCTCCTCTGGTAAAGGCCTCCACGTCATGGTTCTTCTTCCTTGCGAGCACCGCTTCTCGTCCGTGTAGATGGTAGTAGTCAGAAGCTAGATGTCCCGATTTCCCACAGTGAGAGCACTTTTGTCGTTGAAAGCACACTTCGTAAGTATGCCCTACTTTCTTGCAATAGCTACAAAACCTGTTCTTCTTTCCCCGTTCTTCCCTCTTGTTGCGTCGAACTGAATCTTGGTGCCAGATCCTGAACTGAGAAAGGACATCGATTCACCTCTTTCCTTTTCATTCCCTCTCTTTTTCTTCTTGAATGAGTATGGAAAACGCCCTTTTCTAGACTAGGAGAATCCTTCATGGCCAGGATTTGGCCCCTGATGTGTACATACCTTCTGTCAAGACCCATTAAGAACTGTATCAGTTTATCTTCTTCTCTCTTGGGTCTGAATTTTACGGGATTCACAGCTACACTCCATTGGTGGTCTCACCAAATCAATTTCCCCAAATATTCTTGAGTCTCGTGAAATATGAGGTAATTGACTCGTCCTCTTGCTTGATTTCACTTAAACTTTGCTTCAAGCCGTGTACCATTGCCAAATTGTTTTGCTCGTATCTCCAGCAAAGTGTATCCCAAATTTGTTTGGGGTTATCTGAAAACATGAGGCTGCCTGCGATGTTGGGTTAGAGCGAACTAGTAATCCATGATGCGACCAGCGAATTCGAGCGCGTCCAAGTTGAAAGACGGATAGGATCGTCTGCGCCTGGCTTCTTCACTCTTCGGTAACAAAGCCGAATTTTGTTCTTTGCCCTTAAACTCAACGTCATCGCCCATTTCCAACCCAGAAAACCGGTACCCGAAAACTTTGGTGCCAGATTTAAACCTGGGTTCTCTGACCCGTGAACATAGAGTGGGTCGGAAACATCGATGACGGTAGTCGAGATTGAGGCGCCAGTCACTGTCTGCTTTCCCTTTTCACCGTCTGCCATGGTTATTCAAGAAAGGTGGATAACTCCTACAAAAACCTGCTCTGATGCCATAACAGATTCATATTCGCCGTCGTGTGATTAGTACCAAAAGTAGTAAGAGAGAGAAGAGGAGAAAGGTGTGGAGAAACTTCTTGAATTAATTTTTTGGTTGTATTCAACTGTTACATGCTAATGTGCGTTTGTATATATATATATATATTATATATAGGAAAGTACGAGACATAAAGTTGTCTAATTTGCCTAGATACTTGCAGTAGAAAAATAAAGACTAATAAAGTTATCTTGACCGTATAACTAAAGTTGCCTAATTTGCCCAAATACTTGCGGTAGAAAAATAAAAACTAATAAAGTTATCTTAACCATATAACTGTTGAAAGAGGATCAAAATTAATTAATTAATTAATTGGGCTAATTAACTAGCAGTGGGTAACTAGCAGTGGGTTGGCCAATAAGAGAGAAGGACAAAACATCCCTCGTGATGGTCTCCCGCCAGAACATACCGACCCCCACTACGGCCGGACAATTAACTGCGAAATAGTGAAAACCCCTCAAACTTCTCCCAAAAACAAACATCTCTGCTCTAGTTCATTTTGTCTCACTTTGGAAAACAATATCCGATGCTTCACTCCGGATTAGATCTGGAACTCAGCGACTAGAAGATGGTTAGCCTATTATAAACCCCGACAATTATTGTGAGGATCTCATCTCAGACGAAATGAAAGAAACAAACTGGACATGCAACAAAATGAAAGAACCCAAACCCGAATTTTGAGATGAGATCCGAGACAAGCAAAGGTTGGAGCTTATCAATAGTTTTCGTATCCTCTTTTAAGGTCCCGTTCGTTTGGTGCGAGTAGAGGATTATGCACTTTTGAGTTAAAGTGATAGACAGATGTCAACATATTATTGTTGCACAGTTAACTATGGTACATTTGTCAAGTTAATATTTGTTAACTATAGCAAGCTTTATTATAAAGCTTGTAAACTCAGCTTTTTCGGAAAAGTCCAAAGGGACCTAGAGTAATTCAAAAAATGTAACTAGATTTTAGATGTAGTCTAGTGGAGCTGGTTAATTAGATGGGGTACACACTTAGGGAGAGTGACAGAGGGAAAAGAGATCAGTGGTAGATTTCCATGATTGAATACACCAACCAGCCGTCCCAAATAATTCAATTGTCAGTAATATGGTGCACCTAACACATTAATTTGAAGTACGGAAGAATGTGCATAAATGTCTCCGCAACCTCTCACTGTAAACACACACCAAAGATATTTGTTTCTCTCTCGTTTACGTACTACGTGCTCGATCGCTAGCATCTGTATCCAGAATTCCCTCGGTCGGCTTGTGAATTGCAGTGTAGTACTGGTGATTTGCTCGCTCTTCTCCAGGTGTGTGTGTATTTAGTTTTGTAGCTGTACTATTTCTTATCTAAGATGTGGGTATATGTATAACAGATGGCTGAGGTCGTAATAAAAAACACCCAAACTATTCAACCAGCAGAGCCAACATTCTCAGGCCACATCACCTTAACAGAGCTAGACATGCTGGGCGCTTCGTTCCCCCACATTCCCTTGATCTACATCTATAAACCTATTGTTGACGAGAGTGAAACAAGCAAATCCAGCACCACCCTCATTCACCGTATACGTGACTCTCTGTCCCGCACACACTAGTTCACTTTTATCCATTAGCAGGTCGGCTGACTCGTGACCATAACCCCTTAGATCAAGGCGGGTCTGTGGTAGTACTCCAATGCGGTGGTGGGGTGACGGAGGTGCGGTGTTGATCGAGGCAGAGTCATGCAACGAGCTTGCGGTTTTGGGAGACTTCTCTGATCACAACTTGTTTCATAATCTGTTTCCTTCAGTTGAGCAATACGACCGAAAGCAGATGCATGAGATCCCTTTGTTGCTGTGTGCAACTCACGAGATTCAGTTGTGGTGGCTTTGTTCTTGGTATTTTGATGTCACACGTGGTAGACGGGTGTAGTTTTGGACACTTCGTGAAGGAGTGGGCACACGGTAAGTACTAACTGGTCGTACTTGTGAGCCCTTATATAATTATTCCCCGTTGTACTTTCCTCAAAGAAAATTTGTCAAAAAATGATGGAATGCGCTAGTGCACTCCAGTATTAACACACATAAAGGACAGAAACTTCATTGATAGATGAGGAAACGATAGAACAGTAGGGGCTGTTTCGGTGATTTTTGAGGACCGTGCTAAAATCTAAAATGAGACCCTTTTAAATTATATAAATATAAAAATTATCTTATTGAATTATGCATTGAATATCTCAAATATAAAATTAAAATATGTTTCATTCAAGATAAATTTACTCTTGTACAATTTTTTTATGACAAAAATCTAAAGAAACAGACCGCACAGGCCGATGGATAAATCAGGGACACCCTGCCAAGAAAGGTAAGTCCTGACCAAGAATTTGCCAAAACAATGCCTACCTAACTATCTCCCAGCCCTTACCTAAAATAGTCTGTATATTAACATACGACAAAATGACGAATAACAACCTCTGCCTATAGACAAACGCATGTCCCCATCTGACACTTCAACCTAATATTATTCTCCCTTCACAAGACAGTGGTTCCCTCTCTCTGTTTTAGTCCTTGGTCCCCATATGTACTCTCATAAAAAAAGTTGTTCATTTTGGTTTTCTATATAGATAAATAATTTGGTTAATTAATAATTGTAAACGATATCTGATGTATAACTTGCAGAATTGTCGGGGTGAATCATTGGCTAAACCACCTTCTATGGATCGAACGGTACTTTTGAAAGTTGGAGATGAGCTGCCAATTGCAGAACTATCATCTGCAGATAATGAAGATGAGATTGACAACTTACCTGACAAGCTAGGCAGTACCCATGTAGAAGAAAAGAAAAGGCAGGAGTCTGAAACTACGACCACAACGATTATTCTTCCCTTAACCAAGACCCAGGTGGAGAAGCTTAAGAGTATAGCAGCTGTAGTCACCAGAGATACTACTGCTAAAGATGATATAAATATTCTCCAATATACTCGCTATGAGGTCATTACTGCTCATATATGGAGGTTCGATCAAATCTTCTCCCATTTAGATATATCCTAATCAATTATATACAGTATATACTAGCACAAAGAAATTGTCATTATTTAGTTCATATACTCCTATTTCATTGCATTATATATATATAGGTGCTTGTGCAAGGCAAAAGGATACGATGAAAAGAGTGACGTCCTCACAAAAACAGACATCCGCTGACGTGCGTGGGCGTGTACACCCACCGTTGCCATCCGAATACTTTGGCAACGGTATAACCAGGATGGTGACCATATGCTCGGCTGGACAAATCATCTCTAACAACCTCGATCGGTTTCACTTGCCAAAAGCTGAGGCACTCAATAAATAGCATTTCTAATGAATCCATTACATCCGAGATTCAACGTCTTAAAAGGCAAAGATTGAATGCTGGCCAAGTTATTCAAAGAAAAGGAGATGGTTCCATGTTGAAGATTGATCTCCTTGTCACAAATTGGCTGCAATTGCCACTCTATGGAATGGATTTTGGATGGGGCAATGAAATTTGCATGCGTCGGGGGCTGTCTACTCTAATGGTGCGGTCACCTATATTCGTGGACGGATAATGAGGAAGAAGGATTGATTAAGGTGGTCATATGCTTGCGAAAGAGTCACGTCGAAAACTTCAAAAACTTCTTCTATCAAGACCTATAGCTGCATTTCTTACTAATTAAATCACAGACTATCATCCTGGGTTCAACTCCTTCGAGTTGTGCGAATTTCAAATGTACTGTCTTTATTATGTTTATTTCTCGATCCGTTGTTTCTCAATACTCCAGGGTCATTGTTATCTCGTTTTAATAAATTACTTGCCTCTTTTGTGTTTTTGTACAACAACCATACAGGTTGTAATGTCATGTCCTTGTCTGGTTTAGTAGCTATGTAAGTGTATCTCGTTTTTCCCTTTGTGCATTTAATATTGAGATCAATAAAAGTTGGAGAAGATGCATTCGCCGCTCTTTCATATGGTATTAGAAACTTTTTACTCCAAACAGACCTGCTCACTGCCGCCTCCTAACTCCCCCTCTACCCCACTTCCCTCAGCCAAATCGAAGAGGAACATAATCATGTCCTCTGCACCCTCTCTGACACACCACTCCCTCCCTCTCCCAAAACACAATCATGGAGGAGGGAGACAGCCAGCTTTCTGCATGTTCTCCCTCCCAATCAAGATCCTGACATTTAGCCAGATTCCCCTTCTCTCCCTCAGTCGCCCCACACGCCAACAACAATTTTTGTCCCCCAGACCCTACCCCCTCATCATTCCTTATCTCAGCATCACAATCCTAGCCAATCCCAACGCACCCTCTCTTCGCTCTCCCCTGATATGCACTCATCTCCCAGTAAAAGTCAAGACTACTCAACCCAAAGCTTTTACAACCTGAGGGAAATTTAGGAAAACTAGCTATGATATACCAATACATTTAACGCATTAAGGTTACCCCGTATAAGTTTTTGGTGCTGTTGTCGGGGAGGCATGGTATTTAGTTTCATCTTTATTTTATTTGAATTAATTTGTCGGGTGCTGTTTCGGGAGGCATGGTTATTTATTTCATCTTATTTTGATTTGATTTAATTGTTTTGTTTTGTTTATTTTTATTTAATTTGTGTTATTTTTTGATTATTATTATCTGGTTTGATATTAAATTTTGTTTGATTTATTGTTTTTTATTTTTATAGTTATTTCATTTTAGAATTTTTATTTTATTTACTAGTTTATTTATCATTTCATTTAATTTTGTTTATATTTATTTTAATTTGTGTTTATTTTCTTAGTTTAATTTGAGTATATTTAATCTTTCCTATTTTGCATATTATTTTATTCTTCTTTTATTGCTATTTAATTTTTGTTCTGAGGTTTTTACTCGTGCTATTATGTACTAGGATTTAGATAGACCTAGAGATTGAGAGTTTAACTAAAAGAATACGTTAGGAGCTTCATTTGGAATCGTAGGTGATGAGAAAGAAGTTCTTTAAGTTGTTAAAAGGATAAGAAGACATTGTTCTATAGAGCCGCTAGTTGAATCAGTTAATCCAGAGGGAGCAAACATGAGTGAAGTTGTGAACAACCAGGACATACGGCTGAAGACTACACGTGTCCGAATGTACGCGTGTGAATGGAAGGGACTCACATCATCTGTTGTGATCCTGCACTGCCGGCGGAGTACAATGGAAGTTCAAGACTCATACATCATGGTGGTCTTGAACGCATCACAATTCAGCGGGACAGTAACAGAGGATCCAATATCCATCTCACATCTTTTCTATGACTAGTAGGAGCATGTTCTACCCCAGCGTCTCAAGAGGTAGCTCGACTCACTCTATTTCTGTTTTCATTGATAGATCGAGCTGCGGAGTGGCTGAACTCTGTGGCGCCCAATAGTATCACCAATTGGACTAAGTTGGCAAATGCATTCCTAGTAAAGTATTCCCTCCTTCTCATATGTTAACCATAAGAGAGGAAATCACCAATTCAAGCAGTTCAGTAGTGAGACTCTTCTAAAGCTTGAGAGAGGTTCAATAAAATTGTAAAAAGAGTTCATCACCATGGCTTGGGGGTGAAGTAGTTCTTCAATCATTCTATAAGACTTAGACCGCTAGAGGGGAATCTTGGTGGATACTTACACTGTGGGAGTCTTATGAAGTTGCCCATTGCCCGCATGAAAGAGCACTAGTGGAAAAAAGCTTTTATACCACGGTTATTTTGCAGAAAAACCATGGTTGGAAATTGTGGTATATACTTCCGTTGCATATAGGAAATCTTTATAAAGATGATTCAAAACCATCATTTTAAATATGGTTGAAAAAAACAGGTTCTTAAACCGTCATTTACAAGCTTCTATCGTGTGGATTTTATTGACTATAAATGACAGTTGCAGCCAATAACTGTCATTTATATTGAAGAATAAACCACAGTTTCATGTATAACCGTGGTTTATAATCTTTGAATTTTTTTGTCAACTATAAATGACGGTTGCATCCAATAACCGCCACTTATAGTGAAGAATAAACCACGATTTTATGTATAACCGTGGTTATAATCTTTGAATATTTTTTTGCCGGCTATAAATGACGGTTGCAACCAATAATCGTCATTTACAGTTCTTCAAATTTATTTGGTGGCGACTATAAATGGTGATTGCAGCCAATAACCGTCATTTATAGTATACGAATTTTTTTCAAATCCCCGCATCAATGTGTGCGACAGATGCAGCTAATCACTAATTTTTAATCTAATAGAGCATGGACACAAGAGAATGAAGAGGCCCGAGCATGTATGTTCCGTGTGTGCGAATTACAGTTGCAAAATACTCCAGAAGAGCAAAGTTCATTGTTCGTCAATTGGGGTTACAAAAATTACCGTGAGTGAATATGAGGAAGAAAGCAGAGCATGCTCTTTGTTCGCCAGCGTGGGTCTCAAAAACTACGTGAAATCTAGAGAATGAGGAAGAGGCATAGAGCATGTTCTTTGTTCGCCGGCATGGGTTAAAAAATTACTGTGAAATCTAAAAAATGAGGAAGAGGCGCAAAGCATGTTCTTTGTTCGCCAGTTAGGGTTGCAAAACTTACCGTGAGTGGCAGGAATAAGGAGTATGTTCTTGTTCGCCAGGGTGGGTTGCAAAAATTACCGTGAGGGTGAAGAGATGACATAGAGCATGTTCCTTGTTCGGAAGTTAGGGCGTTGGAAAAATTACAGTGAGTCATAAAGAAAGTGGAAGGCGTAGAGTAGTTCCTTGTACGTGAGAAGAGATATAAGAAGAGAATGAAGGGTGGCGTGTCGTTCAATTTTCAGCAAAAAATATTCCCACTAAGACAATAAATGATGGTTCACGGTGTAAACGTCATTTATAATGTCACGAAGAGAATGAACCATGGTTCCTAACCGTGGTTTATAGTCAATTTTTCTTGAATGAAGAGTGGCGCGCCATTTTTTTCTTTTACGAAAATTTTACCGCTAAGACAATAAATGACGGTTCAGCGGATAACCATCATTTATAATGTAGCACAAAGAATATAAATGATGGTTCAGCATAAAATTGTGGCTTATTGTCAATTTTCTTAAATGAAGAGTGGTGCGTTTTCCCGCTAAGAAAATAAATGACGGCTCACGAGATAACCGTCATTTATAATGTGACACGAAGAGAATAAATGACGGTTCTACACAAAACCTTCATTTATAGACAATTTTGAGTGGCGCACTTTTTTCCCACAAAGACAATAAATGACGGTTCACAGGATAACCATCATTTATAATGAGGCTCAACTAGAATAAATGACAGTTCTGCATAAAATCATGGTTTATAATATTATATACCACGGTTCCGCATAAAACTGTGGTTTTTAGACAGTGGTTTAAAACATTTTTTCTGCCAGTGGATCTTTTGGAAACATAACCAATTCAGCAAATCAGTGGGGTGATGCAAGAGCTTCTTTTGTGGTCCTTGCTTCTAAAATCAAAATATGTCAAAGTAATTTGAGAAAATGTGCACCCTAATGAGTTCAACATTAAATGTGCCGGTTATACCTGAGTTTACCTCCTTGTGAATTCCGTGGGAGGAGTTCCAATGTATGTCAGAGTACCCCATAGTAAAAAGAAGAGATGAATTATATGGGTAACAGGCAGGGGAACTTCTACAACAATCAGAGCAATCAGAGGTACGATTAGCAGAAGCCGAGATATCAAAATAACTTCATTAAGGACTAGCTCAAAATCTACAGATGAATAATAATGAAGCTGGTACTTCTTCAAAATTATAGGCACAATGCTTGAATGTGTCGCATCGACTAATGCTAGATTCATAGAGCAGGACAAATTCAACAGCAGAATTGAGAAGCGTTTGCATGAAATTTTGCAGCAGTTTGCCCAACATTCTGCAAGGACATTTCCAAGTCAACCAGATAGAAACCCACAAGATCAAGCAAAGGATATTTTTGTCATTAAATATGAAGCTCCATGGCTGCTTTAGTTTCCTCTGTTCAGGCTGCGGTAGAAGAGGAGAATTTTGATGATTATCACCCATCCCACATGGGTTGGGCGATGTCTATCTCTTACGCTAGGAAAGGGGACGCTAGAGCTGAAGCGAGAGTTTCTTGATCTGAAGGGGGTGTAAAATGGGAGAGAGAACATCTCCAAAAACATTCTTACAAATTATGAGAAGGAGAAGTGTAAGCTTCATTCAGTGTTAGAGATGAAAGCAGTCACGACTAGGAGTGGTAAGAGCAAAATTTCTGAATCTGAAGTGGTGAATACAGAGGAACCAGTGTTCAAGAGAAAGAGCAAAAATGCAAAGCTACTCAGTCTCCTTCGTCTTCATCACCCATAATTGTCGATTCTCCTCTAGTTCCCTTCCCAAAAAGAATAAAACAAGCTAAAGAGGACTATGAGTTTAATTAATTTCTTATCTTACTTCGCCAGTTATCTAGTGATATTCCTCTGTTGAATTGGTTGCGAAGGTGCCTAACTATGCTAAGTACTTGAAGAAGCTTTTATCTAATCAGGCGAAGTTATTATTGTGGCAGAAACTATCCAGCTCACTGAGACTTGTTTGGCAATCATCCATAAGCGTCTTCCTGAGAAATGCAAAGATCCTAGTATCTTCACAATTTCTTGCAGAGTTGGAGAGATTGACTTCGATCATTTCCTTGTTGATTTGTGGGCATCGATCACTCCTATGCCATACACTGTACGAGAAGCTTGGAATTAGGGAACTGCAGCCCACACAAATGGCACTTCAGTTGGCAGATCGCTTGGTGGTGTATCATCGCGAGATTGCGAAGGATGTATTGGTTAAGGTGGAGCACCTATACTTCTTTTGTGAATTTGTTGTACTCGATATGGCAGCAGATCCTATGTTCATATCATCCAAGGAAACCACTTTTGGCTACAACCAATGCTCGAATCAAAGTTGCTCACCGTACGATTACTTTAAATATTGGGTGGACAACTATTATTTTATGTTGGTGGTCTTCAAAGCAAGCTGACTCTTCTCGAGCTTGGGTCACTGGTTACCAAAAACCTCTCAATATTCTAGAGTCTCTTGAGAGAACCAGGTAAGGTCTAGTCAAAAACATTAAAGAAGGGAAGCTTGATGGGAGGCAACCCAGTGTTACATTTATTAGTTTATTTATGCATTAATTTCTTATTGTAGTTTCTTTCCTTATTTTGTTTTTTGCTAATCTATAACTCCATTTGTAGTTTTGGTCGCTTATAGTATTTTCTTTCAGATGAATGATTCATGTGGATACTGCAACCAAGCTACGCTACTTGAGCAAGCTCAAGTGTGGGGTTGCTCCTCCTAGTAGTAACAAAAAAATCCAGGGGGTTTTAGTTTAATTTCTTTTCATTTTAATTTAATTTTAATTTTGATTTTGTTTCTGCTGCTCTGTTGTGTTTCCTTCGAACATGAATGTTTTTATGAATGTTCTGAGTTTTTCACTCCTGCGTTGTCACAGAATGAGGACATTGTTTATTTTAAAAGTGTGGGTTAAGGAGTGACCTTTAGTTTATGTTCAGTTATTTTTCGGGCCACTAGTTTTTGTTTGTTTTCAAGTGATAAATAATATGCTTCTCTAAGCCAATAACGGTTGAATTTGGGTGATAATATAAGGGGAAGTTTGAAATTGAGCCTGATGACAACCTTCAAAAAATTCTCCTTTAAAGTTGTCTTTCTGGATTTGATTTCTTAAATTTAGTCTGTTTTTGCTGAAATCTAATGGAGTGCCTGATTGTGGAAAATGAATGAGTTCATCTTGGAACCTTGGGAATAAATTGAATGTTTGGAATGAAGGGATAAGACAAGGTACTACTCTAATAAAAAAAATCCTAAACCAAATCAGACCTTTTTTATCTGGTTATTAAGTCCTCGGGGTGCTTTATCACCTATCTACCTAAGGTCAGGATCTGGGATAGTTGACCCAACGCCTTTACAGGGGTAAAGTGAAAAAATTCTGGGAGAATGAACAAATGCATTTAATTAAAAATCATTTGTTTTATTTATTGATGAAGAAAAGTTTTTGCATGTGAAATATTTATTACAAGTTTTTTTATTTTTTGATCATGAGTGTGTGGTGTTGAAAGGTATTGCGGAATAAGGCATTACTTCACACACCTTGTCATCCAATGGGTAATGGAAAGAATTTGTTGGATGGTCATAAGCTAATACGTATTTCAGTTTCTACAATCTAGTTTATTCATGCTTTTATTAAAATTATCTATTTTCACTATTTGTAAAATTGGTAGCTTAAAGCAGATTGATTTTTCTATTGTCATTTTGCTTGTTTTTCCTTCCGCTTATGTTTGATCTCGGAGTTCAATGTTACGGTTTAGAGTAGCTATATTCTTTATATGCTTGAGGAAAAGCAAAAGCTAAGTGTGGGGTATTTGATAAGTGTAGAATTTATCTACATTTCTATGTTTAACTTGATTATTATTTTAGTATATTGTGTGATAAATTTTCTCACTTATTTGTTGATTTATGTTATATGGGAAGAACTTTCCTTACTTGTGGTATATGTGCTTAAAAGGGTGAAAAAAACGAGAAAAAAGAGACGAGTTAGAAACCATGCCAGAGTTTAAACAATCAAGACAGGCTAAACGGGAGTTAAAACGAAGTTTCTAAAGCATTTTGGGTATGGTTCGGGTCTTTGTCCGAAACTCTAAACCTGGACCAACCACGGATTAAACATTTGCCTAATTTATGACATGTCCGGTATTTGTCAAGGTATACAAACCTGGGCCACATAGAGATGGAACCTTCTGCCAAGTTTTGCACCTGGTCCGGGTCTACATATTGGGAAAAGACCTGTACCACATCTTTTCTCACGCACGGACCGAATTTAGTGAGTGAGTGGTCCGGGTATTTACACCCGAACGAAAACCCAGACCAAATCAAGACAGAAGTGAAGCGTTTTATTTAATGAAGAGCAGCAGTATAAATTGAAAAGAAAAATCAG